>CM068583.1:48574789-49174789 GCA_035048485.1 Pteria penguin | reverse complement strand
TTGTGTGTGTTGTGTGTATGACCCACAGGGACAAAGCTACCTAAAGCTAAAAGGGAAGGTCATGCATGCAAGATCATAGATTGTGCTTCAAGGTTACTGTTAACTCATAACTAACTTTTTACAAGTGTATGTTATATGAAGTACTGAATTGAATTGCGTGATTTCCTTATAAACAAACTATAGATCTGTTTCGATCGTTATTGAAACCGGTGTAGCTCAGTGGGTAAGGTGATCGGCTCGCAACCGAGAGATCCCCGATTTGACTCCAGCCCTGGGCACATCGGTGCTCTGTCTTTCAGGTGAGACAGCAAAAACTGAGGTCCCCTGTCACGGTAGACGTGGCACGTGAAAGATCCCTCAATGGTGGGTCCGTCACAAAGGCATAAATTTCTATGCAATGCATCAGACAGATGCCGTCACTATATACGTGAGTTAGTTGTGGAGTGACGTAAAACAATACGCTATCAATCATGTTTAACTTAATTCTACGAGTTTTCCTCCTTTGTATAGAATCACTACATGCACCCTAAAATTAAGTGACGGGTGTATTATACATCGTAGGCATTACTCGTGTTAGCCTTTGCGGCAGGTAGTTAACTTTAATTGAGGTATTGCATGTATAATGAGCCTCAATTAACGAAATATCAACATATGTACTTTGCATTATGGTTCTATGTCAGTGATATCTATATTGTCTTAGACGGTATTGATATTAGTGACTGTAACATTAGGGCTTGTACAATATAAATGTCCGTATAAGAATTATCTCCCCTTGTTGAAAATATGAAAAACTTAAATGCAGAAATTGTGATGGGTGAACTTTTCTTTTACCAATGAGTACTGAGCTTTTCACTAGGAGGTGTTTATAAATTTTGTCCTTTTTGAAAAAAATAGAAGCAAAACATATAGGTACTTCCCATAGGGTTCAAGAGAAACTTTAACTATCCCTATGTCAGTGCAATAATATTATTTTTAGAAAATCCTTCGGTGAAAGGCTTTCTTTAATAGAATGCTTCAGAATGATATATTAACTTTAAAGTTCAACGTTATATCTATGGAGATCTAAAAAGGGTTCATTATACATCTAACACCTTAATTGTATTTGTGTTCTAAAACGTATTTTCGGGAGGAAGAGGGATAGGGGGGGGGTTTCGGGGTCAGAATGTTCGTTGAGTTATTCATACAATTGTAACACAACCTTTACTTATCTTGGCGATGCAGTTTGTGTATTGTTTAAGAATTTCAAAAGGTATTTGTAGAAAGGATCCTCAGAAAAACTATTAACAAAGCATGTTTTCAATGGCTTCCATCAAGTGGGGATCTTCCTATCATGTATAGTGACAACCTAGTTACGACTGCAACGGAAGAGCTATTTTGTCCCGTCTTTTCCTGGACAAAACAGCTCTTCCGTTGCAGTCGTAACTATAGTGACAATCATGCTCGTTCATTAAAGCTGGCCTCTCACCATAAAAAGCCGAGGTGTTTGGAACATTTTTTACGGGAGCGAAGTTGACCTAGGTCAACCTCACTCCCGTATGTTTTATGAATATTAAATGAACGTCTTCTTCCACGGTATAAAAGAAACAGGCGTAGTCATGCAACCGTGACATTTCATCGAAGACACGACAAAGGCAACATGGCGTCACAAACAGAAGTACATGTAATTATCTCTATACATTTCCTTTTTTGTTTCTTCATTTTTTGAAGTAGCATACATAAATGATACAAAGTTAGTTATAACAAAAGATCACATGATACTGTAGTGTTGTATGCATTTGCCACGAAAAGGCCACCCACCCAACCTTGTGTAACGTAAATAAACAAATTTTAAAGCTGAACGAACAAATTATTTACATGTTCTAGTTATTAGATATTATAATATGACCAGGTATGACATATATCATAATGTACAAATAGTATCGTGTGTTCAGTTGTACCTGTAACGAACCCACCCTCTACGTGCAAATGTAAAAAGGCCAATAAGATATAGGTAATTTGAAAACTGACGATATTCAGGTAATACTATCCTTTCTCCAAATTACAAGAGCCAAATTCCAATACTCCACAACAGACCACACATTTGGAAAGCATAATATTATTTATACATGTATACTTTACTGTAAAAAAAGTACACATCAGTCTGTTGAGACATCTTTTGGAGTGTTCGAATAAGTAACATACAAACAGGAAATAGTCAGATAGTATAGATTGAAGACGAAATCTTCAATATTACACACAAGATTCTGTTCACGATCCTACATAGTGGGTGCATACTGAACAATGTTATTTGTAAATTATAGGACTCTTCTGACGTCTGGATTCACAAAGGTATTATTTTAATTTATTTGATTTTGTTTTATTTATTTTATTTCAAGTACAAACATTTTTCATCAATAATAGTACGGAAACAGAAAACTATATGACACTTTTGTGATAATTTATATTGTTATTCACGGGCTAGTACGGTGTTCATACAAATTCAAGAACTAGTAACATTTTTAGCTAAACAACCTGCGTTTTTGAAACAAGAATGCCCCAGCTGCAAATAAACATAGCTGTCAATGTTCTACCCGCGGGTCACATAATGACGCTTAGGGGATATACTGAATTTTGGTAACTGTAACAACATTCTATTGAAAGTTATTAGGCACTGCAGAATTACGGAGGTACATATAGACGGACGGAACGACCGAACGCTGTTTTGCCCAAGATCTCTTAGACAGGCGCAAAAAGCGGAAGGGGCAAGCGCAGGTGTTAAGAGAACGAAAAATGTTTTAAAATCATACATTAATTAGAATTAATAATAATGCTGTTTGTTTGTAACTGTTCGTCTTGACATGGATCCCCATTCATAAAATTATACAAAACATTGCGGAGCTTCTTACCCATCCATCACTGTTATCCCACCCCCCCCCCCTTCCCCTCCAAGGAAAGACTACGTAAAAAGAACATATATTTCTCTTCTCTCCATCATTTCTTTCTCTGTAAATGTGAAAATACTTAGAATCTAACACTCTGAATTCAAGAAAGTGTCCTTGGAAATGCTGTATACTAATTTCGATTTTCATTTTATTTTTGAGGTGAGGTGGGAAGGAGAAGAAATGAGGGAAGGGTGGGATGCAAGGAAAAAGTGTAAATTTTAGGGCAGTGAACTTGGGCGAATGCCACCAGGGTAGAATGTGGAAGACGGGTTAAAGGATAAGGCAAGAAGCGGTTTAGTCAGACAAGACCCTTGCGTATCCTATCTGCAGTGGATCATGTTATGAAATGCAATAACATATGCATGTTTACACTATACATGTAGACTTGCATCCGTATTGTATAAGATCAGTCAAAAATTAAATTATAGACACAGAAATAAATTGTTGTAAAGGAATTAAATAAATGTAAAAATGTAAATAAATGAATCCGTCTAGAGCTGTTAGTATTAAATATCCATGTAAAGTGCACAGTGAGGAAAAAAAGTTTTCATGCGTTTTGTACAGCCATGCTGACCGTCCGTGCAGATCGCCAAAGTTAAATGACACGGTTTGCCGATTTGACATTTCTTTTATATGGTAAGCGAGAGCATTTGGGTCAGACGTTCATTTAGTATTCATAAAACATACGGGAGCAAGGTTGACCTATGTCGACCTCGTTCCCGTAAAAAATTTCCAAATATTTCGGCTTTTTATGGTGAGAGGCCAGCTTTAAGATGAAACATCAGTGAGTTACATCAATTGGTTCTGAACTCAACCATAGCTGGTCCACTGTATTTACGCAGACATATGTGTATATATGTCTCTGATTTAGTGATTCCTAGGGCGTATGGTTAATTGATTAAAATACCTCTAGAAAGTACATGTATGTCTCTCAAGCTTACTTTGCGACTCTAACAAAGCGCATCGGAATTGTTATTATTATTACTATTTTATTTTATTATTATTTATGGGGGGAAGGGGGAGGAGAGGGGACATTTGAGTAAAAGTGCATTACACCATGGCACAGTTCATCAACTGCACCAGATGATATTTGCGAATGTAAATTGTAAGTTCGAGTGTAGCTACCATAACGCCAAATACGCACGTGCGTATACATCATTTTGTCAAAAATATAGTCTCAAGAGAGAGAGAGAGGTGGTCGTTTTCCTTTCCCCCAAATCCCCTGCCTTTCTTGTGCGTACACATCATATGCACTCTGGTTATCTAAATTTAAACTTTATTTGTTTTACAACGATTAAGA
The DNA here is from genome assembly GCA_035048485.1 of Pteria penguin. Taxonomy (NCBI): domain Eukaryota; kingdom Metazoa; phylum Mollusca; class Bivalvia; order Pterioida; family Pteriidae; genus Pteria; species Pteria penguin. The sequence goes on along the minus strand of CM068583.1, from coordinate 49,170,568 downwards.
AACAAGTTAACAACTTATATAAATCTTGCTCGTTGGTACGGATCTTGGCGTAAGGATGTCGTTTGTGTGGGAGGAAAGCGGAGTACCCGGAGAAAACCCACCAAGCCAGGCTGGTGAGAGCCCCACCATCTCATGTACCAAGCCGCGATTCAAACCCGGGTCGCACTGGCGAGAAGCGAGCGCGCTACCGACTGCGCTACCCGGCCCCCTGGTTACGCCCCTGTTTAGTCTAGATCTGGCACCAATGACTATTACCTATTTGAAAAAATTTAATTCAGACCTATTTGTTTAGACTAAGGTTTCAGTGAAAATTTCTATTTGAACAACGATAAAGGCAGTCTGAAGGAAAAGTAGGCTGGTGCATTGAGGTACATGTAGGCTAGGCTTTGTTGTAAAAAGTACGATACATAATGTGTTGCTGCAATATACTAGTATTTACTTCTTTCTAAATCCCCTTTACCCTCCATCATATTACCAAAACAGTCCTTTTACTTTCTGTTATACTCCGTCTTAGACTTCAATGACTTCATGAATAGCACGTTTATGTACATCCATATTTTTAAAATATTGTCACTACACATTGCATTTTATCCGCTCGTCATAGGTGGGACGTATTATGGTATGGCGATGTCCTTCTGTCTGTCCATTTGTCCGTCTGTCCGCCCGCTATGGAACGCGTTTACTTTATTAAACGTGAGTAGTTTTTCATGAAAGTTATACAGAATGCTTATATAACATAGAGGAGCCCTTTACCCTCCATCATATTACCAAAACAGTCCTTTTACTTTCTGTTATACTCCGTCTTAGACTTCAATGACTTCATGAATAGCACGTTTATGTACATCCATATTTTTAAAATACTGTCACTACACATTGCATTTTATCCGCTCGTCATAGGTGGGACGTATTATGGTATGGCGATGTCCTTCTGTCTGTCCATTTGTCCGTCTGTCCGCCCGCTATGGAACGCGTTTACTTTATTAAACGTGAGTAGTTTTTCATGAAAGTTATACAGAATGCTTATATAACATAGAGGAGCCCTTTCGATTTTGAAAACAAAATCCGTCTTGTTACCGAGTTATGGGCCTTTGATTTTGGGCATTGATAGGATAATGGCAGTTTCTATGGGACGCAATAACTTAAGTAATCGTGTGTGAGTTTTCATAAAACTTACAGAAAATACTAAAATAAGAATGAAAAAGAGCCCTTTCGATTTTGAAAAAAATCCGCTTTGTCGTTACGGAGTTAAGGGACTTCGGTTTTTGACATTCATAGGATAATGGCAGTTTCTGTGGGACACGATAACTTTAGTTAACGTTGGTGGTTTTTCGTGAATAACATGGAGGAAGAGCCTGTTGGATTTCGAAAAAAAAAAATCCGTCTTGTCGTTACAGAGTTATGGAACTTCGATTTTTTTACGGATAGAATAATGTCAGTTTCTAAGGGAAACAATAACTTTAGTAACCGTGAATGGATTTGTAATAAAACTTACACAGATTACTCTGATGAAATAAAGGAAGATGCCTTTCCACTTTGAAAATAGACTGGAGTTACCTGCTCTTGCTAGCTGTCCCTGCGCAAAGATATAGAGAGGCATTGCCAGCCTATTTTGAAAATACCCCCTTTGTCGGTACAGAGTTATGAGTCTTTGAGTTTTTTATTGTGTAATTATAAAAAATTCACTTCTCACTCTAACTCTTTCAAATTAAAACTGGTGCTAGAGTTATGTATGAACATTGATATACATTACAGGATTTTATTTCTTCTGTGCCCTTACATCTTTTAAATGGAAGAAAAATAAGGAGGGAGGGGGTTAAATTCTTCTGTTTGCCACAACTTCTTACTGCCTTCATGGATTTCCATAATATTTCTCAGGATTGTTGCCAAAGTATGAGTCATCATGAGGTCCTGAATAATAGGCAAATAGGGAATGTTTCCATACTTTTAAATTTCATCCCATCATATGGTTGCAATTCGAGTGCTTGAGATATAAATACATGTACCTATATATATTTTATTCTAGCACAATGAATCAAATAAATTGGAAAGTCTGTGATCATTCAACTACGCAAAAACCAGATCATAATAAACAACTGGTGAGTTACAAACCAGGCGACAATTCCTACGTCGACTACTATGTTTACCAAGACAAAGTTCACATTTCGGAACTTAAAGACGGCACAATCTGGGTGAGAACTACTCATGATCAGCAATTATTATATCATACAACAAAATATAGAATGCAACAGCACATGTGTTTATGTAAAGGATTTACATCGGTAATAACTTTTTATGCGAGAGTTGTTTGGGTTATGGTGTTAACCACAATCCAAACAACTTTAAACACTTCTCCATGCCCTTTTATGGATGGCAACCCTTCTAATATCATATGGTCCTGTAACGGAATATGACTCGATGCAGTTCAGACCAACATAGGGTTTTGTTTATGTCTATAAGCCCAAGGATTTCAGTTACTTTCAAATTATATGATATTTTTGTTGGGTTTTTTTTTTTTTTGGGGGGGGGGGGGGTTGTTTTTTCTTTGCTTTTATAAATACAATCCTTTAAACGGAAATGGAAATTTAAGTCAAAGCAATCTATTGTCTATTCTCTGGTTTATTTGCTGATATCCTAAACAAGCATTTAATTTTGCCTTAGATTTGCTTTGAATATTGTGCTCATATGTTATCCCATTCCTCACAACAAACGTAGTGGTCTGATTTGAATTTGTTCAAAATTAGAACATGTTAGATAACAAAAGATAGGACGAGTTGAGGTTTTCGACTTGGAGTACAGGCTGATGGTATGAACTTGAAATTAAAATCAAAGCAATACGTACGTAACAAATGTACTGTTTCCTACTGATAAATTGGTCAGTCATATTTCTTTTTTGTGTAATGCATTCATGATGATACGGGAAGTAAGTAAACATTTAATGAGGTTTTTGTTTGAGAATTGGATACTCGAAGGATTGGTTGTGGTTCTATGGTCACTTAGAGCACTTTATTTTTGCCATATGGCGGCATAGACACTGGAAATAACCAACTTCTTAAACATATTGGCGACATTTAAGAATCAAACCCGGTCCGTTTTCATATGAAGCCTAGCTACTACACCAAGTTTGGCTAGTGTACAAATTTAGAGGAGGGTAATGCATGTCTTAAGGTATAGTAATGAGTAAAACTCTTGTTGATTCATATGTACTATAAGCTTATATTTGTTGCTTTAACTGGGACATTGAATTTAAAGTTTATCAACTTTTGACCTACTAGGGTACCACCTAAAAAGTGTCTATCCTTTCCATTCCTACAGCAGTATCAAATGTCACATATTTTTCATTGCATTACAATGAAATCAAATACCTTATTGTATAATGACTATTGCATCATTATAAGGCGAATTCACAAATGGACCACGCCATGCCATGCCATTATAAGACATACTGATAAATGGACAACGCCATACCATGTCATAATAAAGCGAACTGACAAATGGACAACGCCATACCATACCATACCATAATAAGGCGAACTGACAAATGGACAACGCCATACCATGCCATAATAAGGCGAACTGACAAATGGACAACGCCATACCATGCCATAATAAGGCGAACTGACAAACGGACAACGTGTTACCATATCACTCTGAAGCGGATTGATAAATGGACAACACCACACCATGCCATTATAAGGCAAACTGACAAGTGGACAGCGCCAAACCATGTCATTATAAGGCGGACTGACAAACGGACAACGTTACATCGTAATATTATAAATCCCGTTTATAGCAAGTATAAATACTTTTTGTTTCACACACAGAAAATGAAATCCAGACTACAACGTCTTGAGCACCTTTTACATCTGAAGGATCTTCACATAGATCATCTGCAAGAATACTTAGGAAAAACAACATTAAGATCAAAATAATCCTTCCCAGAAACAATCTGTTTCGTATAGAATATACATGTATAAGGAAATCATAGTCTTCTTTCGCAGTGTGCTCGAGTAATGTATATATGTAGTAAACGTAGAACAATGGAACCTGCGTGGTTTTTTACAACTATGGAGGGACAAGTATGTATCAATGAAATTATATTCTTCTATATTAAATATTCTTATGATTTTTCCCATAAGTCATAAATTTGTATAGATTTGTCATAAATAAGTATAGAAAAATAAGTAAAAGAAACTAACATGTATAAAGGTTTATAAAAATAAATATGTAGTGCAATGTGTGATATTGTGATTTATAAAAATTAAATTAAATTAAGTACTATTTTCATTTTTGTAAATCATCGTCTTGATAATTACACACAGACCAATCTGATTGAAACCATTTCTTTATTCCGCTTCTCTATTTGTCCATTGCAAGAGGACAAATAGAGAAGCGGAATAAAGATATGGTTTTAATCAGATTGCAAACAGGCACGTGTATTAGAATTGTATATATATTTATGTATTTTCATATCTCTCTAAATGTTTGTGCTATCCCTATAACAAATAGGGCACGTTTATAAAGCTATCTCAATGCAAACTAAACAGTCACATAACTTAATGTCATCTCTAGCAACGAAAATGATCGAAGAATTTATTTTCAAAATCTGAATCCAGTCTTGTTTTTATACGCCCGTCATAGACGGGGCGTATTTTGATATGGTGATGTCCGTCTGTCCTTCCGCTTTGGGACGCTATATCTTTATTACACGTTCGTGGTTTTACATAAAACTTACGCACAACACTTTTAACATTGAGGAAGAGCCCTTTTGATTTTGAAAAAAAAAATCCGTTGTGTCGTTACGGAGTTATGGTACTTTGATTCTTTTTTTCTTCATGGATAGAATAGTGGCATTTCTATGGGACACAATAATTTTAGAGATCGTGAATGGATTTTCATAAAACTTCTACTTTCGATTTGAAAATATCCCCTTTGTCGTACAGAATTATGGGTCTTTGATTCTTTATTGTGAAATTATATGAAATTAATTTCTCACACCATCTCTTTCAAATTTAAATTGGTGCGAGAGTTACATATGAACTTTAATATATATTACAGAATTTTATTTCTTCAGTACACTGACAATTTTAACATAGAAGGAAAATAGGGAAGAGGGGTTTAAACTCTTCTGCTTGCCACAACCTCTTACTGCCTTCATTGGTTTCCATAACATTTCACAAGGTCGTTGCCCAGGGCCAAAGCATGTGTCATTCTGAGGTCCTGAACAATAGACAAAATACTTTCAAATGTCATCCCATTCAAACTAAGCGACGGGCGTATTATGCTACGCTAAGCGTTGCACTTGCTAATTCATGACAGCATATGATGTATCAGTCTAAGAGTATTATCCGTATAGATTGATATCATAGACTGTTATAATACGATACACATTACAGTCGACATAAAGTGACAAGTTTATTTACACACGGTATCGAAAGAAAATACGTTTATGTAGATCTAAATAAGAGAGGTATAAAATGAATTTCAATTATAGTGGATTACGCTAGAGACGAGTTTCATTTCATTTGCTGTGTCCCATTTATGAAAACTTAGAAATCAAAGTATTAAGTACTAGCGTCAGTATTATAGTGTATTCGAATTACTCCTATTTCTAGGTCTTAAAATGTAAGTGGATTAAGTGGCTCGGGAAAGTTTAATCATATCGAATTGAAATCTATTGATATGTACAAGTAAATATTTTTCAATTACAGATTTATAAATAGGTGTGTAAACACTTATGTAAATTTCATGACTTATTGCAATATAATTGAATATTTCTTGTATTTTTACAATTACACGTACTTCTGACGTGTAATCTCATAAAACTGCCTTCAGTACTTTGAATTTGATGTTACCCTAATTCTAGATAATATCAACATTTTATATCTGATGGTCCCAATAGAGTGGACTTTACAAGTAGCCAGTCTTCAACTGGTTACAGGTCAGATGTGTACATAATACGATAGTATAACTACGAATAACAATATACATGTATATGGATATATACATACATATACATATATCATCAACGAAATCGAAAAATTTCAATGATACAATGTATTGCACGAACTTTACTGATGAAACTGTTCTCAAAGTTGCCTATGTCAATCTTGATGATACATTTACTAAAGATGTTTTTGATGAAGAAAAAAAAAATAGAGAGAGAGAGAGAGAGAGAGATTCAGTGAAACACCTGGGAGTACTATGGACCTTGGATCTCCGAAGAAATACCTGTTGAAAATAAAGACAAATTAGACAAACATATAAAGCACAAAGACACTACAGCTAACAAGGCACCCTATATTTCACTTATATTTGTTCCCTGTCTGGGACTCAAACCCATGACCTATGGTACCGAATCACCTAGCTGTCATGCATCCGACTCTCTAACCGACTGAGCTACTCGAGCTCCACAAAAATAAAGCTTTAATAGCCAATCAATATATATATATATACAGAAGAAGGAAAACTAATTTTTTTAAAAGCAAGGTAGTGTATACGACAGTAACAGTGCAAAACAAAACTATCGACAAACAAAAGTCTATGTAACAGATATGGTGGTGATATTTCAAAATCGAATCTGTGTGATTGAGAAAAAAAAATACAACATAGACTGGAAAATACAAACATAGACTGAAAACAACTGTTATTAAATATAAAACACAGATGACATACAAACTGAAACTGTGGAGATAAAAATCCCAATGAGTGGTGGAAAATACTGAATACAACACATATAACACTAGTAAAAACCATGCGAAGCTAGCATTGAAGATTTATTTAACTAGTTCAAAATCGTTTTCCGATGAAATCAGCAATGACAGAGAAGATGCTGTTTTGTTTGTGGAAAATTTAGATATTTTGTCTAATATTGAATTAATTAACACGATACATAAACCTAAAACTCTTATGAGATATTGAAGTGTATCAAATTGTTCAGCAACAACAAAGCGAGAGGTGAAGATAAAATCTATAACGAATAGATAAAATTTATGTCACAGCTGTCCTCATCTTTGTATGTACATGTAGATGATCTGGGTTTTTGAGCATGGAATATGTCCATCTCAGTGGCTATATGAAAATATTATATCCATTTATAGGAATAAGTGTAATGTATGATCCAAAAAGTCATGGACCAATTACTCTTATATGTCTGTGTAAATTATTTACATCCATACCGAATCAAAGACTATTTGATTATGCTGAGCAAGTACAGTTTATTTGGGAGAAATATTGTTAGTAAAACAGGTTTCTACTGTTGATCACATCTTCTTACTATGTTCTCTTCGTGAATTATAAAGAACTTTAAGAATACAGTTACATGTATATTGTGCTTTTATTGACCTGAAAAGGCATCTAACCCAGTATGGTAACAAGGTCTTACTAAGAAATATTGATGGCAAATGTTTTTAAAGTATTAACAAATATTTCTATTTGTATAAAATCCAAAATACCGTGTAATGGTATATATTCTTATGTATTTCTTCATGATATCGGTGTACATCAGGGCAAAAACTTTTATTTTCAACATACTTAAAATAACCTCGAACAGCCTCGTCTCTAATAATGCGAATTGTCTGAATACAAAGTCAGAGAGAATCGAAAATGACCTTAATGTATTACATGTATATGCAAACGATACTGTAAAACACATTTGTGAAATGCTTGTGACATCTGAGAATTTTCAAATTTATTTACACTAGAATACAAAATACACAACAACTTAAACTTATAAACATAGTTTACATCATAGAACAAGCTCGACTTAATTTTTTAGTGTACGGTGAACTCGAAAGTTTCCCCATTTCGTTATCACATGGTTAAAATTGTCATAAAAACTATATCATATTCTCAAGTACTATAGAATAACATGGTCGATAATAATTCTGACTGCGGTTTATCATATGTATTTTAATTAGATAACTTTAAATCTCGTTGAATCTAAAACAAAGTATTTCATATTCTCTTGGCCCAGTTTAAATACATGTACAATCGGTGCAGTTTCACATCTAATTCTCCAAAAAGTATTAATTGTCACATTTTAAAAGATACATTTGGTCAGGAAAATACTTCTTAAGCTTGAATTTAAATATTGATACCATCTCTGTCGATTTAGAATAGGTAATTTTAACTCTAATTTAATACAGGTTGATTGTCAAATACTGCCCAGAGTGAAGCATCTATGCAGTTTATGAGACGTAAAGTTCTAAACTTTAGAATTGTCGATGTCAATACCACCTAATACGTCATATGCATGCACAGTTTTCTCGACACCGCATTTGCAGTTTATAAGAATAAAATTCTGGTGTACAGTGGGGTATTAGTTCAAACCCGCTTAAGTGAATTTTTTAAAGTTCACTTTACAGCAATAGAAGTTTTAAAATGCTTTGCAGCACTCATTGACTTAAGTCATTTTAAAAAATGAGAAAAAAATCTGGCTTAATCCTTTTTTCACATATTTTGTGTCATTGTCTTACTTTATTCATTGTAAAGAAGTAAGTTTACAGTCATTTGTCGGTAGTCAAAACACACTAAGGAAGAGAAGATACATGTATGTTTCTGCAAATTTCTTCAAGCAATCTGGTATATGTGAATGACTAAATTGTATTCCCCACTGGGGCCTATTGTTCGTTTTTGGGATCTTTTTTGGATTTTTGTCCCGTCCCCTCTTTCCATCGTGAAACTTTTAACATTTTGTTTGTAATATAAGACACGTTCACTCCTGCTCAGCTGAAACAAGGTCTGTTGCGAACTAATATTACAATTTTAGATATTACATTAAACAACACTACCTTCCGTCTTAGAAGGTAGAGAGCAGAAGAGCGTATGCCGACGTCTGTCGTCCGGTTTTTTCTTTCTTTCTTTTCTTTTTTTTTTTTTCGGGGGGGGGGGGGGGTGGCTGGCTGGATATGCTTGTTATCGCTACTCTTCAGATACCTTAAATCTTATGAATATAGGATAAAGGAGCTTAATGTATGACAAAGTATGACCTATAATTGATCCTAAATAGAAATCATACTTATTTGATATTCCACAATGCATATGGCTGTCATCGTGAAAATTTGATTATGATAATCGCTAATCCCACAGAGTGATGTACCTTACTTATGTCAGATATGGGAACTTAACTGGATAGTTGGCCATGGTCTCGCGTGGAAATTAATCTGCCCGGCAGCCAACATGAAAATGTTATCATCGCTAGTCTCCTGAACAGTTAGTTCTATTGGTATTGGACTTTGACTAAATATGATATGACCTATGGTTTATCTTTAACAAGAATTGTACTTGTCCAAATATCCAAAACTAACATAATAGTAGTTATCTAGAAAATCTTAGTAACATTTCTTCTCCTAAACGACAATTCATTTTAATATGTAACCTTGATTTCGAGCATAATCGGTAATCCGTCTGATGCGAAAATAGGACAGATCTGATATCCAGTTATAATGAGCATCTTAAAAATCTTGATTTATGATACGTGATTTATCTTCTCTCTTTTCTTCTTCGTTTTGGTGCAAAAAAAAAAAAATTGAATATAACATGGATGATATGATCATGTGTATACACCACTATTCTGTAAAGAGCAAGTCCGATTTCAATGTAATGAAAAAGATTCAAAAGAATTATTGTCACTTTCTCCGAATGGCAAGTCTAATTAATATGGTGCCTATCGTTGGTCTTCAAATTAACAGCCATTGTGGGAAGATTGCTGTCGCTAATATATATATATATATATATATATATATATATATATATATATATATATATATATATATATATATATATATATATATATATATATATATATCTTCTGGAGTATAGTTCCAAACCATGCAAGACCTTACTGAATTCTACGTACATGTATAATGGTAATGCTTGTTCATGTAGTTACAATGAAACAAGAAAGAAAACTAATCCATCAAAAAATGAGTCATAGTGAAATTCTCATTAAAAGTACCGCATGAAAGGTCATCTCGTCACAGATGTTCATATTGTGACCAGCAGGGCGTCACGTTCTTGCAGGATACTCCGCTTTTAATGGTCAACAAAGCCAAACATGTTTTAGATCATGCATTTTATTTCTTATCATGTACCATGCACAAATATGAGAACAGCACATTATGGTATTAGCAATTATAATGCAATCAATACAATGTATTGTGATGTGTTGTATTGTGATAAAAGGAATTGGGTATAAGTCTATGTACTATTTCGTCTCTGGCGTCATAATCACGTGGTTCCCGTATCTCTGCAATCGGTATCGCCGCGCATTTCTTTTGAAGGGGTTGAATGATCCGACATGGAAGAACGGACGTCAAATCCCGGAACATACCCTTTGACCTGTAAACAAGCAAATTAAGTATATCAGCATTTCATAGAGTATCAGCTTCGGCTGGAAGTTCATTGCCAAAATACCTAGATGTCACGCAGGTATGAATTAGTTATGAACAATATAAACCATACTCCCTGATCTACTTCTGACACCAGATCATCTGCTCACTCTACAATCTGAAAAAAAAGAGAGAAAACGATTACAAGATTTGTAGACATTCTGTACAAATGACTGAGTTTATACGCATTATTACATGATTCATGTTATTTTAAAGTTGTGGAACAAAATAGAAATGTACCCATCATAAATCAAGCTACATGAGATGAGAAGTGCTTCTTCAATTTGGCAATTTCAGCGGCTCGAAATATATATTTGTTTATCAAAAAAAAAAGGGAGAAAAAAAAACGAAAGAAAGAAGAAAAAAAAATACAGAAGAAAAGAAAAGAAAAAAAGTTTTTATAGATAGTTTTCGAATGCATGAAATTTAATCTGAGTTACTCCCTGGAGTACATGTACATGTATTTGCTTCATATTCATACCAAATTTATTGAATGTGTGTGAGAAAATTGTTTATATTTTCACTCTTCTGAAAACATTTTAGCATTGTACTATAGCTTTATTGTTGCATAACAATTGCAAAAATTCCAGAAGCATTCTTCATTTGGAGAAATCACTTATATAATATGATTAATTTATGCACAAATATTCAGCCATATACCTCCAAGATGGCGGAAAAGGGAAGTATTCCCTATGAGTTTTAGTAAGAAGTAATCCAGACAGCAGAATAAGAATACTACAATAAAATAATGCCCTTACCAATGTCACTATCTCTCCTTCAGACATATCCTCTTCTTCCTCTGTATCTGTCAGATAATCTTCGTCTTCGTCGTCGCTATTTTCTTCTTCTCCTTCATCTTCGTTGTTATTGATCATGAACACAGGATGTCCATACCTACCAAATACAGGGTAAGAATCGTTCAAATCCGTACTGTTTTCTTCCGAAAAGGCGTGTTCGATAAGAATTTCATGTCGGAGTCTGTTGATAGAAGTTGCCTTTAGAGACGCAAACTCATAGAACATATTCCTCACGCCTTCCATAATGGCCATTTTCATGCGTAAAGAGTACCTAAACGACTTCTGTCCTGTTGCTGTCACACGGTCAAAGCGTTTGGAGAGTTGTTCCATGTGAATATTGAGTATTGCAAGCTGACCGCATGCCATAGCATAGAAGGCTTCCTGCTCTCTCAGACGGTCCTTCAGTTCATTTATCTTCGACATGGTGAAAGCAAGAAGAAAATTTTCGAATTTAATTTAGAAACGGACCAAATTTCAAAAGAAATGTTCTTATATAATTTGCATTAAACTTTGATATAGTTTTACACAATATTCAAAACCGCTTCGTTAAATTCTTTGTTGCTTTTTAAAGTATATATTATGATTTCAAACCTTGTATTCGATAAATGAGCTGAGAATGGAATAGTTTTTCCATCACTTTCGAGGATCTTTTATAGTCGATATTTGAAATATGGAGTATTATTAGCATTCAAATCTCCAAGTAATGTTCAGTAATTAAGGTATAATGTATTAATGATAGATGATAATAGAAGGGAACATAATGTAATTAAATTCATAAGATAATCATAGTGTAGAGTGTTAGTTAAGATAATTAGACGGCGCGTCTTATTGACTTGTTTGTTTTGTTTTGTTTTTTTAATTGAAAGATCAATATATTTGCATATAAAATTAATTAATATGTTATCTTTAGATTATTGAAATTTGTGGTGTTTATATGCTTAATACGAAGAAAAGAATATATCAATGTATGCCCTGATTCCACAGTTTTGAGATGAGATTTATTTTAAGTCAGTTATTATTGACATTTATTATAAACATGACAACACAAAATCCAATGAGCTTTTCACCGACATCTAATAACTTATACAACGACATCAATATCAGGCATGTAGCAAAAGCAACCAGCAAAACACCTGATAAGTACCTGAGGACTAGAAGGACATGAACAATAAAAAAATTAAATAAATAAAACGTTGACTTATATATGAATAACTAAAACGGCAAAAGCAAAAATCTAAGGTATACACAGCGACGCATTTTGCATAATAAATGACATATATACATAAACATCAACAGAGTATGTAAAGCAAACAAACTAGAAATAAAACAGGCGCTGAGATATAAGTATACTATATATAATATCATACCCGACCCTGACGTGGTAGCTAAGCACAACCCTTAAATTATAGACATATGACACAAGATGGACATGTGAGTTACAGTACAGAAATATCGATATATTAACGAAAGTGGTTTGAATAATTGGAGATAAAATGCTGAGTTGTCTTTTGTTATTAGAACATGGTGTACATCAGTTGTCATGGAGACAATGAACACATGAATTTATTAACAGTAAAATTGTTTGCTCTCGTAACTATTGTTACTTTAATCAAACATCTCTATATGCAAAAGAGAACTTTATATCACGTGCCTGGTCTCGCTTCACGAGACCTTAATATACCTATATTATCATTTATATTATATAATCATTGATATTGATTACCCGTAACGGGTCCCGTTCGGAACCACCTGGTTTTCAAGGAACGTGTACGCGCCCCCATTGACGTATCAGATGACCATCACCTTCAGCTTTGATTCCCAAGCGATGTTATGTTTTCTTTATTTGATTGCATACAGGATCTTTAAACGGGGACAAAAATTTGTCCGATGGGGTCAACTGGATGCTGACCTGATAGTTTCTCTAACTTCAAATCTACGCCATGATTAATATAGTATGGAGATTGCACCTTATTTTTCCCCCAATATCTACACAGAGGTAGCGGAAAATGGGATTAAAAAAATTCAAAATAGTAACTATTTATTTACGAACGCATGTATACTATGATGTAATCATTGACGTATATTTAGATATATACCTTCCTGATCTTATGATGTACTCAAAACGACGTTCAAATGGAGACTACACAAGATAGCAATTCTGCGTATTGAACAACCTCGGCCAGATGGTGCTGCGCATCTTTTTACCATCTGTGACGAGAGTGGTTTTTTTTAGATTGGGTGTACTATAAATAAAGAAAAAGAAGAAAAAAAATCAGCTAGATATTGTATGCTTATTTCAATACTTCAGGATATGGTTTAGTTTTATCAGTCTATTGTCCAGTTGCGCAATAATGTTTTATTTGCAGACTCAGAGGGTTTGAGGTACATTTCTGTCTGACATTGTAATTAACAAAAAGATCACTAAGAGATCCTGATATTATACTATACAACATTAAAACATAATTTTTAAACTTAGACCAATATTGGTAAATACCCCCGTCTGTCTCTACTATAAGTAATTTTGTTTATTCCCTCACCTCCTTTTCCTCCATACAAATTATATATCAAAGTGGCGGATCCAGAATTTTTGAAAAGGGGGGGGGCATGTGTATTGGCCAAACTGCTCGGTCATTTTTGGTGCCAAATTTGGATTTTTACATGTAAACATGTGGCGAAAAGGGGGGGGGAGTGCCCCCTCTAAATCTGCCACTGCATGTACGTACTACTTATCTTGAAGTCACAGCATGATTAATTGCGCCAGTAATAATTTTGAAATGCGAAACGTTATATTTTACCAAATACTCTTGTTTTTATGTTAGTGTGTTTGTTGTTTTTTTATGGCGATGTTTGTGACGCCCAGATTTGGTTTGTACATATACATTACATTTGTTCACTGATGTTTTTAACTTTTTAACTGGCATTACAATAAATGCCCTTTTCAAGCCCGTCATTTGTTCTAAGTCTTTATTCGCCAAACTGAGCTGCTCTGCTACTGGGCACGACTTGTGAGAGCATCAGGATATAAATTATGTAGAAACAAAAGCTGAATTAAATACATTATAAATGATGAAAATTTGAAATGATAAGAACACAAAATCGACATTTATAATTGAAATGAACAAAATAAAACAACGTACCGACATTAATATTAATTATTTAATTTAAGAAATATTAAAAGCTTCTGGACAAAGCCCTCTGCATGAAAATGGTCAGTAAGTAATTTTGTTCATTTCAACAAGGACTTATTAACAGATCTTGTTTATAAGTCCTTGATTTCAAATATAAATGTATCTTTTTGTAGTTATATTTAAGTATTTAATTTGTACATTACATTTTCGTATGGCTTTGGGAGCGGGTGGGAGGGATGACTATTATACTAATGTCTTATAGAAATTAACCTATGACTCTGGGCAGCGATAAAACAGATTTAGCACTCCCCTTTCTATACACACTTTGATTTGCTTTAATTTGTATGCCTCTCAATCTGGTTAAAGCCAAATCTTTTCCGCTTCTCCGTTTTCTTCTTTGTCCGCTATGGGACAGATAGAAAAACGGAATAAAGATGTGGGTCAAATCGGATTCCAAATACTTCATACTCGCTTAAGATTAGGCTGCAGCTCTCTGATCTCTGTAAGAATCATGTTTCCGAAACAAACTGTGTCAATGTGGAGAGGTTGATACAGCACATCATTTCCTCTTAGAATGCCAGTTTCTCAACAATATTAGATTGTATACACTTTCAACTTTGAATATCAATTATAATGCTGAAATCCTGCTAAAGGGCTGTCCTCTCTATAGTGACAGTGTCAATGAGCATATCTTCAGTATAGTTCATAAATATATAAAAGACAGTAAAAGATTTCTTTGATTTGTAATTCATTTAATTCACACAGCTTGCCTTTCTTCAACCTCTTTCTTTCCATCCCTGTTCATTTATACATATTATTATGCATATACATGTACACTGTATGCATTGGATAATTTATATTGGTGCATACGTACATAGTTGTGTATATGTATATAGTTGCACACTGTATATGTGTATATATGTTTATGTATGTGTTTGTATGTATTTATGGGTACACGTATCAACATATATTCTATAAATGAAAGAATTCACATCTTATTAAGACCTTCTAACTATATATTTTTTTTCTTTATAAAAAGTATATAAACAGTTTATTTTATGTTTGTATTTAATGATGTCGGCACTTGTTTATATCTATGTAAATTGACTTCAAGGAGAGGGCTTTATATAAGAATTTTCTTGTTGCCCAATCCTGATCTTTTGTTGTTTGTAAACATTTCCTATTCATTCTAATCAATAAATACTGTTTAAACTAAATCGGATTGTATGCCTCTATTCTAGGTATCCAGTCTCTGTATTTTTTTATAACTCATATTGAATATTTAGACATACAATATAAAAATTAAACATAGCCTTTATCTGATAACTTTACTGTATAGTAAAATCTCTTCAGTTGCTGTTTAGATCCACTCTACAGTACTGTAAGCTTCCCTGTCCTACCCCGTCCTCCAACGAAACCGATATCTCTTTCTGGCTTAGAGTCAGAGATATCGAATATTTTACCCCTCTTTGTATAATCACCAATTTAATGCATGTTTCAACTTTTGCTAATAGTTGCAACAGCAAGGATGTATACTTTGAACTAAACTTCCCTGACAACAGACGAACAGTAACAACTCGAAAACTGGATCCACTAGCGAAGGATGTCATGTACGAGTTGTCTTTGTCGGTGAAAGGAAGTCAGAACGAAAACAAAGTGACAAATGTGAAAGGAATGTTTTCTCAATTTCTGATACCTCCACTACCTAATTTGCAGAATATGAAGCTTAAAAGTTAATAGTTGAACGCTGTTCTAACCTCTTGTTGTAGTAAGTAATTGAAAGAGATCCTTAGAATTTACTCTGACTACTTTCTCTACCAGCACTGGTCGGAGACTGAACGTCTGACTGAAGTTTGATTTTTGTTATTTCATGCAGCATGCACCGATATATATAGGTATCAAACTTCAGTGTTACCAGCAAATAAATGACTACTGTAGATTACCAAATGTGAATGCAAGAAAGTGCAGCAGCACAGGGACTAAAACAGGTGGCCACTCGAAACGACTACTTTTGCTTTTGGGCCCCTGAAATCCTCCTACTTGATTGCCCGAGTGGCGACTAAAAATTCTTTAATGTTAATAAAGATTTCACTGATAGAACAATCATATTGTGAGTCCTTTGAGCGCTTCTTTTGTTGATATCTATGTTCTTTGGGTGCTTACATTAACTCTGCCTGTCGAATGTAATCTCTTTTGAGATTCTTGTACATGGCTGTTTTCTTATGCATAATAAAATGGCCACGTGCAAGAATCTCAAAAGAGTTAAGAATGCTTGAAGTCACTGAAATTAGTATGCGGATGCTGACGTGGACTTGGAAAACAAAACTATTGATTTCTCTAAAAGTTAGGAATATTTCTTCGTGAAACTTCGTATTAGCATTACTGTGGTAATATTCAAATATTTACTTAGTACCTCTTTAATAGCAGTAAATCAAGGTTTGTATGGTCAGACTTTTTCAAGTCAAGATTGGAATTCAAATGTGTTACGGTTTCGTAGACCAGCAGTTAGGACTGCAACGAAAGAGCTATTTTATCCCATCTCTTCAACGGGACAAAACAGCTCTTCGGTTGCATTCGTAACTAGCAGACCAGAAGGTAACAGGAGTTCTTACACCAAAACTTTTTCACACCTAAGAATTTTCGTATTTGGTAGTTTCCTTCTGGGTGTTTTGGCCCCACTTACAATTATGATAGGATAATTGAATGTACATTGTATTTGATTTCCGAAAAGGGGGAGGGGGTGCAAAAAATTGACAGTAATGAGAAACAGAGTGATGGGGAAGATGTCCAGGAGATATGCGAGTATGACATGCAAGTTACAGAAAAAGAGCATACAGTGAGAAGTACAAATGTAATGGAGAGAGAGAGAGAGATAGAGACAAGGATACATGTAGGAAGAGCGTGGGAGAAAAGCAAGAGGATAAAGATTCAGAGATGTCAAAGAATGAAAGTGATGTGATTAAGCATTATTTTGAAAATGAAAGAGAAAGAGAAAATTTTTCATGTTTAAAGTAATTAGAGTTAAATTTAAATAAGTATACAAACTGTATATCTGATGAATTGTAGATTGAATAAAGTTCGAAAAAGTTAGGAAAGTCTGCATTTATTTACGGGCTACTAAATACTACTCTGGGCTCCTGCTTTTTGAAATCTAGGGGCCCGGGTGGCTACCATGTCAAAACAATTCATTTTAGTTCCTGCAGCATATCTATTTCTTTTAAAATGATTTGGAAACATGCACATCAAATTTGATGCAAAAACTGTGGACAGTTTATATTTTTAACTCCAAATGCTCAACTTTTGAGTACATGTACATTTCATTATGGAAGAAGAAGAAGGGAAATACCAAAAATTTCAACCACACGAGTAATTATCCAAGCAATGAATGATTGTCTCTTAGTTCTGAAGAAACATAAATCATTTGTTTTATAACTTTTAATGTCGACTGGGCTGCAGGCACAAGAGTGCTATATTTTTTCATTCATTTTAGGAACTTCCTTCTATGTATAAGGATCACCCCCGAGGGTTAGTTGGAAGGTTTAAGCAAATTTAGAGACATAAGACATAGTGCAAAGCAGTATGGTACATGGATAAGTAGAGTTTAAAATTAAACAAAGTGTGCATGTAAATAACTAAAATAGTGCAGTATTTAATAAGACTTAAAAAAATGTGAGGAAATTAAAAAGGAGACCAGGTTATAAAAGTACATTACATGTGTAATGTATTGGGGAGAACATAAAAGGTAAGATTTTGGATAAGCTAAATCATTTAGATAGGTTCCCTTTCAGGGGAGGGCAAATATGCACATGAGATTCATGCATTCAGAATGGCAATGCATGCTCCAAGAGGGGCACTATATAAACGCCCTTCAGTCATTAATGTCTAATGCTGAAGGTTTGTATGCACAATAAAAATATATGCTAAGTGAACATGCACACTGTTGTTTGGAGTCTGCCCTCTGTAAGCTTGCTTGACTGCATCAACTTTGTGATGCCCTGCTAAAGAGCTGCTCATCCCTATTGGCCTAACAGTATGGCCTATTACAGGCAAATGTGCCGCCATAGATGTAGGAGCCTGTGTTACGTGGCATTACATCGATTATTAGTATACATTAGTCCAGCGATTTCTTATTGAATAGATATGCTGCAGATAGTGACCTAACCCATATTCCTCAGAAGGGTTGCACATTGACAGTGAAGTGCATATACATCATTACATGTACCAAATCCCTTCATATTTTCTCTATTTGATTTTTCTCCCTAGCATTCTCAGTTTTCTCTGTCCTGACCACAATTGTAGAGCAGTTGAGAAGCTATTTCGTAATTTCCGTCTTGGCCAGCTACTTATCATATGTCTGTCTTCAGTCAAAATGTTTTCTACCGGTAATTTGTCCAGATATAGGGCTCTTTTAGACTTTAGAGCTGGGCAAGTTGTGAGAAAATGCTCTCTGTCTTCAGGGCTAGTACCACACAGTGGGCAGGTGGAGTCAATTTGATACTGTTAAATTTTGCATGATTAGCAGGCAACCTATAGGTCCTGTTAGCAGCTTAGCTTTAATGGCTGCCTTGTGTAGCGCTGGGTGATATTTTACTACTGAGCCATAAACTATGGGGTGTTTTGACAGAGTTATTTTGCAGGTTTAAGTACTTAAGGGTGGGTTTGGCTTGGGCTTCCTTTACATTCTTCTCATGCCAAAAGTCATTGACCCTTTTTTTTATTGTGCTTTTCCAATAACGTTTTAACTTATCGCTCCTGATGTCTTGCAGGATGCACATAGGTTCTGGTTGTAGCAATGTATTTGTCATTGTTACTTCATACATATAGCCTGTTACTTATTTATTAATTATTAACACCTTTTAGCCCAACAGGTTGAATATCATCAGTGCTAATGTGATATCCCATCATCCTTTGTCTGTCCAGCTTTCTAGCCTACAGTCATATACAGTAGTTTGTGATGGCTTCCACTGAGAGACTATTCTCAAAGTCAGATTGGTCACATGACCCAAAGGATATTTTTTGAATACATGAAATTTGACTGGAGTTACTTTCCTTTTCTGTCATTTTGGAAGTGGAGCTGGAGATTTTGCTTTGACATATTAATACCAATTGTATTAAATGTTTTTAGAAAGTTCTTTATATTTTCACTCCTCTGACAAGATTTTGACATTATTCAGTGGTTTTATTATTGCATAACAGTTGCACAAATTCAAGAAGTATCCAATGTTTGGTGGAGAAATTAGGTACACAGTATTGTTGGTTTATGTACAAATGTTCAGTCATTTACCTCCCAGATGGTGAAAAAGGGAAGAAACTCCAGTTAGATTTTAGCATTCGAAAACTATCTGTATATGCCATATTTGTTAGGGAATAAATACATGTATCAGAATTTGTCATCGCTTTCTATAAAGAATCTGGTATTTTGAAATCTTATTTTTGCAAATTGCAGTCTTATGAAATTTAAAGAGGAAAAGGGGGTCAATTTTTGTAAGATTCTTCAGTGGATTTCAGGAGTTGACTCATTCAACACAGAATTCAACACAGTATGTCATTTGTAACCACAGTTTGTCACTCAGGTATGCGGTTTATTTGCACATGTGCAATTTTGATTCTATTCTGGACCCTAGGGACCAAAAGTCAAGTGTGGTCACTTTCCTGACAAAAGACTCTAAATCAGTATTCTCAAAGTTTTGTTGGTCACATGACTTAATTTGTGCCATATTTGTTGGGGAATGACTCTCAGGAGTTTCCATTGTTATCTACAAATAATCCAATATTTTGAAATCTAATTCATGTATTTGCAAACTGAAGTTGTATAAAATTTAAAGAAGAAAATGGGGTCAATCTTCACAAGATTCCTCAATGAATTTCAGCAGTTTTATTACTTATATAGCTCTTGTGCTGAAAATATAATTCAGAAAAGTTACATAATAGTCTATGATCAACATGAGTTTATCCCTCAGCTCATCCTTGGAATGTTTCGGGGATTATCTTCATTTAGTGATTTACATATAGATCTTAATGTGATGTCATGCCAACTTCAAGAATATAGTGATGAAACGTTTGTCACCATTAAATGACTTGATCGCTAAAACAGTCTGATTCCGAGGAACCCCTTCTAATTTTTGTAATCGATCATCCCAGAACAGAAGTTAGTAAGTGTAATAGATTGCAGCATGAGTACTTCTTCTTCTTCTTCTTTGGATTTACAGCAAAACTTCAGATGACTGAAGGTTACATGCTGCTATGCATACATGGCCTATATATGTCCAAATTAAAAAAAAATGTGCATATTAACAAGAGGTGAAAAAAATATTGATGACTAAACCACAGAAGAGTACTGACACAAGTTGTCTTGACATTGACAAATGGTGGCCACTGATCATCTGATGCAACTAATACCTGTTCTGGAATGGAAAGGAAAGAAATGAATTTTCCTTTCCCTATGCTGCTCAGAGATTTATGATTTCATAATATCATTTGCTATGAGTGTGAGTTCAAGAACTTGTTTGTTACTAAAGTAAAGCAGTGTGTGTATATGAATAACATCATTGGCCTGTGATCTTCCTGTTTTAGCCAAGAAATTTCTGTCTGTATGCCAGTACCTTTAGTATCTTCAGAGAGAAGGTTTTCAACCTTGCTGGTAAATTTTTAGTAACTAAAAAAAACCCCAAAGCAGATTTCACCCCAAAAACATAGACATAATGACTTTTTTAAAATAAAGACATGATTAATGGTAAGGTGACCATAATGTGAATGTGGCAGACTTTGTTCCACTGTAAAAATACTACTTAATAAGATTATGTTAACTCTTTACATAAAAAAATGGATACTTCCTAATTTTTCTCTTGTACTTAAGGTGCTAAGATTAGCAACATTGTCCCACTTGCACCTCTTGAAGTCTTGTTTTCAACTCTGCAGGACCTGACCCCATTCCCATTGATTATCAAAAAAAAAAAAAAGATTTTACATGTATATTGCCAATGCCTTAGAGGTTTGTGAATTTTCAGCAGTTGTACATTTATTTCACTAACATGGCATTTTAAATGGTTTATACTTGTTGATGGTATATTATCAATCATAATGCAAAGTAGGCATTTTAAAATTTTAACAAAATGTGTTCTTTGACTCAGATAAAATGAAGAATGAAGAAGAGAAGTTGCCAAATGGCAAACATCGTGAGGCATCAAAAACCAAATCCAAATATGGTGACATGGATCTAGCTGATTTTGTATTTGAAGTAGAAAAGTTTTCCAGATTGATTGAACCTATTTCATTCTTATTTTATTGCTGTGAAGATGTCAGAAAGTAAGTGTTTTGTTTGCTTGGAATTCAGTGTCAAGTGAAGATAATTTTACTTACTGTTACTTAGTGACAGCATTTGCCTGATTTACACTCAAGGATTTTCTGTCCTTTAATTCATAATCTTAAATGGCATACTGTATATAAATGGCATACTGCAAAACATATGGTACAGTGGTACGGTGGTGTGGTAGTACATATTATGGTATTGTGGTATATAGTGCATTCATTCAGGTCTTTAAATTTAAGTTCATTATCCTTTATTCTATACTTCCTGTTGTATTTTCGATACCACTGTACCATACTATTATACCATACCATGTTTTACAGTATGCCATTTTACAAAAATGGTTATTCTGCTTTTGACAAGAAGTAGTGAGAAATCTTTCATATGCAACATGTACCATAACAAAGGATCTCAGCTTTTACTGCCTGATCCAAGACATGGGACACTGAAGTGTCAAACTGGCACCTGTCGTCATAAGCCAATAAATTTTATCCAAACCCTCACCTTTAGGTCTCAAGCCCATAGATTTTATCCAAATAGAATAAGTTTAAGAATTTGATTTTACACTGAACAAATGATAAATTCCTCTCAAATGTGAGTTTTCTAACAAATACAAAAAATGCCAAGGTAACTCTGATGCAGTTTTCTAAGTGATAACATCAAATGCCGTTAGTGGGTAAAAGTTACAACACAAGTTATAACCACAAAATGAAAAACAACATTCAAATACACTGTCACTCTCCCTGGCTAACTTCAGCTTGGGCTCAATTCAGTTTTGATTGATTTAGGCACCAAACATACACACAAACACACACACACACATATATATATATATATACATGTATATATATATATATATGTATATATATTATATATATATAGCATGAATTCCACACATGAAGGTGAAGTTACATTGTCCTCCCTCCTCCTATATCACCCATCATAGTGCATCTTGATCTTTGCTCTGTTGCACAGTAATATCATATAACTGCAAATGGCAGTACATCATGTATGTACATGATTCTTAATTGTCATTTCAATTGTCATTTTCAGATGGAGATTTCCTTTGTTTTCATTAATTTTATGGATCCTGTGCAATTTATCATGCCTCATCTTGTCCAAAGGTGAGTTTGAGTTATAACAGAAACAGGAAGAACAGTTTACTTAGTGTACATGATTAAAATTTTGAAAGTTGAATAATGTTGTAAACCAGTGCTATTATACATGTACCTTGTAGTTTCCTATTGACAATCAGACAATGACATAACTCTAACATAATTCTAATTCTGATACTTTATAGTTTCTGACATAGAATACTTATAATATATGCTTCTGACATGGGATACTTCTTATACTGAATCTTTGTAATTATATTTTTTGTGTTCATAGTGCTTAAGTGAGTGATATAATTCTACAGACCTATTCATCTACTTTCCATATAATACCTCTGCCATAGTATGGCTGGAGGCATTAGGTATATGATATGTCTGTCCTTCCATCATCCTTTCATTTTGTCCAATCTTATACTCCCAGTGCTTCCTTCGCCTTGCATGGAATTGAGTCACACTTGTCATAAGTGATATGCAGGTAGATGTGCATGAAGGGAAGTAATTCAAGGGGGACAAATATTGCAGTAATTATGGCCCTTTATATTTAGAATTTCTATGCGTTATAGCTTGTTATTGCAACTCCTCTTAAGTTTTCTGTATATTTAAGGTGCTGTTTTTGCTCTGGTTTCGCTTTTGGTGATTTGCATTGCCACCACATGTCTTATACAGTTACACACACGCTTGCTGGACAAGTTTTTACCTACCATTAATGATGTTACACCAAATGAAGAAGAATATGACTCAGATGAGGAAACTCCTTTGAAAACTGTACAACAGTTTCGATTCAGGTAAAAAGTAGAAAAGATATTCGCTTATTGATATTTTTGGATAATATGCTTATAAGCTAATAATAAGTAAAAGGAATGTTAAGATATTTTCCTTTCAACAATCAACAATCCCTATTTACAAAGCATGAAATTTGGTATACAGCATTCGTGTTTCCAAAGTCATTATTAATCCTCCAATAAGAATCGTAAAATTTGATTGGTTGATACAGTGTAGCTAACCAGCATAATCAACTGTTGACTCAAATATATACCATGTAACAACAGATGACCTGGAAAATTGTCATGTGTTGAAATAGTGACCAGGTCAGTATTTTCAGCTCACTTTGATACAGGAGAGGGGAGCTTATGCTGTACTTCAGCATCCAGTTTTGAGTTTGGGTAAAATCAGGTTGAGAGAAGTACATATATAAGAGCTACTTGTGTAAAATCTTGATGTACAAGTTTCCTTTTGACATACTGATGTGATACCATGCATGGTCTTGCCCCAAAAGTCAACAATACATGTATAAACATAGGGTTATGTATTGAATATGGCAACTCACTGTACTCGTATATCTCTTTTATTAGCCTTTTGAGATGAATGCCGGGAGAGCTATTGTCATGCCCCTGGTGTCATCATTGTCGTCGTCTTTAGACAAAAATTTTAACGTGGATCATAACTTTAAAACCTTAGAAACAGGGCTTTAATGTTTCACATGTGTATTCCTTGTACCAAGACATTCCATTGGGTATAAAAAATTTTGACCTTATGATCTTGACCTTGAAGTTTAGCCTACTTATAAAAAAAACTTCAACTTTGGTCATAACTTATGAACAGTAAGAGATAGGGCTTAAATATTTCATGTGTGTATTCCTTGTGACAATGCTTTTGATTGCATATCAAAATTTTTCATGTTTTGACGTTGACCTTGAAGATTAACCGACTTACAAAAAACTTTTGCTATTTGAATTTGGTCGCCACTGTCAAGCTTTGTTGTCTTCTGACAACTTTTGTTATCACATATACAGTATTGTAATAAATAAATGTTGCAAGGGATCTGTATACATTATAATTTGAGATCTCAGAATCTGAAATAACCTAAGTTTTATCTTATGGACACATCTATCACTTTCAAAAATCATTTGTTCCTTTCTTTGAAAAACTCTTACGAAGATGTCTTTACAGATAATGAAATGAAAATTTTGGTAGATTTTCAACATGAGTAATAGATCAAGTTTTCTCACAATGTCAGTGGTGAGGAACGATAGGGACATATATTACTTCAACAGTATCCAATGTTCTTCTATATCATACTGATTCATACACCACTGAGTCAGCTGTAGACATGGACAGTAATGAACATAACAAACATTACTGTATCGATTTTAAACTGATTGTATTGCATTCTATTGGAATGATTAAATTAAACATAAATTATTGTGGTTGTAATTTACTCTGAAGCAGTTGTTAATATATATGACACCGACTAACTGAAAAGAATTTAGTTTAAAAAATTGTACTAAGAAACCATATGTTTCAAAAATCTCAACAAACATGAAAATTTCAGAGACAAACCACAGGCTGTTAAGTATCCTCAAATTTTACTGTGTATTATGCACAGTGTCAGTGAGGACCAGGTTGTATTTTTACTGACCTTGAGAAATATAACATTTTTGCTAACTATGTAGTTTCTTTACAGTTTATTACAGATGTATGATTTTATAGTACAGTGTAACTGGCACCTAGCTAACATCTATCGTATTTTGAGATGGGACAATACTTTGGCATCGTTAAGGTTTGTTCTTTGTAGAAAATGTATCAGTCAGTGAAATTTGCCTCAATGTAAACATAATTTTGAAATGATTTTTGTACATAAAGTATTGAGTTTTGTTCAGATGTATGCTCTATAATTAATAAATGCATTGCACTTTAAATGTACGTATCTATGATATATGTAATGTTAAAATCATGCTCTTCAAACATTAAAACTTTTTTGAACATTATTTATAGGTTATTGACTGAATACGACGAAATATGACCGTCTGAGGTCTTTGAGCGGTAAGCTCGGGCCACATCTGCTCAAAGACCGAGGGTGGTCGTATTCAGTCAGTAACCTTTTTATTACATATTTAACCGTCCATCTACATTTAATTCTATAAATCGAAATATTTTCATTAATAGTACTTACTCCGTAGTTGTTTACGTACGGTATGACATCAAATATAGGTATGATGTCACATAACTGGAAATAGTCCCCGGGCTGATATGAAGTTTGCGGGCATTTATGGCTCTATATCAGCCCGGAAACTTTCTATATAAAGTGTTGATAAAATTTTCAAAATATGTAATAAATGTATATAATGTAATATGGTACATGTAGTAGCATAATAGCAGAAACAAATAATACTGTGAATTGTTTTCATTAAGTTCATGGTTCAGATCTTGTGACCTACTTGGTCATGTCAATGCTATATCCATTGTGGGGGACTTTAAGTAGATACTTATATCTGTATAAAGCTTTACACACTATGATGCAAGATACATTTGCTTACCTGTACAAAAGTAAAAGGGAATCAGAGACAGGTCAAATATTTTAATTTTCACCCCTGCTACATTATTGACAGTTTAGGTGGTGAAATGTTCCTGAACAAAGTGTCATAGAGTAAGAAGACCTTAACTAACTGTTTTTCTTCATCAGTCTCCTTCCAGCACAGGTTAAGCAAACTAGAAGTCTCCTTTTCATACATTTATCCACCATTATATCAATCATTCTGTGACTTTTCTGTCAAGTAATAGGTTTCTGGATGATATATCAGCTCTATACCTCAGGTTCAAACTAATTAGGATATATATCCATGTTATTACTTATGGCGAGATGGAAATGCCTTATGATTTCAAAAGATCAGAGGTCTGTATCTTAATTTAAAGTGAAATTATTTTAAAAACCTGTATTTTCATGATAGCTCAGGTATCATACTTTGGATTTTAACCAGCTTCAACCAACGTCACTATGAAGAAAGAAAGATACCTCCTACATTTTTAAATCAGAAAGTAAAATATGAAAATTGAAAACTTTTAAAAAGTGTCAGAAATTTAGTGTTATAACTTTGTGAATTCTATCTAACTGAATAAGCTTTTATCAGACAGAATAATTTTCTTGTCATTTTATGGTTGAAAAGAAATTGAGGTATTTTGACATGTGATCTTTTTATCAACAACGTAGTAATTAAAGATCTACATTTAATTTCATAAAATTACCAATTTTAGAATTCAATTTCATTTTCTAGAATAATTTGTCTTAAGTTTTTTCCATTTTCTTCTTATTGTTTTTTATTTTCACTGTTAGTTTCCCTTTCTTTTTCACTGTCTACCACACCATCCTTCATATTGGCACCTTTTCCATCCCGTCTCACACCCTTGTTCTCCCCTATATATCCTACGACACTACCATCTTCAACAATACAATGACATCTCCTTTTACACAGTCATCATTTGCAAGGACAGTCTGACACTATCATGCACCACACTGACAACATTCACGCCTATGACACCATTCTCCTGTCTTGAAATCTCCCCTCTTTACTAACTTTTATTGACCATGCCGAAACAATTATATCATATCTAACTCAAACAAATGCTTGCAGAGTCAAAAGAACATTTCACAAAACATTTGCAAGACAAAGAAAGAAAACTGGTTCTGACATGCTATACAGTTTTATTTGGAAACAGAAAAGACGAAAAAGTTGTATTGGAATTGTATCAGACATTAGGTCCGATTAATAGATAGATTTTTCATATTTTTATCAGACTTTCGTAAATACGGACAATCCGATAAATCCGACACTTTTCAAGAATTCTGTGTTTAAAATGTTTTCCTCTATATGGTAAGCTATAGGTTGTCAGTGTTGTATCAATATTTAGATCTGACACTTTTGAATAATAAATATTGTTTTGTTTTGCAGATTTCATGTGGAGTTGTGTATTTTTCTACTCTGTTTAGTAGTATTACCATCTAGAGCTATTTTTTTCCTGATGCTGAATTGGTTTTTCATTGGTAATGAAGATGTCTTCAAAAGTAAGTTGTAGTCTGTCTTAAGGGATATTTAAATCGTACCTAATATAACAAATGATGACAAAGAACATGTTATTTGAAACCAGCTTAAATATGTTTTTATCAATTAGTTTTCCTAATTTGATATTTTTCAGTAAGTGTTGCATTCATCTTCAGTATTAGAAATGAATAAATGTTTACAAATTTTCCAATGAAACATTTCAGATATAGTGAAAATTTGTTATATAGTTATATCAAAGGGTGAAAGAGGACATCAGAATGAGCATAGACAAAGGTCTGCTGGTTTACAGGTGAGATCATTATTCAACAGTAGGTACATTATTTTTACTGACATTATACATTATCAAAAAAACATGGGAAGTGGGCTTTTTTCTGGAATTTATGGCTCGATTTTAGGGGTGTGCATTAAACATGGGTGCACATTATACACTGGTAATTACAGTATATATATCCTGTTATGACCAAAACTTTATTAGGTATGCTTTAAAGTAAAACTGTAATGTTTATGTATAAGAAATACATAATCTTAACTTTGATAGAATGTAATCACTTATTTGGATATCGTTTGTAATTTACATACAAAACTGCAGCCCTAGTGTTTTTCCTTTTTATTATAATCAATAATAATTTTTTGTAAAGAAGATGTTGTATCATAAATCTGGAAATTTTGGTTGTCATTTAACGTTTAATGATTTTGTGAATGTAGTGAATTGGAAAAATATTTTTTTGTAAAAATAAATTAACACCATAAAAAAATTCTCGCTTGCATTTTTAAACAAAGTATTCAGTACATAAGACATTTGTAGGTACTTATGGATGTGTAAACTGTAGCGGCAAGTCTAGACCCTATTTGAATGATGGGGCCACAATTCCTTATGTTGTGTAAACTTGGTTTTTGATAACGGAATGTTAGGCACGATTTTATGCATTACAGCACCAAATGGAGAAATTATCAAAATCAAACATGTATGAACACTAATCAAATGAATGGCAATAAAAACTGGCCTGATCCAATTTTCCCCAACCTGTGTAAAATTTATCCGTTTGTTTATATGTAGTTTGAATCATCCACACATTTGTGTAATTGCATGTCATCGGCAGAGTCATATTTGTGGATGACTAAGATTACATATAAACTAACTGGCAAATATGACACAGGGTGGGGAAAATTTGAGTAGAGCAATCAGATGACAGATGGGGTGTAGGATTTTATTGCCAATTGTTTGCTTAATGTTTATACATGTTTGATATTTGTGCTGTTATATGTAGAATCGTGCCAAACATTCCATGTGTCAAATTTGTTGGTTATGCAACGTAAGGAATTGTGGCCCTATCAATCAAATCGGGCCATGTCTTGCAGCTACGTGAATAGTAATCACGACAGATTCGTATCAATAATGCGTAACATATGTAATTACCTGGTCAGTTATAACAGAGATTTTAAAGTTACAGCATGTCCCTCTAAGTATTTTTATAGAAAGGGGAGTACAGTGTTTTTAAATTAGAATGGAGATAATGTTGAAAGAAAAATTGTCAATTAGGAACTAGAAGGTCTTCAAGTCCTGAATGAAGAGGCAGTTACACAATTTGAATGGAGGAAAGAGAGCAACAGTGGTCCAATTTGTAATGATATATATATAAAAATAAACAGATGGATTTTACTCAGATTTGCAAAAATAAATTGACACAAACATTTCTTGATTTACGATAAAGCTATTGTTTGTATGTACTTCAGTTTGTAAAGAATACAGTTTTAGTTGTTGACACTTTGGAAGTCAGATTATGAAACTAGAACTTCAAACATGACATATTTGATTCTGGATCAACAGAGTCTGGATGGTGTGAGGAGGAGCTGTAAATATTTTAAGTATAGAAGTCAAGATCATATGAAGAGACACCCTGTTTTAATTGCTCTTGTAACAGATTGGAGTGTCCATGATTTCATTCAGTTTCATACACATTGTTCACTGCTACCTATCTACATGTATAAAACTTCCATTTTAGATTAAAATTTCTGGCTTTTCTGTCTTTGTGAATTTATTTCTTTTATATTGCAGATATCTTCAACAGAAAATGAAGCAAATTTAATAATGAACAGTTCTATGGATAAAAGTATAGAGGTGATTTGCATAGTATTTATTATTCTAATGCATTTTGTTTGTAACACGCAATTTCATTGACTGTCCGATTTACAAACTGCAAGAGTATTCACGATGCCCTGCAGTTTTTGATAAGACGTTCTGATACCCTGCAGTTTTTGATTTGTGACATTAGGATACTCTACAGATTTTGATATGACGTCTCTGTGATTAGAGACTTGGTTTGAAAAACCATAACTCTCTACATATTGCCTCTAGTTGTAATAATTTTTATCAGATGCATTAGAATGGGGTTACCATGCTTCTATTTTACAAAAACTGATAGGGTATTGGCGAAGACACTGTCAGAAATTTCTGTTTCACAACTCCTCTAACGCCTCGCAATGAAACTGGATTTCTGACAGGGTATTCGCCGATACCCTGTTAGTTTTTGTAAAACACTGGCATGGTAACCCCTAATTAACCAAACAATGCCAATGCAAGATATACAAAAATGATTTCACTTCAGTGAAATGTAGGGCATTCTGTATACAAAATGGTATACAATGGGTACAATCATAACCCCCAGCCCTTCCATAGTGATGTAAACCAGTGTTGTATCAATGTGATTATAAATCATATTATACAAACAAATGTCTACTTCCATTTTGTTTTTTTGGGCAGGCGTGGTGGTTAAGCGCTTGGCTTGCGGCGCTGACGATCCGGGTACGATTCCTGGGTTGCACCACTATGTTTAAGAGGTTGGCTACCTCCTGCTTCCATGTCGTAATATAACTGAAATATTGTTTCATATTGTTTATTGTAAAACACCAATCAACCAACCAACCAACCGTCCATTTTGATATTCTTGTTACATTTAAACTTAAATTTCATTCACACAATAAATACAAATTGGTCACTATCACACTATGATTGAACATTCCTCTGGCTTTCATTTCCACAACAGTTAATTCCTATTTGTTGAATGATGTTTATATCCATATATATGCACAACCACTGTAATTGCCTGAGATAAAGCTTTCAAGACCTGTGTATTTTATTTCTGTATAAAGTACATTGATCGGTGTCGTCATAACGCCCCATATTTGATCCATTTTTCAACACAGAAAGTGATGTTTGGCAGACTTTTGATTGTTATGTTATTGATGTCATAATGAAATGTTCGACATTTCCAACCTTGCGTGATGTCATTAAATTCGTATTTTGCGCTAAAGTGCTTGACATTCGACGGAAGTATGTCATTCTGGATAAACGTTACCTTGTCATGGGACACTGGCTGTTTCTTTCAGTTTATAACTTCCCTCAGGAATGATTTAATGATGCAGTTTATAAATAGGAAATGGAAGTTTCCAGTATGATATTTTGGCATTAAAAGCGCATATATATAGAATAAGTGTCTTATTTTGTGTTTTCTAACAGGAATAAAGTACAATGTCTGATGCATTTATGAGATATAATGGGCTAACACTCATTATATCTAATAAATGCATCAGCCATGTAAATGCATCAGCCATTGTACTTAATTCCTGCATGAAAACACAAAATAAGACACTTAGGCCGTCCTTAAAAATATATAGATTTGCGGTAACGCGACTCACCATTTTGGAGGTGAGTAGGTAGGTAGGGAAATTTTTTTTTTTTCCACAAATTCAAAAGACGGGTAGGGTTTTTTTTTTTTTTTTTTTTTTTTTTATAAATGTCTGAATATATGCAATAACCATGAATTTAAGGAATAGGTAGATAATTACCTTAATATTTACATGAGGAGGTGTATATAGCAGTTGCTTGGCAATGTTGGATCACTGCAGTCCAACAGACAAAACGAAATGAAAAATTGAAAAGGCAACCAATCTGCCTTGTTATCTAGTCTGTTCTGACATACATACATGTACACAACTGGCTCTGATATGCAACAGACAAAGATCCCAGTAACAAGCTACTTTTTAGCAGAATAGCTGTACAAAAGTATCAAGACTTCAAAGTACAACTACAGCCATCAACACCTGGTATTTAGCCTGTAGTCGAAGGCATAAAAGTGTGATAAACAAACTGACAAAGAGACCTTGTACCTATACATGTCAACTCGTAAAACTGATTTAAAACATGTCAAATTTCAAATTTTAATTCAATAAGTTTGTCAGAGACATTAATTGACATCAGTTCTTCTTTGGAAGGCGGCATATGGCTGTCTTGCCTTCATCCTTGCACACCCTGCACATTGGCAAGACCACACGGTAGTGTTGGAGC
Source organism: Pteria penguin (assembly GCA_035048485.1). NCBI lineage: Eukaryota > Metazoa > Mollusca > Bivalvia > Pterioida > Pteriidae > Pteria > Pteria penguin. The sequence continues at coordinate 49,138,654 of CM068583.1, read as the reverse complement.
TGTGCAGCATCTTGCTGGACACCATCATTTGATGATGTGACATCGTCAGGTGTGTCGGTAAAAAAACTTATTCTATTTACATTAACATGCCTAAGTTGCACAGTTATTGATAAATACTATTTTCTCTTTGTTTTGTCAGCTTGACAATGATCCAGTAAATGTGAAGATTTCTCAAGATGAAGAAGATAAAATATCTATTTCCAGTAAACCTGGTATGGTGGCTCGTTTGATGGAGATGAGGAAGAGAAGACAACATATTGCAAATGGTTTGTAAATTCCCAACATTTTAAAATAGGCATGTCCTGCAACACCAGTCTTTACTTACATCAGTTATGGAAAAAGTAAATACAGCATGCAAAAGAAAATAAAACTTCCTTACTGTTGGGCTTTAGAATTTAAGTCAGTGTTCATTATTTAAGAATTATTTGCATAAATAAGTGATATAGTTATTGTAAATTCATCAATATTGATCCCTCTTGCAGTGGAGTTACCTGCCATGTGACAGCATGACTATTTTGATATCAGGTTTGTGTGATATATATATGTTTAGTAAGAATATATATATAGACCATATATTTGTACATATATTTGTTTATCTTTTTTTCTTGATGGATGATATTCTCCATTTAGTGCCTCTTTGTTTTGTAGAAAGTTGCTTCAAGTGTGAGGTGTCCTTTGCATCAATTCTTAAAAGAAGGGTAAGAAAATCAAGTCTTTATTTCACAAATGTAGTAACAATTCTAAGTATTTTGTTTTTAATGCTCCCCTTCCAAGAAGGAGGGACATATTGTTTGCTGCTGTCTGTCGGTCGGTCGGTCCTTTTGTCGTTCGGTCTCTCCGTCTGTCGGTCCATTTACAGTTTCCGCTCATTACCTCTGGAACCAATAAAGATATTGAATTAATATTTGGTATACAGATACATCTGAAGGATATCAAGGTCAAGTTCAAACTTGGTTATTGTTTGATATTTTTGTCATAGTTATCCCCCTTGGACTTAGAAAATTTCTCAAAACTAGTAGTTTCCACTCATTTTCTCAGGAACAGATATAAATATTGAATTGATATTTTGCATACAGATACATCTTAAGTACATCTAGGTCAAGAGTAAATTTTGTTATGGTTCAATAATTTTCGTCAGAGTTATTGCCCTTGGACTTAGGAAATTTCTTAAAATTTGCAGTTTCCATACATTATCTCAGGAATCAATAAAAATATTGAATTAATATTTGATATACTGATACATCTGAAGGATATTTAAGTCAAGTTTAAATGTGTTTTTGATTCAATAATTTTTGTGAGAGTTATCCCCCTTGGAATAAGAAAATTTCTTAAAATTAGCAGTTTCTGCTCATTATCTCAGGAACGGATAGAGATATTGAATTGATATTTTGCATACAGATACATCTTAAGCATATTAAGGATATATAGGTGAAGTTGATAAGTATGTGGTCATGTGAGTTATGCCCACGTTACAAAAAAAACCCCAGGGTGAGCATATGCTACATTGGCGTTGCTCTTGTTACAATATTGTCATAGTGTGACTTATTAATCAAGATTTCTGTGCAGCGCAAAAAGGCAGTGTTTCAGTGAAGTGACCCTCTAAAAATCTGTTAATCACCTTTATAGAAAATAAAGATGAAAATTCTATGCAGAACATGTCTTGAATTATGGCCTCGTAACAAGTAGATAAGTTAAATGCACAATATGCGAAATGCAATATTCTAAAAGATACTAGCTTTATGTCCGATGAGGTGGGACATAATGAGTCAACTATTCATAATATTGTTTCTATCTTAAAATATATGGATGAATTTTGCTGTTAATCAGAGTTTCTTAGTTACATTTATTTCTGTGTATATAAGGATGTAGTGACTCTCAGATTTTCTCTAAGCTGAAACCTGTTTGACGTGACAAAGTTATATTCTGAAATGGGGGTTCAGACTGCCTTATATAGCTTTCAGAAAGTATCATGTGACCCAACACAGTGGGATATTTATCAATGATTACATACAATGCATAGTATTTAGAGTTGTCAGTAGTTTGTCCTTACATCAATAATAATTAGGTAATTAATTTAACATAATATCCATGAATGTTGACGTTAAATACAGAAAAAGGACAGCTTAAATTAAGGGTGTGTAATAATAGCAGATGACATATTTGCACAGATGCTATAATGCTGAAAAATATAAATCAGATCAGAAAATAAATGTTAAGCAATTAAACAACCATTTGACGTAGTTTAATTCAAAGAACACACATTATTAAGACAAGATGTACATCATAAAACAATTTAACTGTATGGAAGATAAATGTAATTTTATACGTTTAGATCTATAATAAGAGTTCTCTCCCATAACAAACAAAGATGGATGGTGGTGAAAACTATGAATTATTAGATACAGTGAAAAATAAGTGATAATTATGATCTAGATCTTTGCATTAATGTGAATTTAATAAGCATGAAGTCATTCCTCAGAAAAGTAAGTAGTTAATCTGATATTTATAAATTCATTCCAAGAAAGCGTGTATGTACTTCATGACCTGAATATAAACATACACAAACTGACATTGAAGTAAAGAAATGATAATACACTTCCATTTTTACAATACCTAAGATAAATATCGTTCAGTACAATATACAATATAGTGACAACTTAAATAAGTAAAATATAAGCATTCTTAATCATTCCTAGAAATATTTATTGGTTACAAGTACATGTAGACATGACTTAAGTTAAGGCTAAGCCAAGTTAAAGTAAACAAATACATCTAAATCGAGATACACAATATTTACTCTTAACCCCTGATTTATGTTACAATATGATAGAGAATTAAGTGTCTTAAATGACTTTGTATTACCCTTTTTTGCAATTTCTTTTAAGTATTACATGAGGAGCACATAGTGTATAAAGTTATTTGTATACACGTAACAAATTATATACTTTCAGTTTTACTGCAGACACTGTGGAAATAACTTTTGTTCAAAATGTTGTAATCAGAAGGTACCAAAGTCCATGTTTGGCGCCACATGTAAGTAATAAACTGTATACTGTCCACCTCTTGTTCTTACTATTAATTTGGGGCAGGCCTATTGAGTAGTTAAGTGCTTGGCTTGCAGCACGGACAATTCCTGGATTGCGTCACTATGTTTAAGAGGTTGGTTACCTCTTGCTTCCATGTCACTATATAAATGATAAATTGTTGAAAGCAACGTAAAAGACCAATCCACCAACCAATGTACTATAAATTTAAGAACATAAATTAATCCCCAGTCAGACTAAATCTTACCATATCAATAATTCTAAGACTTTAAGTCTCTATTCTAAATGTAAACAAAGGAGAAATGAATATGAAGCATAGAATTTTAAAGATTTATAAATAAATCAAAATACTGAATGATATGATAGTGTGAGTTTAATAATAAGAATTATTCAATTTAGCATATTAGAGGTGCCCCTAGGTCCAATTCTTCAGTTAAAAAGGTTCAAATTTGAAAATTGTTCAACTTGTATTGCAAGTATGAAAGTGAAAGTGCCAATGAATTAATGTATTTTGCACTTGTTACTAAGGTACTTTCTTTTTAGCTTGCTGGGACAAGTGTCCATAGGTAGAGCTGTTGTCATACTCTTGGTTTCATTGTTATTGTTATTGTCATCCATTCACAGAAACTTTATCCAGGATCAAATCTTCAGAACCTTTAGAGACAGGGTTTTAATATTTCACCTGTGTATTCCCTGTGCCAAGACCTTTCATTGGGCATCAAAATGTTTTACGTTGTGACATTGAAGTTTTACCTACTTTTAAAAAACTTCAGTCTTGGTCATAACTTATAAACAGAAAGAGATAGGGCTTAAATATATATTTCATGTATGTATTCCATGTAAGGAAACCTTTGATTATGTATCAAAATGTTTTACATTTTGACCTCGACCTTGAAGATTGATCTACTTACAAAAAGCTTTTGCTAATTAAATTTGGTTGACCAGCAAGCTCTGTTGTCTTCTTACAAGTTTTGTTCTATTTCATTGATTTAGTTTTATTAATATCACATTGTCTACTGTTTTTCATCCAGCACCTGAAGCCCAGAAAGAAACAGTATTGGTTTGTGTTGTGTGTTATGATTTACTAACAAGTCAAGGAGACAAAGAGAAACAGACATGACAAATAACATTAGATGTGAGAAGTCCTCTATAATGAAATTTTTAGAAGTATGGTACATACAACTGAAAATCTGGTAAATGAAGTATTGTGTGCATTTAGTCATAGCTAACTAAATAGTGAGTAAGGCATACTCAAGATTGAAACATGAAATGTACTTTTATTAATTATGTACTTGTACATGTATTGCATAACAAAGATTCAGCAGTGATCATTATTCATTTTTATTTGTTAGAAACTCCATATTTTCAACATCATTAATTTATTGTAATTATGAATTTAGTATTGTAAAGAGCAGTTTTTTAAGCTAAAATTTCTTGTAATGAAAAGAAAGTAGGATGTGATATGTGAAATTTATATATTGTTTTCTAATTAGTGGGTTATATTTATTAGAATGCCGATAATTGAGAAGCTTTGAAAATCTGTAATTATTTGTATGAAATGATATTAACAAACTTTAGTCAGAATGGTCAAAACCATGAATTACAGCTTATTCAGTGTCATCCACATGCTATAGGTATCATAATTATGATTATTTGATTAACTTTTACAATCGTTTCATCTTTAGGTATTAATTGACAACTTTTTATGTTTCAATGTGTATTTCTTTTTAAGAGATTTTTCTTTTTAGCAAATTTGTAACACAGGCAATTTTTCTCGTTTTCCACAGCAAGGTTTTGGTAATGATAGTGATGACTGCTCTCTGTATTGGTGCAGGAAATGAAGTCTATGTTTTCATATATATGTCATGTCAAATGTCATTAGAAAAATAATTACTCTGATAAATAGCACATCAGTTGAGATTTTAAATAAGAAAAAAATAACCTAGATGTGAGAAAAATGTGACTGAGTTGGAATGATAAGCATGGATGGTAGCCATATGATGTTCTCATGCATGTTAGTATTGTAAATGTTTATTGTAGTTAGTATTAGAATTGTATTAGTTTTAGTAGATTACTTATTATAAAGTATTGTTTAAAGCATGTTGTTTTTAAATTTTAGCCTTTTGAAAAATGGTGCAAACATGATTTAGAGAGAGATAAGTAAAGAAAGTAGCTTATATTATGTTACACATACAATGTACTTCTAAGGGAAAGCATGGGAATCATGTTTTAACTAAAATGAGGATTTCCATACATTTAGTTAAGATTAATCTCTATTGAGAGTGGTTGAAAAGGGAGGAGTATTTCAACATATTGCAAATTTATTTACTGCCATTTTATTGTTTGGCTGGACCATTCATTTGTCTAATGGTGAACATTATCCTGATTTTTTAAATTTCCTGAATTTCTTTTATAATTATAATGTTTCAATCAGTCATATTAATCTTCTGATTTTATAGAACATGTAATATCATTATGTGTAAGGTGTATACTATACATACATGAGTAGTAAGGGTTAATTAAATGCAACATTTTAGATAATGAATAGGTTACTTAACAGTAGTTGTGATTTTACTGTAATTTTCAGTCTTGAACCATTTGTCTTGTTATTGTTTTATAGTATTATAATGTGTAAACACAAGCTAAGTATTATTCTTAAGTTTTTATTTAATTGTCATGACACATGTTATAGATTTTTTGTTACAGTTTGAATATGTCTTTAATCTATTGTTATTATTTCATCTAGTCTGGCATTTTTCTGTATTTGAATAACCACTAGAATTCCACTCTCATGTGTATTGCAGGGTTTATGCAAAAATAAAAAGAAATCCACTTTGCTTTTTTCAGACTTGCAAAACTTCATTTTCTGTATACATTAACGGGGGAGAGTTTAAGGCCAGAAATTGTAAAACACATTATTTTGCAATTCAGTTTACTTTTCTAGATGAAATTTGATGTTTGACAATTTAATGTTTTTCTAGTTTTGGCATGGGTCTGAAGGAATTCTTGTTAAACAATTCATGTCATATCAATATAATGAAAGACATGACATTGAGATAAATTGAAGTTTATTGTAAATCACTTATATTTTATATGACTTTAGTGAAGAGCTCACTTCAGGCTTATATAGTGTGTTGAAAGTGGTGTTAAGGTATAAAACATGGGATATATCCAGGTTTCTTACATTGTATATATAGTTACAGCTTCTTTGTCTGGAATATCCATTATCTTACTAATACTCTATGTGAGTTTTATCATTTGCACATGTACAGCATTCAGAGGGACTTGATCATTTCTTCCTTGGCAACATGATCAATAAAAATGTGACATAGTTACAATGCTAAAAAATCCAAAAATGAGAAAAAAATATGCCTGCACATGTTTATTTAAGAGGGCAATTAGCACAAGAAATATGTTTTCATTCTCCCAAAAATGTCATTACCTTGAGCCATAGGTTTGATCATCAAGTCTTTCTAGTCATCACTCTAGTCTATGCTTAATATGACAGTTATTGTTAGGTGTTATTTTTATTTATGACCATTGAGAAATCACTTGCCAATATCTGTATGTGAGATATTGAATCAATTGTTTTGTTAAATGTTTTCAATTTTACTTTTTTCCCACTTTTCCCTTTATATAAAGATGCCACTTATTAGAACTGTAGAAATACACATTTGTTTATTGTATTCAGTAACATTGTTTTAATATACAACTAGTGATAATAAGATGTAATAATCATCTTTATTTGATATAGATATTGTTTGTGGACAAATGTTAGATGAAAACTTAATTCTAATGTCATTTAAACTATATATTTTTTATCTATCATATTTTAAATGTGTAGCATGACTTTAAGAACTTTAATTGATAAAAAAAACTTCAAGAAGACTTTATCTTCCTTTTACCCTTTACATGTCCCTTTCTTTATTCGGTTGACAAACCTACAAACAACAATATAGACTGTTTTGAAAAAATTCCTAATCTTTGATTTTGGAGCTTTTGATTTTTGGCCTGTTTTTGTCTGTGGCAAAAATATGAACATTCCACATAGCTTTTCAGCTGTAAGAGGTATAGCTTTCATATCTAATATGCGTATTCCTTGTGACAAGACCTTTCTGTTGGTACAATAATGTTTTACCTCATGACCTTGGAGTTTGACCTAACTTTGGGATAACAGCTTACACTGACAAAGGTGTGGCCTGGGGCATTCATATTTCACAAATACAGCTTGTTTCTACCAGTTATAACAGAGAATACCTATAAAGTGTGGTGTCATTTGTCTATCTGTCATACTTAAATCTTGTTGAGGTTTTGTTTTGTTTTTAACCACATTATAATATTATGGATAACAAACTTAATGATAGTGTAGAGAATCTTATCACATGATCAGTAGACAAACTTAATAATAGTGTAGAGAATCTTATCACATGATCAGTAAACAAACTTAATGATAGTGTAGAGAATCTTATCACATGATCAGTATTTCCCAGTAAACAAAATTATTGGGAGATACATTCTCTCCGTTTGTCTATCTATCTGTTGAGCTAAGAAGTTTTGAAAATTAGGGTTTTGTAAATGAGTTTTACCCATGACACATAGGTTTGTTATGACCCTGACTCAAGTTTATACATGTACTTTGAAGGGTTTGGTCACAGTATATTCATGTTTTCCAGTATAGAATAACCATTACTGAAACATTGATCTGCTTCATACAGTTGTCAATTTTGCCACAAAGGTGTGTCATGAGCTTATCTCGAAGTCAAATCTCTTAAAGTTAAAATCATAATATACTGATTACCAATTGATGTATACCAGCTGGAATCCAGGTTTGATGAAGGGAGGGGCATTTGTCTGATAACACTATTCTTTCACTAGACATGTAGATTTTTCAGAGTTGTTTACATTTTCATAGAGAAAATCTTAGGGTTTGTCAGTGCATCAATGGGGTTTTTTGTTGTGTTTACCCTACCATTTAACACTGACTGCCTCTACATAAATAAACAAATCAAGGTTTGGTACTTGATATTCTCTTTCATACAAATTATTTTATAATTTATCAACTTCTTCTTTGCATGTATGTTTTGTTTCAGATATAATTGAATTTTTGAAAGCTAATCGAACATATTCTGTTTAATCATGAGAACAAAATCTAGGGTTTGACAACTGCACACTGTATTGATACCATAAAAATTATTGTTTCTGACATTAAATAGTTTGTGTGTGATTGAGATTTATACTGGCACCCTGAACAATAATGTCACAAATCTTATACTATTAAAGATAAAATTTCCCTATTCTTAACTAATGTTTTTGAATTATGAAAATGATATCAAAATATCAAAGTGGCATAGTTCTAACTCTTAGATGCTCAGCCTATGATGAAGAGGTCCTGGGTTCAAGTACTGCTGGTGACTCATCTGTGTCCTGTCCTTTGGATGAAAGGGTAAAAAAAAAGGCCTAGGTAGATGTGGCAAGTAAAAGATCTCTCAATGCTTTGAATACATGCCATTGCTTTATCAGTGCAATATTCTTGATGGGGTGTACAACAAGAATAAAAACAAAATAGAAATACCTTCCAATAATAAAAGCTTGTTTAGTATCCATGTTTCATTGTTAATGTTATGTAACCTTAATCAAATATGATTTCTTTTATCAGTTGCAAATAAGTGTATAATGCCACTTTGACATTAAAATATAAGGAATGTATTTATTACTACTATCAATAGTCATTGAAATCATTGATAGTTATACATCTTATAATCATGTAAAAAAGAGGAATGTATTGTTATTGTATTTTTATTTAATTTTTAAAGTGCTCACAATATGTAATTGCTCTCTACTTTTAACTTTGTATGCAAGTTTTTCTTTCTATACTGCATGTGTTTTATAATGTTGTAAGGTTGTATTTACATACTGATCATTTATCATAGATTTTATTGTTACTTTACACAGATATTTTATTGACCTAAGGTTAATACATTTGTATGTAATATTTACTGGTAACAGAAATTGTGTGTATTGAGTATTAGGGCTAGTGTAATGCAGATGTTTTAGGGCTGACATTAAATGTGTTCACAAGTGTATCAAGTGTCCGTTTTCCATTATATATACTTGTCAAGTACTAGTGAGTAAAGTTGTAGTATCAAAATAATATATCACAATCAGAATAAGTGTTACATACCAATACATACCTAATAAAGTCATAGTGAAACATTTTTTATTGAAAACTTCTCTAGTCAGCCTCAGGGGTCATTCAGCTGTCTAACCATAAAACTATAATGTTCCTAGATTGATCATCACAGTCTCATTTTGTCAGGTATGTGGACTAGTTGGGCAAGGTTGTTTATGTTTCTGGTCTTTGACTTTGTGGTCCAGAAACTGTCCTTTATATTTTATGGAATCTTGTATTTACAACTTTATAATTTCTGTAGCGATTTTGATTGCACAGGAAGGATCAAATTCAAGCTTGATGAACACATCAGAAAATATGAAAAATGATGTTATGCAATCCATTATGGTAGATCATCTGGGAAATCTCACAACTGGATTTTCCCTTCTTTACTCGATATTTTTGAACAATTTTGATGAAACTTTACAGGAACAATCTACATGAGATACTTGGCCAATATTAGTAAAAGAAAGGTTGTGTGATGCAATCCAGTATGGCTACCATCTTGAAAATCTAAGAACTGGATGTGAGCTGGTGTAACGGAGTGTGTGAGGTGCTTGGCTTGTAAACGAAAGGTGCCAGATTCAACCCCTGCTATGGGCACACTGCTGCCCTTACTTTCCAATGAGACAGTGAACACTTAGGTCCTGTGTTGCGACATAGCAGTGAAAAGATTCCTTATTGCTTTTGGTGTCCTGTTGGAAAGGCATAAATTTCTGCAATGCATCAGGTAGATGCCATCACCTTATACATAAAACAATCGTGAAGTAACGTAAAATAATCAAACAGTCAATGGAACTGAAATTTGTCCTGTAGTTTTTTTATGAGAATGATTTATTCAAGATACCTGACAAATGTATGTGGAAACAAAATTTTATGTAATCCGGGATTTTTTCTCTTATTTTTACTCTCTCCCTGTTTTGGATGCAGTTTAGTGAAGCTCTACATGAATGATCTACTGTGGATGAGAATATTAAGATATTCAGTCCACACAACTTTGAGTTAGATAGGTTTGGGTCATATCTTTGTAAAAAACTGTCATACTGTGACAACAATGTATACAGATTAAATACAAAATCTAGCACCTTCAGACCATTCAGTAGTAGAACTAACATTGTATATCCATATCAAGTATCACACTAATTCAAGCCACTGCAAAGTGTTTTGGCATATTTCTGCCATTTTCTCAGAAAATTATTTATTTGTCAGAAAAGTATATCTATTTGTCGGATAATAATGTCAACGGGTAAGATATAATATCAACTTGTCAGAAAAATGTGTTGAAATAACATCAGAGTCAGGAGAGTCTAAATTATCCTAAACTATCATTTTGTGGGATTGGAATGAGGAAACTTGGTAGGTATGGCGTACTCATGGTCCTTTCAAATGTTAATTTTTTTTCGTGTGGATCTGTCAACAAGTGGGGCAACCACAGGCAAAGATAGGTCACAGAGGGTACCTTCATTTGACAAACTTCTTCAGACTGGCCACATACACAGACAATCCAAATGCATAGGAATGATCTAGAGGAATGTGAGAAGAAATGCTGTTGCTTTTGGTTCCATTCTGAAATCATATGTATGACACATTTCAAAATTTTTTTTGATTTTGATTTTAGTATAAAAAAGAGTAAATGTGATACGTTGTTTCTCCTTCAATTGACAATGATGCTTTGATTTGGTTTCTTTAATCATGATTAAGGTAAGGAATGTTACTGTGAGAGAATTTTGTGAATGTCTCTATTTTGGGATTTTTTAAGATTACTGTAAGACTGCAAATTAAAAGGGGAGGGGGCATTTTTTCACATTTTCAGTTTCTTCTTCAGAATCGCTGAAAGGGTTTCAATAAAACTTGGTAGGCATAAATTACATATAGTGTGCCACTAATATCTATGATATTGTCTGGATTTGTTGACAGGTGGCACCATCACTGGCAAAATAGGTCACAGAGAGTACCCTCTTGAGAAACTTCTTTTTCTAACTGACTGCATACAGGTAGAAAGCACGTGATAAGAGTTATATAGAGGGACGTGTGAAGAAGTGTTGTTGTTTTTGGTTCCATTCCAAAATCAAATCTTTGATGCTTTTCAATACTTCAGACTTCATGATTTTAAAGTTGAAAAAGGTTAATTTCACTCATTAATTCTACTTCAGTTGACAATGATACTTTAGTTTGGTTTGTTATAATCATAAGTGAGGTTGGGAATAAACTATGAAGAAATCTGTGAATATCTCAGTTTCTGATATTTTTATCAAGACTGCAAAAAAAAAACCAAAAAGAAAAACCAAACAAACAAACAAAAACAAAACAAACAAAGAGGGGGAGGGACATTTTTTCTTATTTTCAACTTTTTCTCCAGAACCACTGCTCAAATTTTGATGAAACTTTGTAAGAATAAAGTACTTACTGGTAAGATCTCCTACAAGTGGTGCTTTTTCAACCAGTTCTGTCAATGGGTGGATCCAGGACAGGGTGACATAAGGGGGCCCACATTGTGAACTTTCTTCAAGCAGTCAGCAGTTTCTAAAATAGCAAGTTGTGCTCAGGTGAGCGATACAGGCCCACTTGGTCCTCTTGTTTATCTTGGTAATGCAACATCTTCATTGAAACCTTCTTTTTTCAACATCACAATTTGCCTTACACATTCAGAACTGTAGATCTTTTGACTTGTAGTTTTAGATTGAATTTTTGAGAAAAAATTATGCATGACTTTTGCATTCTATTCTTATCAACAGCATGATGTTTGCATTCTGTTCTCACCAACAGAGTTTTTTTCTGCTGGAAGGGGACTATATATTGCCATGCAATACTCTTAAAATGCTTGTTGATATTTACGGTAAATCATCTATCTATGGATACTGGTAGTGTACCAGGTGCCGGCTAAGACCAGTTACCGACTAATACCGGTACGTTATTTCGGCTACCGACTAGAACGTTATTTCGGCTATTGAAACATGAATTTATTAGTTTTTTTCATGTGATTGTTTGCAATACATAGGATACTTAATATTACATATGAAAATTTCGTCAATGCACGTTTTGAATACCCTTAATAACGTAGTAGCCGGTAACTGGTACACTACCAGTACTGCTGAACCATCAATGTTTAGTACTCATAGCAGTGTTTGCATCTGTGCAAGTCAGATTGGTAAAAATACTTCAAGAGAAAATTAAAAATAGTTATTGAAAGTTAAAAGGTTAAAAACTTGACTTGGTATTTCTAGGTTTATGAGGGGTACCTTGCATGCACAGATCCAGAGGGTTGGACAGGGGAACAAATCCTGAGATTTGGAGAAAATTACTTCTTTTGGGTTATCTTTCTGTGTAAAATAAATTATTTTACACTCAAAAACATGGATGGACCCCCTCTTGTAATACTTCATTGCGATGCACCCCCTCTCGACAAATTTGAGATCACTCCTGTCTTGGTAATAGTGGATTTGAGAGAGCCAAGGTCTTTTATAGAACTGTGGCAGACTGGGACATCGGCCCAGATAGCTCGGTTGGTAGAGCATCGGCCTTGTTAGCGGAAGGTCCTGGGTTCGAGTCCCGGTCTGGCCAATGATTTTTCAACCTTCCTGCTACAGAACTATTATTGTGTTTTATAACTATATGTATCTTGGCTGATCTCATCTTATCATATGTTAGTGAATACAGTGTTCAGTTTACTGCTAAAGACTGAGAATAATAATTATATTTTGCAAACAACGAACACAGCAGACAAGGGGGAGACAACTGTCATGTCACATTTTCAAATTTCCCGCGAATTTTAAGTTATGGGAAAATGTTAATAAAACGAATATTTACGACAAAGCGAATCTTTTTCCATTTTTGTCTTAAAAGAAGTATGCATGCTTCAATATCATTGACAGTTTGAAATGACTACTGAATAGATATCATTGTTTATAGAATTTCAGACAATCTGAACAGAATACCTTTTTTTGAATGATTCACGATCTAGAAATTGTACACAACTAGCCAACATGGAAGTTTATCATAAAGTTTATGCTCGAACTACGTGCCATATAATAACGACTCTTGTATTTCTCTGCAGTGTTCTTGCAGAATGGAATACACAAGATTATCTCAGAAGAGAACATACGCTAATTAAACCGTACTCAGGTATATCTATTATCATGTGTTTATAATATATTACTTCTTCATCGTCGAACGACCTGCGGTAACCTCGCCCCGATCACTTGCATGACCATAATGATCATGAGGGAACCTTATCTACAGTTCACCACAGTGTAATTTTTATAAAAAGGGCCAATATCCTGTCATTTGCCTGTGGTCTCTCTTAATACTTGCCTCCATTTCAATACAGAGTAAAGCACATACATCATCATTACATTACTTTCATTTAGAAAATACATGTAATGATGATAATAATGGTACTGAGACCAGAGAATATGCATGTGACATTAGAATTATTCATTTGCATACGGAGTAAAACAACAATGATGAAGATAAGAAAGAGAAAAAGAAAAGAAATCGGCCTTCTGCACTAAGTGACGCAGAAAAGAAAAGAAAGAATGAGTATGATGTAAAGCATGCGAGAAGTAGAATTTGTATCACGTGCAATGCATACATTATGCAGATGAATATTTCCGAGGTCGACCGAGATGAATAAAACTGATAAGGAAAACGTGGGTTATGTAGCGTAGTTGTACGCGATAGCTGCATTTGATACTGATAGGCAGTCAAAAGATACTGTACTAAACAAATTTACAATGTTACTTTAATCACAATAGTAGACGCTACAGGAGACCATATGTATCTTTAAACGGGATTTTTTGAGATTTTGATTACCTGTTGTCTGCAAGCACATCAAGTGAATGTAAAATGCCCGTAAATATTTTCTTGTGTACATTTCACGTGCAGGGGAAGTGACGTCACATGGATAAAAATAGAATTTAACCTTTTTTCATAAGAGTTCATGACCCTGCCTACGTAATTTGTTGGGGCTCACTGAAGGAAATTTACTTGAATGTATGCGATTTGACTACAAAATATGAAAAGAAAGAAAATGATAAAATTGAAAAAGGATCAAAAAAACATTTTAGCATGATGATGTTACAGTATGATGTCAGTGAAATAGAAAAGAAAGAAATTGACAAAATAAATAAAAAGTGGCAAACAAACATCTGTAATATGACATGATGATGCATCATGATCATTTCATGATCATATCGGTCTATTAGATTTACTAGCCTAAACTATGCCATAAAACCATGAATTGTTTAAAGAGAAAGAGACTGAGAATATTTTATAAATCATTGACCAAGAGATTGAAGGATAAAATGAAGGAACAGACCTCTAATCACACAAAATTAAATGGTATGCAGTGGCAGATTTAGAGAGGGGTGCCAATTTTTGAACAAATTTACAAGGCATATATCAACGATAAAGCTGAAAACACTTGAGTAATATGAAAACTCCAGATTTGGCACTTTAAATGACTGAGTACTTTGGCTTATACTAGACTTTCACATGTGCTCCATAGCCCACAGCTCTTCCCCTTTTCGGAAATTTAAGATCCGCCACTGGTATTTTCCCCCTTATACCATAAAATGGTTGACAATACATATACAATAAAGAACAATAAATAGATCTACCCGTAACTTCGACAGTCATTTACAAGATCTATAAATGATGCAGTTGTCCATACTAAGCGTACCAGAGTATTAACACACTCCAACAAAAGAGAAAGAGGGGATGATATTATAATTGAAGACACGCATAGTAGAAAATCAGATTTGTTATTTCAGTTTATGATTTGTAGAATATTTTAAAGAGAAAAAGAGAACCATATGTAGACAGGTCTTTGCAGCTTGCTACATGGGAGATGTGAAGGCAAACGGCCTCAACTGTTACAAGGCTGCCTTGGAATACATAGTTTTATATATTTTTTTTTTTAGCTCAACTGAGCCAAAGGCTCAAGTGAGCTATAGTCATAGTGCGCCGTCCGTCGTCGTCCATCTGTCATTAATTTTTTCACATTTTCGACTTCTTCACTGGAACCGCATTGCAAATTTGGATCAAACTTTGTATATATGATGTACTCAAGGTCTCCTACTAAAATTGTGTCTGGGATCCAGATTCTCTCAGGGGTGGATCCAGGGCGGGGCCAAAAGTGCCCATAATGGTACACCTCTTCAACAATTTTCTCCTCCAGAGCCAGTGCATAAATGGGGAAACTAATTACATTTCAACAATGTATAAAGATGGGTTATTGAAAATTGTGTTCGGGGTTAAGATCCGTAAAATAGAAATTTACGCTTTTTTGATGTGTTTCTGGACTTAGTAATTTTAGTGCAGAAAAGTGTCATATTTTTCAGTTAATTGATATTGATGATTTCTTAATGACTATTTTGATCATAATAATAGTAAGGAACATTAATGTGAAAGAATTTTGTCAATAACTCAAGTTATGGATTTTTTCTGAATTTTTGGTCGGAATTACGTAAGCAATTCATTCCAGACCCTAGTCGTTAAAATAAGCTGTGGGGAATGCGTGGAACACTGAAAATACTTCCTAGTGTATAGATAGTGCTTCAGTATTTAGAAAAAGTGTGATTAGATTTACTTTTAATACTTATAAATAATATTGTACGAGTCAATGCAAGATAAGTTTGATCAGATGAAAAAATAGATGTGCCGTTATTCCATCAATTTACACGAGTTATATTCATGCGCTGGAGGACATGCAGTCTTTCCGAATACTCGACGGAAAGTCCCGAAAAAGGTACGATTGACATTATTGTGTAGCTGTGCCGTAATAAGAAGTACACTACTAGTCCGTACTAGTATCTTTTGTATTATAATTAATAAAACTTGAGAATATCGCTTCTTTTTATAGCGGTGGAATTTGAAGTACTCTACAATCTTCTCGTCACAACGATAAACAAACATCTTGGTAGTTGTTGATGTGTAATGCTACTAAAAATAGCCAGTTATTTATACATGTGTAGACATCGTTTCCCCCAAATGTACATGTACAGCGGGAGACTTTGTCCAGATTGCTAATTTCATACTACTGTCAAGGTCAAAAGTGTTAAGAGAAAATGATAGCGGATTTGTTTGACAAAATCAGCAAATGAAAAGGCGAATGACTTTGATTTGCCATTTCAGGCAAAGAATTCAAGTCAAATATGCTTTAAACATGACATGTATAGTTCATTCGTCTGTTGCATTTCCAAAATGGACCGTCTTTCCCCATGGTGAATTCATTCCAAAAAATCAAAAGACTGACCACAAGGCTTTCAGCTCGTTGGTTCCTCCCCAAAATATACCAATATGAAAAGGGGGACCAACGAGTCAAAAGCCCTGTGGACTAACATTGTAAGTTTAAAAAAGAGCATGATCAAGCTAATGACAAAACAGAAAAGAATAGAGTTTTTCTCAAGAAATATCTTTTATTCAGATAGTATGCTGTCTTCATATTTCATATTCATATATTCACATTATTTTAATTTTTACATTAATTTAACTCTGACATTTTTTCAGCATCTGGCACTTCAGTACCATTGTGGGACTTTGTAGGAACTACTATGGTTACCAACAATTTTGTAAGGCTAACATCAGATCACCAGAGTAGACAAGGTGGAATCTGGAACACACAGGTATTCAAATTTGTCTATATACAATTGATAACAGTATCATCATTATCAATTTACTGAAATAAGTAGATAGGAAGAAATTGGAGTAAAACTGCAAGTTATTATTACAATTGTATTCTATTGTCACTTCCATAATCTCCTATCCATCAGATTTCCAACTTTTCCTCTTAAGTCTTCTGCAATTTTTTCCACACATCTGACCAAAACTTTGCATCAACATTAAAGTTTGAACTTTGTTTCAGTTGATCTACATTTGTAAGAGTTAGGGGTCTTTGTCTTCAGATGCCACTACATGTAACTTTGTGTAAGAGGGGAAGGGATGGGTATTAGTCCTACTTTTCTGACTGACAGTTCTGGTTTGGTCTGACATACTATGCAGGTCATATTTTGGTATTATGCTGGTACCTCTCTGTTGGTCCATCTGTCTGTTGGTATATGTGTATCCATACCTGCCAACTGTTCCGATTTTGGCAGAATTTTTCCGATTTTTAGATGCTAATTCCGCATTCCGGATTTAGACTTGTCTGTTCCGCTTTCGGTCATTATTGCACACTTTAGATTAGGGTTACCTCTTTTAAACGATTAACGATATGTTTTAAACGACACATGTTTAAAACGCCGACCTGACCAAGGACGAACGTCACAAAAACGACAACAAACATTGCACCTTCAGTACAGAAACAGAAATAAAATTCAGCAACCAGGACCCACAAAGAACAAAAAACAAAACTGACAGTGGCGATAGCTATGACAAGGCGTCGCCTAAAACGAAAGAGAGTGTATGCAGGAAACAAAACTTCAGAAACGAATACGTTTTCTGTTTTAACGGGGTCGTTGTCCAAAGTAAAAGGAGGTCAGAAATCACTTTCTGTATGGTGTGCACATGTGATTTTACTATCTCCCATAGGGGAATCACAGACATTACCAAACATATTGGGACTCAAAAGCACAAACCACCTTGGTTTCTGAACAACAGGATGAGAAAATATCGACATTTTTCTCAAAGGCTTCATAGACAACTTTTTGTACTTTCTTCGTCTTGTGGCATCACTGTTTCATAAACACAGTTTTCACTGTTTTCACTGTTTTGTTTGTTATTTCCAGGAAGGAGACTTATGTTTGTTATCAAAAGTGTTGATAAAGCTGTATAATCTCTTATTCTTTTCTCCGTGGAATTTGTTAATAACTGTCAGTCTGTAAGGTCATTTTATGGTCAAAAATTGAAAAATTTTCTCAGCGGCAGGGGCGTTGCACCCCCTGACCCCCTGCTGTTCCTGTTAACATCTTCTAGGTTTGGCAGGTATGTGTATCTGTCTGCACGATTGTGTCTGCACACTTGTCATCTTTAACCATTACACAAACAAATGATCTGATGGTCATATAAAATGGTATCACTTGCAGTTGTGAACCTAAGTTTCAAATTTTGAATTGACCCCTGGGGAGCGACATATGGATGGGATAAAAAAGTCTTGTCTCTGCTTCTGTTTCTAAATCATCACAGATACAAATTATCTGATCCTGGTACATTTAAGGGTATCGCTTAGACTTTGTGCACCTTTGCTTCAGGTGGGGAGTCCACTGCTTTTGTGAGGGTCAAATAGGCAGGTTAAAAAAATTTGTGTGCGCAACTTCTTTAAGCCAGTGTAAATACAACTGATCTAATGATGTTATATCAAAGTTCTTGAGATGGGCTTTGGTCTCTGGGGACCTGAGGCAGGGCCATAATGCACCCTTTATTTGTGGAATATTCTTATGTTTATATTTGTATGTCACATGGCAGAGAATGTTTGTTTTTCTTTCAGCCATGTTTTATGAAAAACTGGGAACTACATATACAGTTTAAAGTTCATGGATCGGGAAAAAACTTGTTTGGTGATGGTTTTGCAGTGTGGTATGCAAAAGAAAGAAATCAGCTAGGTATGGAATTATATGGAATATCTGTACACATGCACGAAAAAATTTAAGGTAGTTTTTTTTAGCTCCTTTGAGCCAAAGGCTCAAGTGAGCTATAGTCATAGTGCGCCATCCGTCGTCGTTGTCCGTCGTTAACTTTCTCACATTTTCGACTTCTTCTCTGGAACTACATTGCAGATTTGGATCAAACTTTGTGTAAATGATGTACTAACGGTCCCCTACTAAAATTGTGTTCGGGATCCAGATTCCCTCAGGGGTGGATCCAGGGCGGGACCAAAAGTGCCCAAAAGGGTACCCCTCTTCAAACATCTTCTTCTCCAGAACCAGTACATAAATGGGGAAACTAATTGCATTTCAACATTTTATAAAGATGGGTTATTAAAATTGTGTTTGGGGTTAAGATCCGTCAAATAGAAATTTACGCTTTTTTGACGTGTTTCTGGACTTAGTCATTTCAATGAAGAAAAGTGTCATGTTTTTCAGTTAATTGATATTGATGATTTCTTAATGACTATTTTGATCATAATTGTAGTAAGGAATATTATTCTGAAAGAATTTTGTCATTATCTCAATTTATGGATTTTTATGAATTTTTTAAGACTTCCAAAAAAAAAAGGGGGGGGGGTGGCCATTTTTCACATTTTCAACTTTTTCTACAAAGCCACATGAAAGATTTTAATGAAAGATGGAATACATGAAGTACTAAAAGTCCTCTATCAATTGGGTAAATTTCATCCAAATTGATTAACAGATAATGCCACTATGTCTAAAAAGCAGTTCTCACAATGGTACATATACCACTTGGTAATTGAAATATGGAGAGTAGCGGTTCAAATCCAGCTGTGGTCAAAAATTTTTTTTTTTTTTTACACATCTAAATAAGTTTTTAGATGTTTCTCAACACTCAACATATGAAATTAGGAATTTTACGTTTAAGACTTCCAAAAAAGGGGGGGGGGTTGGCCATTTTTCACATTTTCAACTTTTTCTACAAAACTGTTTGAAGGATTTTAATAAATCTTGGTAGAAATAAGTCACTTATGATCCTCTTCAAATTCTGTTGTTTTCGTCCAGACCTCTTTACAGGTGGCGCCACCATAGTCAAAAGTAGGTCACAAAAGAGTTCCCTCCTTTAACAATATTCTTTTTTATACGGGCTGAATACAGAGACAAACAAAATGCATAGAAATGATCTAGAGGGATGAGTGAAGACGTTTTGTCATTTTGGTTCCCTTCCAAAATCAAATTTTAGAATTTTTTTTCGACATTTCTTTGGACTTGGTGATTCAATGCAGAAAAAAAGTGTCATATTTCCTAGTTAATTGATAATGATGATTTCTTATAGACTATTGTGATCATAATTATGGTAAGGATTGTTACTTTGAAAGAATTTTGTCAATATCTCAATTTTTGGATTTTCTATGAATATTTTAAGACTTCCAAATGAGGGTGTATAGGAACAATTCAATCACATTTTTCACTTCTGCTGTTATACCACATGAAAGATTTTAATGAAACATGGAATACATGAAGTACTAAAGGTCCTCTATCAATTTGGTAAATTTCATCCAAATTGGTTAACAGATAATGCCACCATGTCTAAAAAGCAGTTCTCACAATGGTACATATACCACTTGGTAATTGAAATATGGAGAGTAGCGGTTCAAATCCAGCTGTGGTCAAAAATTTTTTTTCATTTCTTTACACATCTAAATAAGTTTTTAGATGTTTCTCAACACTCAGCATATGAAATAGGCAATTTTAAGTTAGATCTGGACAATATTTGAAACAATTGTTGTTCATGACCCAGACTTGAAATCAGTCAACAAAAGGCCCCACCTAAAGAAAATGACTAACTTGTTGCCCTGAATGACTTCTTGCAGAGACAAAGGAAATGCTTAATATCAAAATCACCTGAATGGATGTGCAAAAAAGTGTTGTTTTTTATTCTAGCCTGAAATAAAATTTGACATATTTTCAACATCTGTGTTGACTTCGTCACATTAATGCAAAAATAAATGAATTCTTCCTTCATGCATGACTGATCATCTAGGTACTCAGGTGAGCGATATAGGCCCACTTGGGCCTCTTGTTTTAGGATGGTAGGTTTGCCATCAATAGCTACAGTCTGTTACCTTACCGTAGAGTCTTTATTCAACAACTCAGTAATGGTAGTTAGCCTAATTCTATTTCATTACAGCCTCAAGCATCAGTAAATATAGTATGAATAAATATGTATTTGCTGTTGTTAAGGAGATGTGTATCAAACACAGACTGATATAAAGTTATTGAAAGCACCATCACAAATTAATTCTATACATTACATGTATTGGAGCTCTGATATTGTCTTGCTTTCAAGAAGAGCTTATATTTTAAGTGTTCTTAACATACACATTCAAGATGCATGCATCCATACAGCCAGTAGAATTTGATAATAAAATGAATTAATGGGCGTTAACATACAAACGGTGATGATACTTTTGGGGCTTCCAGTATTTTAGCATGTAGATAGAAAACAAAATGGTGAAACTGTTTGCAAAAGTAAAGAATCCAATGAATGAATTTGAATGATATATCGAATTAGTGTACATATATATATATATGTATTATTTCAGGACCAGTGTTTGGTAACAAAGATTTCTTCACAGGCTTGGCTATATTCTTTGATACATATAGTAACCACAATGGACCACATAATGTGAGATTTACTTTACTTCTAGATAATATTTTGTACTGAATAAAGTACCTCTGAGTTAATGTTTTGATATTACTCAATGTTTTGATCTTATATTCATCAACATCTGCATAAGTACGCTTTATTCATCATTGATCTCAATCACTACAGGGTTACCAACTTTACCACATGATTACATGAGTAGAATTTTTAATCCATGATTTTTGGTCGGAATTGCATAGCAATTCCAGACACACCCAAGTCATTACAATATGCTGTGGTGAACGCGTGGAATGCAGAAAATACCTCCTCGTGTATAAATAGTGCGTCGATATTTAGAAAAAGCGTGATTAGATTTACTTTTAGTACTTATAGTTCATATTGTACAAGTCAATACAAGATAAGTTTGATCAGATGAGAAAATAGATGTGCCGTTATTCCATCGATTTAGACGAGTTATATTCATGCGCTGGAGGACATGCAGTCTTTCCGAATACTCGATGGAAAGTCCCGAAAAAGTACGATTGACATTATTGTGTAGCTGTGCCTTAAGAAGTACACTACTAGTCCGTACTAGTATCCGTTGTATTATAATTAATAAAACTTGAGAATATCGCTTCTTTTTATAGCAGTGGAATTCAAAGTACTCTGCAATCTTCTCGTCACAACGATAAACAAACGTCTTGGTAGTTGTTGATGTGTAATGCTACTAAAAATAGCTAGTTATTTATAGATCTACATGTGTAGACGTGGTTTTCCCCAAATGTACATGTACAGCGGGAGACTGTCCAGATTGCTAATTTCACACTACTTTCAAGATCAAAAGTGATAAGAGAGAATGAGATAACTATATAGTACGAGACGGAGACGTACAGGGTGGAGCCATTGTTTATATGAAAACGAGCACCTGTGCGCAGACCGTGTTTTTGTCAATACTGATCTTAACATTACACGCTTGGTGTGTGATCTCTTGGTGGATCACAACTTTATTACCTTTGATACACTTGACCATGCAATTCTGACCTTGAGGACTTTCAAGTTCTTTCATTTTGTAACCTCCATTTTACTTTTTTATAACAGTAAGTGGAAGGAAAAACAAATACTTTAAAGTGTATCAAAAGTGAATAACTTTATCAGGAAAAGTAGACTTTACCAGTCAAAATATTGATTTTATCATGTATTGTACATCTGGGCACTAGTTCATGTTAAATATTGTTTTTTATAAATACAGCATGAACATCCATATGTATCAGCTATGGTAAATAATGGATCTCTACATTACGACCATGACAGAGATGGAACACATACAGAACTGGCAGGATGTGAAGCCAAATTCAGAAACAAGGATCATGATACTTATGCTGCTATCAGATATCAAGATAATGTACTAAAAGTAAGATAAACATCTTTTACTATTCATCAAGGTGATAATGCTTTCCATTCTGTATATTGTCTGGTATACATGAAAGAAATAAAATCACTTTAACAATGGTTCAGGGTGAAATTTTAGTATTTGTGCAAAATTTGCAAATATGTAATTGGAATCTTTTAGTGCTATATCTGCAGAAGTGTACAGTTAGCATTGCTTTGTATTTTCTTATATATATGAAATATGAAACATATTGGGCTGCTTTCTATAGAACAGCCAAAATTAAAAGATGACATGGTTTATGTGGAGTTGATTTATTTGAATCTGTTATAAGAATAATTTCAGATGTTCACTCATTATTTTTCAATGGCAAGCATCTTCCTCTTACTAAATGTACCAAGTTTAAACACACACACCTGAGTGTGTATGATTTAGTCTTTATCATGTACACAAGGTGTCCTTAGACAGACAGACAGAGCAGTACCATGATCCACTCCATCTAAAAATGTCATATAAAAAGATTAAAGTGTTTCATTCTAATTAGATCTGCCACTAATTGTGGAAGTGGTGATCACTGGAAAATGTTGGATTTTAGTCTCAGAATTCATACAGTGTTTAGATAAGATTTATCAGTGTTTCATGTATTTTAACAAGTAAACCATCAATGTTACCTAGAGGGTGTATAATTTTATTGGTTTAACTTTTGTAAAATCTCTCAGTGTAATGACTAGATTTATAAGGTTTTATGGATTTACTCTCAGTCTAATGCGACAATTCTTCTCTTTAGGTTTCTATAGATGTTGATGGAAAAAATGGATGGAAAGAGTGTTTTGTTGTACATGGTGTCAAGCTACCTATAGGATATTTCTTTGGAGCAAGTGCTGCCACAGGAGAGTTAGCTGGTATTTTTACTATTTTTAGAAAATAATTTTATTCTGTGCCATTTTATTGTTAAGGTAAAGTTTGAAAAAGCAGTTGACAGTACATTGTTAAGTTACTTGGGGCAATAACAAACGATTAAGCTTCATATGTTTGATGTCGGTGTATTTATTACCCCGATTCCACCTAACTGATTCATTGTAGACAATGATAGTAATGAACACAGAGATGCTGAAATCTGCGGATCCAGATGGCATGACCAGTATAAGTGGGCGGTGACCGGCAAAGTTTTTGTCAAAACTGGTCCAAATGTCCGTCATCAATTCTGACCACAAATTTTCGTTTTGGTAAATGCGCTCTTTGATAATCTGGATCGATTACACATTTACCTTAAACCTCTGTATATTATTTCACTATACAAGCGTTGTATTGACATTGAAGGTAAAAATGGAAGCTTGGCTCATCAAATTCATGTTTGGGAATAAACTGGACCAGAAAAGAAAGCTTCCCATGGAAGGGGCATAAAACAAGGCTGCAAAATACAAGAAAAACAGGATTACTCGGGAATTTAAACAGTCTTGGGAAGGGGAGGAATTAGTTATTGTTTGAGGAGGGGAAGGGATGACATGTAAGATCTGTATCGATGTCAGTGTATGTCCTCCAAGATTGAAGAGACTGTACAAACCACGGGGACAGTGAACAAACAAGACATAGGGAGTGAGAAGGAGTGTGAGATAGAGGATGAGTCAGAGAGTGAAAGTGAGGACGAGTCTGAGTGCGAGCAAGATGAAAAGGAGAATGAGAGTTTGTTGAATGAAATTATTTTTTAAATGGAATATAACTAAAATCAACTATCTACACTTGAATGAATTAAGATAGTTCAGAGTAAACAAATTATTTATTTAACTTCACATATATTTTGAAATTGTAAATTCCCGAACTTCTCACATTCTTCGGACTGGCAAACTTTCATTCGGACCTGCAAAAATGATGAGGATGCCAGTCCAAATGACCTGCATCTTGTTCAAGATTTCATCATCTCTGTGAACACTTTATGTCCTCAACACTGAAATACACATGTATGTCAATAAATTCTGGAATATTAGTGACATTGCCAGCGATATGTTTTTCACTGAATATAATCCGCTCTTTAAAATACTTTATTTTGCATTGATGGAGACTGTAATATACATGTACTCAAAAGTGTGCTGATGTATCATGGCATATTATAATGTTATATAGAGTTGACTATAGATTTCAAACTGGATATGCTCTATGAATTTTCTTACTGTCATAGCTAAATTCACTAGTCTTCTGAGTTTTCAATTTCAGTTTGAAATCCCTAAAATTATCATAAAAAGCACATGAATACAAATGAAATTTAAAGTTGTTATTAGCCAGATTGCAAAGCAATTTGTGTCTATAGATATTGCGCAGTGTGTCCCTTCGTCTATCTGTCTGTCAACATTTTGGTTAAAGTTTCTAGTTGAAGCAAAATCTCAGTAACTAAGAAGAGTATAAACATAATACTTCAGACATAGATTCCTTATGACCAGAGCTTTAAAATTATGTCATGACTGTTACCTAGTGACCTTGACTTTGTACTTTAACTTACTTTGAAGAAACTTTGACCTTGGCTATATCTTTTGAATTAAGAGGGATAGGGCTTTGATACTTTATATATAGTTTTTTTTATGACGAGTGCTTTTAATTGATTCTATGACTTCTGACCTTATGATCTTGACCTTTTTTCGAATGTACTTTGCATTCCAGCCATACCGTTCGTAGCAGTTTCTCATTATAAAAGAAACAAAATTTGGAAATGGCCTCTTAATCATACACTACTCTTAGGATGTAATTTATGTAGTGCATTGGTTAGTAGATGGGCTAAATGAAAATAACTTTGGAAGCAGATTTTTATTCAGAAATTGTATTTTTCTATAAACCAAAATACCATGAAAACCCAACTTCAGTGACATTCCAGAGGCAGTTCTGTTTTCTCAAATTTTACAGTACATTTGATATTTGATTTACTTAAATTGGAAACTTAAAATTTTAATGTATTTTAAGACCGATTTTGCACATTGAATTTAAATATGTCATACTGAAATATTTTCTTTTAATTTTCATTTGCTCTCGTTTTCAGATAATCATGATATTATATCAGTTAAAGTATATGAATTAGATTCATTAGAAAAGGTGAGCACATTTAATTTATAAATGCCAAAATGGTATTCATTTAAAAGAATCCACACACTTCTATTCTAGTGATTTTCTTGACAATGCATTTGAAAACCTATAAAGATAATTCTTATAACATTGTCTTGCTTATTCTCTTGTGTGGAACTTACAAAAAGTATGAAGGGTAGAGTTGACTTGTGAGCTGTTATATTCCTGTTCTGATGTTGTGTGGCTGTGAGACACCTTCTATGGTATGTCAGTTCACTTTCACTTCACACGACAACAGTGTTGTAATGTTTGTGCCATCTGATGATGCATACTTCTCCTGGTCACCTGGTCTCACCACTGATTCTTCTCATTGCTCAGTGAATGTTTATCATCATGGTTCATTGCTGTGAGTGCCACAGTCACAGTACACAAATTACTTTCAAGTTGTACATTGATTGAAAAACATTTCTGAATAGTCAAATACAAAATAGTTATTCTCCTATTGAAATGATTAATTTCCATTCAACATGTACCACTTTTTTTAATTCACACTAACTTTTCAATCCTTGTTTAAGATATGTTCTGGCTTGTATGTATTACAGTACTCCAAAAAAAGGTATATACCTATATATGACATTGTAGAGATATTTTCAGAATGAAAAAAAGGTTTCAATATATGTATGTACATGAATATCATGGGCATTGATCTTTTCTGTTTAGAAAGGAGAAAGTACAGATTATATGGGATTACCATCTGCTGATTTCTTTGCATCACCAAGAGGTAAATTATTTATATACTAATGGTACTAAATACTTTTGTATTGTGATTATATATTAAACTTTAGGTTTATATCTACAAGTAACTTTATGATGATTCAAAATGACAGCATTTGCTAGATTGTGGACAATTCCATTCTATAGATTGTAAGTGCATCTAATCTGGCCACATTGCAGTCATATCGAAACCCCACCTTACTGTTGGACAAATCCAGTAAGCTTCGCTTCGGTTCGATAAAATTTTTGTATTTTCCTTACCGATGGTCCTGTATCGCATCAGTGACTGGTTTTCTTCATTACGCTCTACAACTGCATTATGCCTTTGCGCTCAGCGTGGGTCAAAGCATAGTAATTCTATTTTTTATAGGGTCCCATGTTAAATTACCCAACTTCCAGCAAGATTTACACAACATCCTACATTTTAGCTGTATATAATCCACATATCAAAATGTTTGTCAGACCCTCCTCTATCAGAATTTTAACAGTTTACCATAGGTTATCCACCTTAATTTCGAGAAAATCATGCTGGAAGGGGGTCATACCCACAAATTTGCCAAAATTCAAATGTAAACAACCCCTTTTTATGTCATAAAAGTTTTACAGCAGCGAAATGAGATAAAAATTCATGATTCTGCAGCAGAATCAATCTTTATTTATAGATTGATCAAATAATTTCATCCAGTCACAGCTCCTGATACATTGCAATAGTAGTCCCTCTCTCCCTACATCACATCAGCCAATCACGGCTCTCGTTAATTACTGTTCTTTGACTCACGTTTTGCGGACATCTGATATTCATTATATATTTTAAACTAAAATACGTGGAAGGAACTGTCCCAAGGAAGCCACTGAACGAAAGAATAAAAAAATGTCAAATGTAGAGAGGATTGAAAAATAAAAAAAATAAAAAAAAAACCACAAGCAAGGAATTTTCTTGACAAGTGGAAGGATGGTAGGCCATGGTTGACATACAATGCGAATGATGGTACCAAGTCATGCTCCATCATTGCAACTTTTTTCGGAAAATCAGAATTATCCCTTACTGGGCAAAACAAATTTATTAAAGGGTGCAGTAATATGAGGGTCAGTACAGTTATTGAAATGATGATGACGTGGTGCTTTTTGACGATTTTTATGTAGACAAAGATAATGATGAATTCTGTGACGACTTTAGGAAGCAAAGTAATGTCTGGAAGGACTTTGTTTATATTCTCAAGAGAGTGATACATTTAGAAATAAATCAAACCATAAATGTTCCATTTGTATGTGTTTACTGCATTTTTTGTCGGTCAGGTAAGAATTCATTCGGTCAGGTATAACCTACAGACTTACCAGACCGAATATCCTGTAAATCAAACGTAAGTTTTGCTAAGACTGACATTGTCTTTAGCTTTTCATGTGTCTGTAAGCCTTGTTTTACCTTGTAAAAATGTTTAATCTGGCCATACTGTTTTTAGCATTTTATGTTTTTTCATTGGCATATGGAGAAAACAAAATGTTATTTAGTTAAGATGTACCACAAGTAGCTAAATGATTAATTGGATTGGTCTAACACTTAGCTTTTTATGGTTGCTAATGTAATCAGTAGTACTCATTATATCTCCTGCAAACAAAGTCACTGTGTCCATCTATCTATCATCACAACTCTTGCCAAATCCTTGATGGGATTTAATGACAATTGCACAGTATAAAATCACAATATGAAGATATTTAGGGAAATGTTATGGTTATATATAAGTTTAACAGATGCATTTGTTTATGCAATTTTTACCCTCAAGACTATTGGTTCTTTCATTTTCAAATGTTATGGCTCTTGGACAGTAAAACTGTTTGCAGCTCTGACTATCATTGTGTTGTTACAACTTTCCTGAACACCTGAATGGACTTGAATTTAATTTTTCACGAAGGAAGATTTTATTTGCAGTAGTGCATGAAAACAGAAGCTAGCTGTCTGATATTTCTATCATTAATTATGGCACATTTAATTTGAAATATTGATACAGCGACTCTGAAATGTTATTGTTATTTCAACAATAAGTGATTGTTACCCATGGCACAAAAGTGTGTTATCTTCTTGATCTAAGGTCATACCTTCAAGATCAAGGATTTACTGTGACCTTGACCAAGATTTATGTTATATAAAATCACATAGATAGGCTTCATACTTCACATTATAGTTGACAATGATCCAATTTGATTTTGTACCACTTTGCTGCCTTTGAAAGTATTTTTCCTGTAAGAACAGTTCAAGTTTTTGTACTTTAAGTGAAATGTAGAAACCTGCAGGGATGAGGGATATAGTATATGTAATAGTATTGTCTGTGTGTGTTAGGGTGTAGGTGTCTGTAACAAAACTTTGTAGACACTTTAGAGATCACAATTTTGGTCCCATTTGGTTCATACTTCTCATATACCGTAAGTAAAATGAGAGGTAAATCCCTACTGGTTTTGGGGTTAAAAGGCCAAAGATAGAAGTCAATTTAGTACCGTGGATTTTGCTACCATGTGAGGGGATGCCATGCTAGGCATTGCTCTTGTTTGTTAACTGTATAAGGTCCAATATATAACAAAAAATCTTTTGCAGATATTAGCTTTTCAATTATTTTTATGCTTTTCATGAATTATAACAATCTTATAAATTTGAAAGAAGGGTTTCCAGATATACTTAATACATATGTATGAATATTTTAGCTTTTGTCTGTCTCTGCTGAAAATGTTATATTCTGTGACTATTTAAGACTTCATTTTAGATTAATGTAGTACAAAGTATGTTTGATGTTTATTCTTAATTATATAAACATCAAACAAAGGTCATTTAATTGAGATGGTTATGCACATGTCTAATGCATTGCCTAAAAAGATTGTCTATGCAGTGGACTCACCCAGAGGATCTTGAGGGATCTTTAATGTATTACTGTTGACTGTTACAGAGGACATAGGTTACACTTTCTCATCCAAAACAGATATACTGTTACAGAGGACATGGGTTACACTGTCTCATCCAAACCATAGATAGACTGTTACAGAGGACCTAGGTTGTACTGTCTCGTCCAAAACATAAATAGACTGTTACAGAGGACCTAGGTTACACTGTCTCATCCAAAACATAGATAGACTGTTACAGAGGACCTAGGTTACACTGTCTCATCCAAAACATAGATAGACTGTTACAGAGGACCTAGGTTACACTGTCTCATCCAAAACATAGATAGACTGTTACAGAGGACCTAGGTTACACTGTCTCGTCCAAAACATAGATAGACTGTTACAGAGGACCTAGGTTGTACTGTCTCGTCCAAAACATACATAGACTGTTACAGAGGACCTAGGTTACACTGTCTCATCCAAAACATAGATAGACTGTTACAGAGGACCTAGGTTACACTGTCTCATCCAAAACATAGATAGACTGTTACAGAGGACCTAGGTTGTACTGTCTCATCCAAAACATAGATAGACTGTTACAGAGGACCTAGGTTACCTTGTCTCATCCAAAACATAGATAGACTGTTACAGAGGACCTAGGTTACACTGTCTCATCCAAAACATAGATAGACTGTTACAGAGGACCTAGGTTACACTGTCTCATCCAAAACATAGACAGACTCTTACAGAGGACCTAGGTTACACTGTCTCATCCAAAACATAAATAGACTGTTACAGAGGACCTAGGTTACACTGTCTCATCCAAAACATAGATAGACTGTTACAGAGGACCTAGGTTACACTGTCTCATCCAAAACATAGATAGACTGTTACAGAGGACCTAGGTTACACTGTCTCATCCAAAACATAGATAGACTGTTACAGAGGACCTAGGTTACACTGTCTCATCCAAAACATAGATAGACTGTCTCATCCAAAACATAGATAGACTGTTACAGAGGACCTAGGTTACACTGTCTCATCCAAAACAGATAGACTGTTACAGAGGACCTAGGTTGTACTGTCTCATCCAATACATAGATAGACCGTTACAGAGGACCTAGGTTACACTGTCTCATCCAAAACATAGATAGACTGTTACAGAGGACCTAGGTTACACTGTCTCATCCAAAACATAGATAGACTGTTACAGAGGACCTACACTGTTTCATCCAAAACATAGATAGACTGTTACAGAGGACCTAGGTTACACTGTCTCATCCAAAACATAGATAGACTGTTACAGAGGACCTACACTGTCTCATCCAAAACATAGATAGACTGTTACAGAGGACCTAGGTTACACTGTCTCATCCAAAACATAGATAGACTGTTACAGAGGACCTAGGTTGTACTGTCTCATCCAAAACATAGATAGACTGTTGCAGAGGACCTAGGTTACACTGTCTCATCCAAAACAGAAATAGACTGTTACAGAGGACCTAGGTTACACTGTCTCATCCAAAACATAGATAGACTGTTACAGACGACCTAGGTCACACTGTCTCATCCAAATCATAGATAGACTGTTACAGAGGACCTAGGTTACACTGTCTAATCCAAAACATAGATAGACTGTTACAGAGGACCTAGGTTACACTGTCTCATCCAAAACATAGATAGACTGTTACAGAGGACCTAGGTTGTACTGTCTCATCCAAAACATAGATAGACTGTTACAGAGGACCTAGGTTGCACTGTCTCATCCAAAACATAGATAGACTGTTACAGAGAACCTAGGTTACACTGTCTCGTCCAAAACATAGATAGACAGTTACAGAGGACCTAGGTTGTACTGTCTCATCCAAAACATAAATAGACTGTTACAGAGGACCCAGGTTACACCGTCTAATCCAATACATAGATAGACTGTTACAGAGGACCCAGGTTACACCGTCTAATCCAATACATAGATAGACTGTTACAGAGGACCTAGGTTACACTGTCTCATCCAAAACAGATAGACTGTTACAGAGGACCTAGGTTACACTGTCTCATCCAAAACAGATAGACTGTTACAGAGGACCTAGGTTACACTGTCTCATCCAAAACATAGATAGACTGTTACAGAGGACCTAGGTTGTACTGTCTCATCCAAAACATAAATAGACTGTTACAGAGAACCCAGGTTACACCGTCTAATCCAATACATAGATAGACCGTTACAGAGGACCTAGGTTACACTGTCTCATCCAAAACATAGATAGACTGTTACAGAGGACCTAGGTTACACTGTCTCATCCAAAACATAGATAGACTGTCTCATCCAAAACATAGATAGACTGTTACAGAGGACCTAGGTTACACTGTCTCATCCAAAACATAGATAGACTGTTACAGAGGACCTAGGTTGTACTGTCTCATCCAAAACATAGATAGACTGTTACAGAGGACCTAGGTTACACTGTCTCATCCAAAACATAAATAGACTGTTACAGAGGACCTAGGTTACACTGTCTCATCCAAAACATAGATAGACTGTTACAGAGGACCTAGGTTACACTGTCTCATCCAAAACATAGATAGACTGTTACAGACGACCTAGGGTACACTGTCTCATCCAAAACATAGATAGACTGTTACAGAGGACCTAGGTTACACTGTCTCATCCAAAACATAGATAGACTGTTACAGAGGACCTAGGTTACACTGTCTCATCCAAAACATAGATAGACTGTTACAGAGGACCTAGGTTGTACTGTCTCATCCAAAACATAGATAGACTGATACAGAGGACCTAGGTTACACTGTCTCGTCCAAAACATAGATAGACTGTTACAAAGAACCTATTTTACACTGTCTCGTCCAAAACATAGATAGACTGTTACAGAGGACCTAGGTTACACTGTCTCATCCAAAACATAGATAGACTGTCTCATCCAAAACATAGATAGACTGTTACAGAGGACCTAGGTTGTACTGTCTCATCCAAAACATAGATAGACTGTTACAAAGGACCTAGGTTGTACTGTCTCATCCAAAACATAAATAGACTGTTACAGAGGACCCAGGTTACACCGTCTAATCCAATACATAGATAGACTGTTACAGAGGACCTAGCTTACACTGTCTCTTCCAAAACATAGATAGACTGTTACAGAGGACCTAGGTTACACTGTCTCATCCAAAACATAGATAGACTGTTACAGAGGACCTAGGTTACACTGTCTCATCCAAAACATAAATAGACTGTTACAGAGGACCTAGGTTACACTGTCTCATCCAAAACATAATAGACTGTTACAGAGGACCTAGGTTAAATATGAGAGATTTAAAGGGTTTTTTGGTTGTTTTTATCTTTCTGTCATGATTTTGTCACAATTTTGTTATGAAAGTAATAAAAGAAATCTCTCAAATGTAAAGGAAGAATTATGTGTGATTTATTCCCTGGATACTGCTCTATTACAGATCATGTGGAGGATCCTAAGGGAGCATTTATGTCCGGCGGTGGGATGTCAGGCTGGAAAATATTCATTATTGTTCTCTTGGCCATTGTAGGCCTTTGTGTGTGTGGACTTGTAGGATACATCATTTTCAATAAAAATTCAGACTACTCAAG
Organism: Pteria penguin; assembly: GCA_035048485.1. Classification (NCBI taxonomy): domain Eukaryota; kingdom Metazoa; phylum Mollusca; class Bivalvia; order Pterioida; family Pteriidae; genus Pteria; species Pteria penguin. Next base: position 49,105,553 of record CM068583.1, on the reverse strand, counting down.
AAAAAGATTTTATTAGAAACCATAGAAACTTTCATTTTCTATTTATAATGCCTTGGTTATGTTTGATATTAATGTCTTAATGTTTGTTTTAAGATTTTGCGATTTCAATTTTCATGGCTCAAAGATGTATACTCTACATATTAATTATGTAAATAATTTATTATTCTGTAATCAAAATTAATTGTCCTATTAATACATTATCAACTTTAACTTTAGGATTTCTATCCACAAATGGCTTTTCTGAAACATTATGAAGAAACTTGAAAAAAAAATGAAGAAAATGCATGTACTGGTAATTGAAATTACATAATTTTTTGTTCACCTTATTCTAAATAAAATTCACATAAATTGAAGTAGAAATCATTTATATACTATATATTGAATAAAAGGTGTCACTTTGATTACAATGCTGTTGTCATGTTGGCAACCCCCTTTCATGTAAGCTGACATCATGATAAGGATTTGATTTCGAAATACTTAGATGACTTTTGAAGTACTTTCTCTGATGACATTTTGCAGGAAAAGTTAAGTGTTTGACCATTAATGTACTAGTGCAGTGAATTGCTAGGATTTTAGCTCCCCTGAGCCGAAGGCTTCTTTCTATATTGCTCTTGTGCTCAAGTTGCTCTGTTGAGCAATATAGACCCATTTTGCCTCATATTGTTTCAGTAAACATTTAAGAAATAAATATCTTAATCATCTTTTTTTCTTTGAAGTATATTATGAGGTATGAATAATTAATTCTAACTACTTTCAACAAATTTAAGCTACAGATAATGATACATGTATGAAGCTATCAAAAATAACAACCAAGAAATAAAAGCTTGCCACACAACAGTTTGGTTTGTTTGTGGATGGAATACCTTAATGTTGTCTCGTTTCATCAAATGAAAGGGTAAATATCTATAAAACATGGTACAAATAGCATGTACATTATTTCTTTTCCAACTACATTTATAATGTATAAGATTAATTTTTGTTAATTGTAATTCATTATAACTGTTGTATTAATGTATCTGTATAGAAATTAGAATATGTAATTGTTTTAATAGTTAATACATGATATTGAAATGATACCTGCTGTTTCATTGAATATTTTCATATATACATCATAAATCATTTTGTGGGTAAAGATTACAGATCTGCAAACCCTGTATTATAAATCTGGACTAGCAAAGCTGGATACATACAAGATTGTTTTATTATTGTATGTTGCTGACATTATGTCCATAAGTAGAGAGTGAATGAATTTAATGTGATCTTAGAATTCCATGTTGAGTGTTGACATTCATTTATACCAAACTTAATTGAACTCTTATTCAGTTCAATACAAAACTCCGTAAGTACATTGTGACCATTAAGAATGTGACCGATAAAAAAAAATTGCACGTAAGAAGTATTATTTTACCAGAAGTTACAGTGAAGTATGTATATGACCTGTGTATGTAATTTTCTGTCCTTGTGTACTTGATAATTGATTTGTTTGGTAGTGTAGAGAAAATAACACCTATGATTTGAGGAACCTGTATTTTCACGTATTTTCACTCGTGATAAAAAGGTTCAATTGTGGAATTTGATTTTAAATGTTTGATAGATAAAGAATACAAACTTTGTTCCAAATATTGAAATGAAAACTTCAGAGTTGCCTCTAGTAAGAATGGTGAATGGGAATGAAGAAACAGGATGTTTTAAATCTAATGAATTTGGAAATTTGTATGAAAGAATGATTTGAAAGTTGATTGTTGATTGTTTTAGTGTTGTTAATTTTATTCTTTATATGATGTATGACTATTACTTAATGACTTCTCAGTGATTTTACATTCAGTAGAAACTTAATTCATCATTTTTCTAGTAATGTCACTAAATACATGATTCCAATCACATATTCATTTTTATGCATGATAAATAAATTACACTTATTCACAGCATGGTATAGTAAATTTTAAAAAATGATATGTACTGGTATATATGACAATTAGAATTGTTTTAAAGCATTTTGGATTTTATAATCAGAAAGATGATTTTGAAATAAATGGTCCATGAAACAAGCCTTAATCAGAAAGCTTTAATAGAAGTACTTTGTACAAATGCTGTTACATTTTTTTATTACCTATATCAGCACTTGTACAAAACATATAATTGGCTGAAGTCAAGGTCACTTGTCTCTTATGTTGTATTTTTAGCCCACCTGAACCAAAGGCTCAAGTGAGCTATAGTCATAGTGTGCCGTCCGTCGTCGTCCGTCCGTCCGTCGTTAACTTTTTCACATTTTCGACTTCTTCTCTTGAACTACATTGCAGATTTGGATCAAACTTTGTGTAAATGATGTACTCAAGGTCCCCTACTAAAATTGTGTTCGGGATCCAGATTCCCTCAGGGATGGATCCAGGGCAGGACCAAAAGTGCCCAAAAGGGTACCCCTCTTCAAACATCTTCTTCTCCAGAACCAGTACATAAATGGGGATTCTAATTGCATTTCAACAATCTATAAAGATGGGTTATTAAAATTTGTGTTTGGGGCTAAGATCCATCAAATAGAAATTTACGCTGTTTTGACGTGTTTCTGGACTTAGTCATTTCAATGAAGAAAAGTGTCATGTTTTTCAGTTAATTGATATTGATGATTTCTTAATGACTGTTGTGGTAAGGAATATTATTGTGAAAGAATCTCAATCTCAATTTTTGGATTTTTTGTTAAGTTTTTAAGACTTCCAAAAAAAAAGGGGGGGGGGGGGGGGTTTGGCCATTTTTCACATTTTCAACTTTTTCTACAAAACCACATGAAAGATTTTAATGAAACATGGAATACATGAAGACATGAAGTACTAAAAGTACTCTATCAATTTGATAAATTTCATCCAAATTGGTTAACAGATAATGCCATCATGTCTAAAAAGTAGGTCTCAGAATGGTACATATACCACTTGGTAATTGAAATATGGAGAGTAGCGGTTTAAATCCAGCTGTGGTCAAAAAAATTTTTTTTTTTTTTACACATCTAAATAAGTTTTTAGATGTTTCTCAACATATGAAATTAGGAATATTACGTTTAAGACTTCCAAAAAAAAAGGGGGGGGGGAGTTGGCCATTTTTCACATTTTCAACTTTTTCTACAAAACTGTTTGAAGGATTTTTAATAAATCTTGGTAGAAATAAGTCACTTATGATCCTCTTCAAATTCTGTTGTTTTCGTCCAGACCTCTTTACAGGTGGCGCCACCATAGTCAAAAGTAGGTTACAAAAGAGTTCCCTCCTTTAACAATATTCTTTTTCATACGGGCTGTATACAGAGGCAAACAGAATGCATAGAAATGATCTAGAGGAATGAGTTCCCTTCCAAAATCAAATTTTAGAATTTTTTTTCGACATTTCTTTGGACTTGGTGATTCAATGCAGAAAAAAAGTGTCATATTTCCTTTTAATTGATAATGATGATTTCTTATGGACTATTGTGATCATAATTATGGTAAGGATTGTTACTTTGAAAGAATTTTGTCAATATCTCAATTTTTGGATTTTCTATGAATTTTTTAAGACTTCCAAATGAGGGTGTATAGGAACAATTCAATCACATTTTTCACTTCTGCTGTTATACCACATGAAAGATTTTAATGAAACATGGAATACTTGAAGTACTAAAGGTCCTCTATCAATTTGGTAAATTTCATCCAAATTGGTTAACAGATAATGCCACCATGTCTAAAAAGCAGTTCTCACAATGGTACATATACCACTTGGTAATTGAAATATGGAGAGTAGCGGTTCAAATCCAGCTGTGGTCAAAAATTTTTTTTTCATTTCTTTACACATCTAAATAAGTTTTTAGATGCTTCTCAACACTCAACATATGAAATTAGGCAATTTTAAGTTAGATCTGGACAATATTTGAAACAATTGTTGTTCATGACGCAGACTTGAAATCAGTCAACAAAAGGCCCCACCTAAAGAAAATGACTAACTTGTTGCCCTGAATGACTTCTTGTAGAGACAAAGGAAATGCTTAATATCAAAATCACCTGAATGGATGTGCAAAAAAGTGTTGTTTTTTATTCTAGCCTGAAATAAAATTTGACATTTTCAACATCTGTGTTGACTTAGTCACATTAATGCAAAAATAAATGAATTCTTCCTTCATGCATGACTGGTCATCTAGGTACTCAGGTGAGAGATATAGGCCCACTTGGGCCTCTTGTTATGTACCTTGATAGTGAAATTCAGCATATTTTGGTTTTAGTGCATCACTGTCTGTTTATCACCAACTTTACCATTGGTTCAACTTTTGATCATGTATATGTTTACTTGTATAATTATACACTGTATCTTACTAATCATACAGCATTCCTGTATTATCATGAGTATAGAAGGACTTCATATTATACAAATGTGGAATGAATCCATAGAGACAGGAAGAGGAGTTTGTCAATTGAATTATGTAATGAGTGACTGACACAGTCTACTTGAGTTTATAACTTTGATGTATGATTCAGCAATAACATGTAAGGTGCTTGGTTACAATAAAATGCCCATCTTAACATATGCATTTTTTTCTTTACACCTATAAAATGAGTATGAGGCAGTAAAACTTCCTACATGTGTGACAGGGTCAGGAAAATTAAAATATTTTGTAAGTGCATGAAACTAAAACAGAAAGTAGGAAAATACCAGCTATATGACAATAGATGAGAGAAAGGGGATTATTAATTATAAATAGATACTTCTAGGGACTAACAAAGGGATTCACTGTCTTTCCAAATAATCTTCAAGCAATCTTCCCCTCCTCATATTGAGAAAAACAATTTGTCTTATACATACCAATATATTTTTCATATGTTAATAAATCATAAACTAAATTTGTCATCTCTGCAATGCAGAGTAGATCCCATGAGAATACTTTCAGCAAAAACAGTGGTTGAAGACCACTTATTCTTCATTGTTAAAAATACTTTTAAGATGCGGGCTTTAAAGGTCTCTGTCATGAACTCCCACACTGAATCATAGATCTTTTATGTAACATCAGAATTTAACATTTTAATCTCGGCGTGGCCTGTTGGTTAGTGAAGTTAGCCTACAATCAAAAGTGGCATACTGAGACTCGATGCCCCCATGATCATGTTGGGTGTATGTTTGATGTTTGCTGCACCGAGGTTTTCATCATGCCCAGGTCACCTACACTGTTGCACTAAAATTAAAAATTGTAACAGAGATTATCTTTGAAAATTATGAGTATATTTGAGTAGGTAAATGATCTTTTTATCGAGATACAGATCGCAAAAGTACTGTTCTGATGTTTAAATGCGGTTGGACTGCTATCCTCCGTGTTTTCTTACAGCTGCGTCCTAATCAAGTCTCCAGATGCACTGTCCGAATAACCGCCAATGGTGGGGTATTGTTTGGTGAAATTTTTCGGGAGCAAGGAGGGGTTGAGTCAGCGTGTTCTGACATCATTTACTCCGACAGTATATACTCCGACACTTTTTATTCTGATAATATATTGGTTACCTCCTGCTTCCATGGCACGATATAACTGAAAAATTGTTAAAATCTACGTAAAACACCAATCAAGCAACCGATAGTATATACTCTGATTCCTGTTTTCGACGGAGAAGAAAGAGGGGAAATTAGAGGAATGAATTAAGGACAATGTACCGGTATATATATAGAGAGAGATACGATTTAAATTATATTGTACCAGTCAGCTTATTTTGACAGTCGGCGCACCTACCGGTACATCCATTCGTCCATCATTCCGATACATACATACATACATACAATGAGGATCTCTCTAATCACAAAATATGTGAATACGTAAAACGTATGTAGAGATTACAAGAGAGTGTATTTTTGCACTAGAATCTGAAATGCAGAAACTGATTGCAAGCCCATTCATGGTAAATAATAGGGAAATTTATTTCTGGTGTCATCTTTAATACACCTTTTATTGCATATTACTTGCACAAAAGCTTATGTGGTCAGTATATGGATGGGTATTATTTTACATTTTGCTCAATATATGAATGGGTAGGGTGCCACCGACTCCAAAATCATTAGTCCCCCTCCCCGGTGAATAGTGCACATTGTGGCACAGTTTCACCAAATTCTGTAATGTGAATGAAGACTAGTTGGTAGCATCGTCGGTCCGGAATCGCCTATGCTCGTTCCTGGTTTCACGATGATGGGTTGGTAGCAAATGCCTTGAAAACCTTTTGATGTCATGTGATCAAGATCGGGTAGCCTGATCATATTCTATAATTCATAAAATATAATACTTAGTTCTTTGAAAGTTCCCTTTGGTTGGCGAGTGGAGAGATGAATAGATGCGGGGGGGGGGGGGGGGGGGGGGGGGGGGAGAGAATGGGGTCGTTTGTTTTGTTTTGATTTTGCATGTTGAGTTTTTACTCTAGTGGGGTTTTTTTTTTTTTTGTTTGTTTTTTTTTTTCTTTTCTTTCCTTTATCTTTCTTTTTTCTTTCTTTTTTTAGGCATCGAGCATGCGAAGCATGATCGAGAGCCTATAGGGATCGTAAATATTTTACCTCTTCGCCGCATTTCCTGGCCAAATCTCATTCGCGAAAGAAAATAGTACTTTCTTTTGGATGCTCATATTAGATTCTAGAAATGGAATTATACTTCCTGATTTTCTTCTATTGCCTTGAAACATTTATTCGTAGAAATGTTTAATATGCAATGTGACGTAAATGACATACGTAAACATTGTGATTCATGATTAAATTATACGAAGGTTTATACAAGATTTGACCTTAACCAAGGGTTATATTCGACGTTTATGCTTTCGGATATCCTCGACCTTTTCATGTAAAAGGCGAGATTGTTCCGAATGTTGTTTATAAACCTAGATATTGGGGCGTAAGGATACATGATGTCATGTTTTCATTAAAGATCGATTTGTGAACTGTGCGCGTAGTTACGAGTATGCAACTGTAGATACAGCAGTGAACTGAATTTTGAAAGTTTGAACTGCATTTGCATTATTTGTTATTAATAAACTTCCATGGTATATACAGTCTACTCTCGTTACAACGTCACTCGAAATAACTGCATATTTAGAAATCGGCAGAAATCTGCCCGTAATAAAAGTACATGCTCTTACTTGTGTTCTTTATACCAGCATATTCGCCTTCTGGCATCGGCAGCACAGAACAAATGTACATTTTCACACCAATTAAAATTCTATACACCGGCAGACTACCTTAACTGCCGATCTAGGATCTATCGACAAGGGATTTCGCGGCTGACCGCACCAAATATCCGGCACGCGGTTTAGTCTGTTATTTGCTTTTTTACAACGCACATGCGTTTACCTGTACATATGGCCAAGGATGTATAGTTTAAGAACTAAACTATACTTCCCTGATATGGCTTCATTTGAAATAATAAAACACTAATTATGCAGGAACTGGAATATGTCTATTCTACACTCAGTATTTCTACGTAAATATTTTATACATTACATACACTGTACATATAAATTAAACAGAACACAATAGAGTTCGGTAATGACCGTAATTATAGTTGTCTCCAAGTTTATTAATTGAAAAATTTTTATTTATATAATTTTATACGAAATAGCAGCTATTCGTATATATCAGCAATTTTAAATTCGTTTAAACGGCAATATTCAGAAATACAGACATGGCCGTTGTAACGAAAGTTACTGCACAAGAGTCGTTGATGTACTCCATAGACTTGGGATTCCAAATTTCAAGAACTTGGAAATATTTACCATGATACCCCCGCCAAGGAAGTTGGGGGGGGGGGGTCCTATATAGGAATCACCATGTCTGTCTGTCCGTGCGTCCCGATTCGTGCCCGCTTGATAACTTATGTACCATAGGACTCAGGATGATCAAACTTGGTATGTGAATGTCTCATGGGAACGGGATGTATCATGTACCAAAATTTGGTCACTGTGACCTTGACCTTGGCTTAAGACCTCTTTGATAGTAAATCCTGGGCCACTTTGTGTCCGGAGCATAACTTTTTATTTGGTTAATAGATTTGGATAATATTTCACAGGATTGTTGCCCATGACCTAAGGATGTATTATGACCTTAACCCAAGGTCAAAGGTCAAGGTCAGTGTGGACTTGGTTGTTAAAATACTGTCCGGACTATATCTTTTTACTGGACGGATGGATTAAGTGTTGCCCTTTGCCTAAGGATGTGTCATGACCTTGACCCAAGGTCATAGGTCAAAGGTGGATGTTACTGTGGACTTGGTTGTTAAAATACTATCCGGGTCATATCTTTATATGGGGTTGAATGATGGATTTAGATAATATTTCGCAGGATTGTTGCCCATCGCCCAAGGGTGTGTCATGGCCTTGACCCAAGTTTAAAGGTCAAGTTCAATGTGGACTTGGTTATTGAAATCGTGTCCGGGTCGTATATTTTTATTTGGTCAATAGATTTGGATAATATCTCACAGGATTATTGCCCATGACCCAAGGGTGTGTCATGACCTTTACCGAAGGTCAACAATCAAAGTCACGGTGTACTTGGTGTTAAAGATCCTGTCCAGGCCATATCTTGTTATTGGGTTAATAGATTTGGATAATATTTCACAGGATTGTTGTCCATGACCTAAGGGTTTGGCATAGTTCAAGGTCGCTGTTTCTTTGGTGACTTAACTCATGTCTGATTGGAATTTGGCAAGACTAAATGTTTAGCTTCCTGAATTATTGCATGTTTCAACTTTGGGGTATTTGTCCCATTAGGACAGCTCTAGTGTTTAGCTTGCCAGGACAAATGTACGGAGACATACTATCATACCCCTGTTGTCACATGCATCCAGTCATAGTTAATTTAAAGAAATTAATCAACATAGTTGCTCATTGTCCCACTTGCACTTTAAACGGCTTGATAATCAATCCTGCTCGATGCCTTTATGGCCTTTCAGGCCTTTGATTTCCCTTTCGTTTTGGTTTGGTTTTTTTTCTCTGTAATCATGTACAAGCAAGCAAGCAATGACGTATCTGTTGTGAGATTGTTTTATTTTGGACTTGATCATTAGAACTCTCTGTCTGTTTATCTATCTGTGTAAATTATCTATATACTAGTGTATGCATTCTCGGAATCACTTCTACACCTACTACGGTAACATACACTTCGTTAAACAAAATTACACTGTCACCGGACGTATTTATCAAGGCGCTCCATTCACAAATCCGACTTTAAGGAGCTTAGATGGTTGCGAAACCTAAGGCCTTTCAACCGATGGCTTCAGTGATATACATTCTTGCAATGTAACAACATATATTTAAATGAAAATTAGTGTCTTTCATTTTCACCAGCATCGTCAAAAGAAGAATTGTCGGAGTAAAATGTGTCAATGTATATATAATGTCGGAGTGACAGGTGTCGGAGTTTATAAGATATACTGAGTTTAAAGTGTCGCAGTTAATACCGTCGGAGTAATGGGATTATCCCGGATATTTTTAAAACTGTTTAACTGAAAAGTATATTAGACCTAGTGCAGAAGTAAAAACTTGAATCCTATACGGAATTTTTGCTTCTTGCGCTTAGCTTCATGTGTTTTGCTTATATCGTGTTTTTGGTTAAAAGTTTTTGGCATGAGGAAATAACACATACAAAAAAAAATACAATCCATTATTTAACATCATAGGTGGTAAATCACAAAATATGCAGTATGCAGTTTTTGCAATAAATGTTTGCAAAATGCGACATGGTAAACGCTACTCGCAAGGCGCAAAATGCAATTTGCAAAACGCAACTTACAAAAAGCAACTACAATCTATCATGAAACATTATCGGTGGGAAATAACTAAATATGAAGTTTCGCAAAATGCAATATGCATTCGCAATACACAAGATGCGAAGAAAAGCATTTCGCGAAAAGCATATTGGTTCCCCCGGTACTCGTAACGTAAAGTTTGAGATGTTCCCTCGCTGTAAGCTTGTAACATTCTATTATAAAACAAACTTGACGTTTCGAGTAACTGTGGTCGGTTGAGTCAGGTTCCCGAAAGTCTATAGGGGTCTTAGGAACCTGACTTTGGTCGGTTCAGGAGTTCCATACAGTACTCTTAAGTTAAGTGTAAAAAACAAAAAAGGCTAAATGTAAATTTTAAAAATAGAATACACTCTTTTACTTTCGCTTTCTACAGTACTGTACTGTACCGTAATAATTTTCTGGAAAAGACTGAAAGAGCAACTTGGAATTCCCATTAGGTGTATGCTGAAGATAAGTTTCAGGAAAGTACAGTTTATATTGAATAAATAAATCAACAAGACTCTGCCTAGTTCAGTGTTAAGATTTACCTATATGTTTAATGTACATACTGACGGTGATCATTCTTCTCGAGATACCGTGACACGGTCGTAACAGATTGAAAGGTGTCCACCATATTTTAAGGTAAGCACTAAGATTTCCTAAATAAAGTTAATTCATACAGACTGTATTAAAGTACATACTTGAATCTCAATGCCACAGTATAGAATGGTTTTCTGGAAGGGAAGGGGTAAATGGTTTTTTTTTTTTTTTTTTTTTTTTGGCCAATGCGACACATAATCTCCGTGGAAATATAAGGTACTCGTAAGTGCTAGTCATGAACTTTTAAAGATTTTTTTCTATTTTCAAATACCCTATATCACTCTACACTATATAATTTGTAGATAAATTCCCAATAGTTTCTGAGAAATCAGGGCTTAAACTTAAAGGTGCTGTAAAAGGTTGTATGATTTCAATGCAGATAAGTGTCATTTTCATCCTTGAGTTGACAGTGTTGCTTTAATTTGGTTTCTTTTAATCATAATTATGGTAAGGAAACTAACTGTGAAAGAATTTGGTTAGCATCTTGATTAAGCCCTCTGGATTGATATATCAGGAGCATATTATTTTTGTCTGTTCTCTCTGTCTGTTGTCAACTTTAACCTTGACCATAATTTTTGAACCATGAGGGATAGAGACTTCATATTTGTCAACTAATGAAACCCTTTCAAATGACACCTAGGTTGATGACATTTTGACCTTGACAATGACCTTCATGCTAAAAATAACTTTTGGACTTTGTTGCCATGGGTGGCATTACACTGTAGTGTTTCACAAACACAACCTATTTCTGGATTTTTTTTTTTAATAGTTTGAATCTCAATGGTTAAAAAAAAGGGGGGGGGGGTGGAGAGGCGAAGACATTTTTCCATAATCTCTTCTTGTGCTGTGGAATCACAAAAAGTATTTGATGAAACTTGGTAGGAATGAAGTACTCATGGTCTTTACAAGTATTGATGTTTTTCGACCAGGTCTGTCTACAAAATTTTGAGCATACATTTGTTGTAAATTTTTATAGATTTAAGGGTAATGAATTTTAATCTGGTCTGCATAAACAATTGTTTAATGATGATGATGTTTCAAATTTTACACTCAATTTTCAGTACAAAATGTACAACACAATAAACATTAGGGAATATATATTTATCTGCAATTTTTTCAAGCTGTCAGTTGAATAAGCAAAGTTTTCAGATGAGTGATATAGGCTCACATGGGCTTCTTACCGATAAAAGGTACCTTTATTCCATGTATCTTTATGTAAGAACCAGAATAAAGGTAATGTGTACTATAAAATTAGCTATTTTCATCAATTATTTTGCCGAACTGCAAAGCAATTCCGGTCTATAGATATGCGATGTCAGTCTGTCCATCTCTCTGTCTGTCCATCTGTCTGTCAATATTTTGGTTAAAGTTTCTGGTTAAAGAAAATTTTCAGCAAATAAGAGGAGTATAAATATAATACTTCACATATAGGTTCCTTATGACCAGAGCTTTCATATTATGCCACCATCGCCATATGGGTGAGATATTCCTGGCGCGATGTAAAACAATAATATATCTACGGCATCTATCTATCATATTATGCCATGACTTTGTCCTAGTGACCTTGACTTTGGACATTGACCTACTTTTAAGGAACTTTTACTTTGGTTATATCTTTTGAATCAAAAGGGATAGGGCTTCAAAATCTCATACATGTTTTTTCATGAGGAGTGCTTTCAGTTGAAACGATGACTTGTGACCTTGACCTTGGACTGTGGCCTATTTTAAAGAAACTTAACTTTGGCTATATCTTTTGAATCAATAGTGATTGGGCTTCGATATTTCACACCAAGAGTTTTTATGACAAGTGCTTTCAATTGATACCATGACTTTTGAACTTGTGATCTTGACTTATTTCGAATTTGCTTTGCATCTCTAGCGGTTTCTTGTATACAATTGATTTTATTATGAATGTTAGTTATTCTTTGTCATCAATAAAATAGAGAATCAAGAGTGTTAAATAACTATATCAAGACTTTAATAAAAATGGTTTTTTGCTTCTGCTCAAAAATTGCAAAATTTCATTTGTGACCTTATATATCCACAGCATCCACATATGCTTTCACAAGTTGAGACCAACATTGCATTTGTCTTGAATCTATAGACAATCACTGAAATGAGTGAAATGAGTCTATCAGAGATTGAACAGAAATAAACTAGTACTTAACATAAAGGTTTCTGAATATGGACTTCAAACTTACAAGGACACCTTTTTGTAACATAAGAAATAAGTTTTGATAAGAAGTTGACCTTTTTGTAGGTCTGTCTTTATGTTATAATGATGCTTGCCTGACGTTCATCCATTATTTGTCTGGCGTTCGTCTGGTATAATTTCTCTGAACCATAACTTTTTACCCTTTGCAAAGATTTAACTAATATTTCACAAAATTGTTGCCCAGGATCCAAGGGTGTGCTATGGCCTTGAACCAAGGTAATATCTGCCATGTCAAGGTCATAGTGCATGTGTCAGCTAAATTCTTGTCCATGCCATAACTTTTTGATGCATGCATGAATAATATTTCACAGAATTGTTGCCCAAGACGCAAAGGTATGTCATGATATTGAACCAAGGTAATATCTGTAAGGTCAAGGTCACTTGAATATTATGCAGCGTTAGGTGTTGCTCTTAATATTGAGACAAAAATTAGTTGATTGCATCAATAGGAAGATACAATCAAAAGTGTATCACTTGGAAAATACGTTTAATAGATATTTAAGGGTTATCCATCCCTAGGAAAATTCTAATGAAAAATATTAGCTTTTGTAAAAATTCTTTTTAATTTGAGGAACAGATAAGACACAAATAATTTAGTGGCTTTAAAATACAAACTTCAGATTTTTGCGTTTTTGTTTGGTCAAGAAATCAAAACTATGGAGTCTTCATTCATATTTGGGTAATTTCTGAGTCAAACATATCATCTATCAGATTGCATTGTATGGGCAAATTTATGTAAATCAGCAGATTATAAACACTTATGATTTGTAGTTTGATATCTTTCCTTCATGGTTCAGTATCAATCTTAGAATCCCTTTTATGTGTATTAATGAGGGAAAAGGCTGTCTTGCATCACTGGTTGCTAAAATTATCCCCCATACATATGGATCAAAATGTGAGAGTGCTGAAAATGTGAAAATATGTGCAAATCTTATTTTCTTGGTTTTTGTTTTTCATTCTACAATACCAGATGTACTTAATAAACAAAAGAAATATACAAAGGGACTTTAAAAATGCCTCTCAAATATCATTATAGTTTAATCAACAAGTAAGGTGAATAATTGCATCAAACTTGATTAAATTCGAAAATTTGAATTATATTTGACAATATGATTGATACTATCACACGTTTCTTTTAAAAAATGATTTGATTTCATCAGTTATATATACCACGTCCAAAAATTTCATGTCTTTTGTTTAGTAACGAGTATGCCCCCCATTTGCTTTAACGCATGCACGCAATCTGGACCGCATGGATTGACATAAAATTCGAATTTTTCTCATAGGAATATTATTCTACTCTTCTTGAAGAGCATGTGACAACTTATCCACAGTTCTTGGTTGACGGTGACGTTTACATAAGCGTCTCCCTAACTCATCCCACATGTGCTCTGACTGAGGTCGGGTGGACATGCTGGGAAATCCATTACATTAATTCCCTGGATGTTTAGAAAGTTTAAGGTGACTCTAGCCGTGTGTGGACATGTGTTGTCTTGTTGAAACGTCAACGGATTGTTGACAGTTTGATGACGTTGAATTAATGGAAGGAGCTCAGGCTGTAAAACGTCATCGATGTAGCACCTCGCAGTAAGAGTGTTCCTCAAAATAACCAGTGATGACTTGAAATGTTGATTGATGGCTCCCCAAACCATGGCGCCACCACTGCCAAATTGGTCACGCTCGTTTATGCAGTTTGCGGCAAAACGTTCATTGTGTCTCCTATAAATGCGCTGTCTTCTGTCAGCCATGGACAAATTGAATCTTGATTCGTCGCTGAACACTACGTCATGCCAATTACGTCGATTAGCAAGCATGTTCCGGGACCAGGTCAGAAGATTTCTTCGGTGGCCAGGAGTTAGGATCAAGCCTACTTTGACACAGAATTGATGCAAATACCCAATAGGATTTGTTAAGTTATAATGAATCAGAGATGTGTTTAAGATCTATAGTTTTACATTCTTTTGTTACTACTATGATATACATGCTACTTTTTACGAGGACAAATCAACAAAGATTTATTTCCCCCACCCCCTTCTTTTGACAGAATATCTATAACGTCACGCAAAGATTGATGTAAAATGGAAATAATGGCATACACTCCAGGTGTGAACATAGCGTATGAAATAATGGCATACACTCCAGGTGTGAACAAAGCGTATGATATAATGGCATACACTCCAGGTGTGAACACAGCGTATGAAATAATGGCATACACTCCAGGTGTGAACACAGCATATGAAATAATGGCATACACTCCAGGTGTGAACATAGCGTATGAAATAATGGCATACACTCCAGGTGTGAACAAAGCGTATGATATAATGGCATACACTCCAGTTGTGAACACAGCGTATGAAATAATGGCATACACTCCAGGTGTGAACACAGCATATGAAATAATGGCATACACTCCAGGTGTGAACATAGCGTATGAAATAATGGCATACACTCCAGGTGTGAACAAAGCGTATGATATAATGGCATACACTCCAGGTGTGAACAAAGCGTATGATATAATGGCATACACTCCAGGTGTGAACACAGCGTATGAAATAATGGCATACACTCCAGGTGTGAACAAAGCGTATGATATAATGGCATACACTCCAGTTGTGAACACAGCGTATGAAATAATGGCATACACTCCAGGTGTGAACACAGCATATGAAATAATGGCATACACTCCAGGTGTGAACATAGCGTATGATATAATGGCATACACTCCAGGTGTGAACATAGCGTATGAAATAACAAAGAAACAAAAAAAAATCCATAACTATGAATCCTATGATAATTTCATGATTTATTCTAAATCTGAAGTAATATCCTAAATAGATGCAGCCAGTTACTTAGTCTTACTAAATGTACTTTATTTCATATATTGGTCTCTTAGCCAATTCATTATCAAATAATTTGCTTCAATATGATATATATATTTATATTCATATGTATGTGGAAATCTAAAGTGTAGTGTGATTGTAACTACATGTAACAATTTCACACACTGTCAGGATTGTGGAATAATATGTATCTTTTTTTTAATCAGTGTAGGAATCATGGCAACAGCTTCAGAGGACTGTAACCTACAAATAGCAGGAGTTGCAACTAAAGACCTGGAACATAGAATTGATTTATATAGTTCACACCTCCTTCACAATGTAGATGGGAAACAAGTCCTGCTATATCTAGCAGACATGGTAGACAGAGGTATTTCAGATGTTATGAATGCGTACATTATCTTCATTCATAGATCTAGCATTGATACTCATGGGTAACATGAAGTGCAGTTGTCATTATACACGCGATTAATAATTTGATAGTTTTTCATTAATGGTCATTTCTGAAAATAGTGTAATTAATTTGCCTATACATGTATATACTTGCTGTAATTTTCAGTGAGTTTTAAGATTTTAAACTTATCTGCAGTTGTTCAAAATATACTGTTGATTAAATTATTAACTGTGTAGAAGTACAAGATATTTTCGGTCATAGTAAAAAAGATTTGCAATAAATCCTTATTTGAGTTGGCCCAAAGGTTTTAGAAAATGAAAGACTTGAAGACAATTGGCTTTAAATTCGTTAAAGGTGATGAGATGAAATAAGCCTTATAAAGACAACTCAAAGAAGCAAATGCTGAAGGGTTTTGTCCCATACAAATGGATTCTTTTAAAAACTGTTGAAAACTGTGAACAAAGTGCAACACAATTTCTTATCATTCTTTGACAATGAAATTACAGTATATGAAATACCTTACCTCTGTGACATTTTTTCAGACACAAAACAAAGGATAATAGAAACACAGACTACGAAAGAGAGTATGGAACTACTGATGAAATATCTAAAGAAAAGCCCAGAACCACATTGTTGGCTTCGATTCCTTGAGGCTTTACATCATGCCAGTAAGTAGCCAGTTTAATTAATTTCATAATTAAAAGATTACTCAAATATCTTTTGTCATGGCCTAAAATTGGTTGTCACCACCAAGAGCTCTTGATATTCCCTTTTAAAAGGATATAAGTTTTCTTTTTCAAGTCTTAAATACTTCAAATAAAACTACTTTCAGATTATTCTGATATAAGAAATATCATCAGGGGAGAAGATATGCTGAAAGCAGACCTAGTGGACCAAGAGAGAATCTTAAATATTTTTACTGGAGAGTTATGTGACAGAATAAATGCACTGGATGTCATACCTTATCTTTGTCAAGATGGAGTGCTCACTGATAGAGACAAGCAAATTATAGAGGCCAGGCATTCACAATATGGACGTAGCAGAGCTACCTTAGAACTTTTGGATAGAATACCTCGATGCAACAAACATTGGTTTGAATTGTTCATCAAGGCATTAGAAAATATAGGTCATCATGCACTAGCAAATGACATCAATCCTGGCAGAATTGGTAATAATCTTTCTTTATCTTGTAATATATGTTTCTGTGCATAATCTGTATATCTGTTGACATAATGATCAGAAATGTATTGTTGCAAATCTTTATACCCCCGAATTGATAGGTCGGGAACATATTGTATTTGTCCTTTCTGTCTGTCTGTTGTCAACTTTCACCTTGGCCGTAACTTTTGAACCGTGAGAGATAGAGTCTTCATATTTAAGATGCGTACTCAACTAATGAAGCCCTTTCAAATGACACCACAGTCTATGACCTTTTGACTTTGACAATGACCTTCACGTTAAACTGACTGTTTGTCTGTTGTCAACTTCCACCTTGGCCATAACTTTTGAACCATGAAGGATAGAGACTTCATATTTCTCATGTGTACTCAATTAATGAAGCCCTTTCAAATGACACCAAGGTTGATGACCTTTTGACCTTGACAGTGACCTTCATGCTAAAAATAACGTTTTGGACTTTGTTACCACCATTGTCATTAATGTTTCACAAATACAACTTATTTTATTTTAAATTAATATTTAGCTCACCTGAGCCAAAGACTCAAATGAGCTATTGTCATAGTTCGGCATCAATTGTCTTTCCATTATGTGTCCTTCCATAAACTTTTACATTATCGACTGCTTCCCTTATACTGTGTAACAGATTTTAATCAAACTGGGTATACTTAAGTACTGATGAACTTCTACAAAGTTTATGTTTTTTAATCAGATCTGTCACTAGGTGGCACCACCATGAATAAAAGTATGCCCGAGAGAGTAAGCCTATTTTGAAGATTTTCTTTTTCAGAAGGGATGCATGGATTTAGAAAACATAATGTTATCTGAGTGTTCTAGAAGGATGTAAGATTGAAGTTTAGGTTTTTGTTTAATTCAGAAAAAGAATTTTTGAATTTTTTTGGGCATCTTTTTGGAATTTTTCATTTTCAAGTAATTTCTTAGAATTTCTTCTTGTAGATTACTTATAATGCATTGTTTATTGTAGGTGATTTTATTGTAACGAATATAATAGGAAAGTAATGGAATACAGAAATAATTTCTAGTATTTTTTTTGCATTTTTTTCAGATTGAAAAAAGAAGGTGGGGTGGGAGGGATTTAGCATGATATACTATTAACATATAATGATGATCTTTTATGGAGGACTAGTGGAATGATTTTCAATTTTTGTTAAAACTTTGTAGGTATGAAGTACTGAAGGTAACCTACAAATATTAATGTTTTTTTTACCAGATCCATCAAGGGGTGGATTCTGGGGTGGATGATAAAATCTCAAGAGGGGACCCTCCATTTAACATCCTTTTTCTTCATACTAGCTGCACAAATCATCACGGTGTCTAAAGAAGGGTTGTTGTTTTGGTTCCCTTCTGAATTTTTTTTTTACCTTAATTTGGACATCTTTTTTGACATAATCATTTCCACACTTTTCCATGTCATTTTATTGATTTATTCAGTACAGAGAAGCAATAAAGGGCTATTGAAAGCTGGCATGCTGAAGATTAGTGGTTAATCCCACAGAAGGCAAAAAATGTTTTTTATTTAATTTTACACCAAACAAGTTTTAAGCATTTGCAGCACTCAGTAAGTCATATTAGAAAAAAATTCTGACTTAGTCTTTCTTTCTCACATTTTTGTGTCATTTTCTTGATTTATTAAACATATAGAGAAGCCATAAAACATTTATTTGCAAACTTTTATCGGAAAGATATGAAGGTTTATTTGAAAGTTTTGTGTCCAAGTTTAATTTTCTTTGTTTTTCTATGACATTTTTCTAATTCTTATGTTTTCTCATGAAGAGAAATGGTTCAAACCCAGCTAAAGGCAAAATTTCAGTTTAGTTAATTTTACACCAGAGCAAGATTTTAGATAATTTTGAAGAAAAAAAAATATAGATTCTGATTTAATCTTTTTTTCACATATTTTTCATTTTGTATCATTGTCTTGATCTATTTGATGTAAAGAAGCAAATGCTTGTCAATGAGCAAATTTGGTTCAGGTGACAGCTATAAACCTCTAGGGATTTTTGTCATTAAAAGTTAATCAGTATTATTGTAATATTTTGGCTGGTTTTGATAATTGTTGTATTGTAAACTCTCTAGAAGTGTTTTTTATATACATGCATCTTTTTTCTTTGGTAATTAGGAAACCAAATTGTGTAGATGTTAAAAGTGGGAAAAATGATGATATACACTGTAGTACTGTATCTAACAAAATTAACTTCATATACCAATGCCTCGTTAGCAGATAGAATCAGTGATGAAACAGAATCTGATGATGAATTTGTAGATGCTTCAGAGGAACTCCACTTTAGGTAATATATCATCTAAGATTTAAATAGAAATACACATGTATATAAAATGTACATTTTGTTAATGTGTACATGCAGATTTATATATAACTCAGAGTACTCACTGTGTAAACACTGTTGTTACTTAATTTCATACATTTTGTATTATGTTATATGCTGATGAGCCATTAGGCTAAAAGCCAATAAACTATATATAGTTATTTATAAAAATGCAAAAGAATTTATAATGATTTTCTGAACATTCTACAAAAGTTAATTATATTACATACCTGATATGGGAATTTGTAATAGTTAGATATTTTCTATTACTCTCATTTGAGTACGTATGTAAAGAAAGCTGTTCTAGTTAAGAGAATTTTATTAAACTGGGGACGTGTATTTTGACAGTTTTACCGATTGTAGTTGTAATATAAAATCTAAAGCTTGAAATTAATGCTTATAACAAATATATATAATATAATAGACGAACTAAGATGATTTTGTTGTCTTGCACATGCATGCACCCTGATGATGATAATAATAACTCTGTGACTTTTTTAGAGTGCAGACTGCAGAGATGAATTATCAAGGTACCTGACCACTAAATTTTATGTTTAAATGGTGACACAAATGTATTTATGTAATGTAAAAATTTAAATGAATTACATTTTAGTGAATTTCAAATTAGAATTGAAAAGAAACATTGTTATGTGCAATTAATTAAATCAATTTGGCACTGCCTTCTATACAGTTCCAAATTCAGCGTCAGGCATGCTATTCACAAAGAAACTTGAGACTTACCCTTAGACTTCGACTTAAGAGTAATCTTAAGTGTAAATTTAAGACCTATTCATGAAACGTGTCGTAATTCCAGTTTTAGACTTAAGTGTATGAACAGAAATTGGTCATAAGTTTTAGACTTAGGACTAATATCCACCTTCGCAATGCATACGTACGTACGCATGCATAATTTAGTTATGTCCGTTTCTGCCACGCCCACCACAGGAAGAAAACATATCATCTGTTCCATGATTATGTGAGCGGAAAAAGTGGAGAAAGGGCAAGACACAAAAAGAAAACCAATTTGGTCAACAGAAAACTTTTTGTTTCGACATCTTCGGTGTTGGAAAATCTGAAAACCATTTAAGGCCATTTGGACCCTCCTTGACTGCAAAAGACAAGCTAAAATGTTGGCAAATTATTGACCAAAAGTGAGTTATTCTATCATCTAATTAATTTGAATATTTCATTTCTTAGAATGCAACAACTAAATTAACTTGGCAAATATCTTAACACATAATGAATAAAATAATCAAATTCTTATCTTTTCAAATCTCTTTATTGCGCTTCAAGCCCGCTAGAGGTTTTCAATGTCTGATATCATCTCCATGTAAAATTTCTGTGTTTGATCGTTGACAACATTGGCAAGAACCACAATCTACATTTATTCTTGAAGTTACACAATTTCTCCATGTAATATCATAAGCACTAGGGTGCTAGATATATATCACGCACTGAACATTTTCTATTGTTTTTGTCATGGTTGCGGATCTACACTAAAATAAAGCTATTAGAGGTAATTAGGAGAAAGTTCCTGTGTCTATCTGCAACCATGACGTAAATAATAGGAAATTTTCAGTATGTGATATATATATCTAGCACCCAAATGCCTTTGTGTAATATAGATCTAGTTGTTGGTTATTTTTCTCCCTATTTCCTTTACTTCTTTCATAAAAATTTTTGTGTGATAGGGTCAAGATAATAAAAACCAACTTAACTAAGATTATTTTTAACCAGGGATGTACATAACTAGAAATGTACTATAAAATATATCTATAGATCAAGGAACAAAATATATATATAATCTACCATTAAAATCTCTTTCTCTCTATCTTTTTTTTTTATTTTGAATTTTCAATCTAAACTTTCAATTCATTGGAATATATGTAAAAAAAAAACATACATTTTACCATGAATCGTATTTGATATTATAGTACATGCATCACTAGCTGATTTTTCAATGGCAGTGATATAATACAGAAAAGAAGTTATCAAAATTATTATTCTCATTTGCTTGGGGTGTTGTGCCATTCCACTCAACATTTTATGACATTTCTTACAGAGTCAATGCAGTGAATAGTCTCGGAATTGACCATAGTGTTCTTTATTGCAAGAAAAAGTGGTTTGATGTTTTTGGTATAACTGAATCCAAAGAAGCCAAGAGAATATCAGAATCAACTAAGACTGGAGATGGTCCAGCTCCTCAGTCTGATGTAAAACCTTGGGAGGAAGTGGTATATATGTTTTCACAATAATGTCCACATATTATTCATATATTTCATATATTAAAGAGTGGTCCAAATAAAGTTACTCTCAGTCTTGATGTAATGAACCAATAATTTGATGAGAAACAAGAATTAATATTTGTACTTTTTATTATACCCTTAGATCGATAGATCGGGGACATATTGTTTTTGTCCCGTTTGTCTGTTTGTTAGTCTGTTGTCTACTTTAAACTTGGCCATAAGGTTTGAACTGCATAAGGGATAGAGACTTCATATTTCACATGCTTACTCAACTAATGAAGCCCTTTCAAATGACACAAAGGTCGATGACCTTTTGACCTTGACAATGACCTTCATGCTACTATTATCTCTTTAGGCTTTGTTGCTGTGTAAGGGCATTAGTGTTTCACAAACACAACTTGTTCAGTAAGAAAGTTGTTTACCTTATGCAGACAAATTATTACTACATATTTACAATGAATAATTTATATAAATGATTGTTATTATTGATTTATCTTTTACATGTACATGATAAAATTATCATTTATAAGACATGAAATCAGGTTTTTTTTTCAATTATTATAGATAATTAGGACATTGACACCCTCAAAAGTACAGGGAGATACTGGTGGAACAGATATGTTAGAATCATATCAAGGTTGTGTTTTTACTTCATTTTATATTCATTCTTATAAGTTATTTAGAATATAATCAAACTTTTTTTTGGATAATATATTTAAGTTAAAATAACCAATACATTGTAAAATATATATTATACTCATTATTGTAATTACATAAGTAATAATGTAAAATTGTAAAGTAACTGGTCTCAGATGACTACAAAGTACCACAGTGAACATTCAGTTTTAAATACTGATTTGTCATTTAGTTCAGTATATTTTCATTAGAATTTGAAATGAATTTTAGGAGCATTATATTGATAAGGACATGCCATTTAATTTTTATTTCATTAGATTACCCACTGTAGGGGACTATAAGTTTCCACTCTTTCAGTCTGTCCGTCTGTCATACTGGTTTTCCAGACTTTCTTTGCTTAAAGCATGAGAAGTTACAGATCAAGTTCAACTTTGGTCATGGTTGACCTACTTTTTCCAGACCTACCACTTACCAGTTTTTCAGCCCCTCATGGATTTGTTGGAACTGGTTGGGGACTTATATGGCTTTGTAAATACTCTTTGAATGCTTGTTTTCTAATATATCTTATTAAATTAATGATATGTATTTATAAAGTCTACATCCAGTCCTAAACCATCAACTAGTTCTCCTCAAATAATATGGGCACAGTATGTTTCTCACTGATTATGATTACAATAAATGCATGATGTATGGTATAATCTAAATTTGTACTTGATCTTCACTTGTTTCTTGTTTCAGCATCTCCATTTAAAGTACCACCAACAGAAATTACTGAAAGTGGTGTGGAAGTGAAGGGCAAAAGAACAAGTAATATATATGAATTGTTTTATTCTTATTATTGCTCATAGATCAATAATAAGACAATAAGTCTTGTGTATTGAACTTCTCTATAGCCTTTTACAAATTTCTTCTTGAGTGTTGCACTCTGTCAGACTAACATGGCATTAGGAACTTTAGGAATAACTACCGGTACTGCTATTTCAATTGACCTTCCTAAGTCGGTAGATCAACTGCATTACAACTGAATTTTTTTGTGATGTTTTATGTAATAATTGATACAAAATCAATATATAATACAGAGTACAGACCATGTTGTGGGATATTCATATACACTTACCGCACCTCAGACAAAATTGTCGAATTTCATTGGGTAAGAATGTGTCATGTGGTGACCCCCTATGAGACTATAGGATGTCAATAAAATTGCTTAGGAGGCAGTTTGGCTGTGGGGCCTGTCCTTTTTGTTACTGCCAACTATATACACAAAGAAAATAGCCCGTCCACAGTTGTTCAATGAAAATTCTCGTGTTACCTCCCTTAGTATGTATGACTAAAGCATCTCGTCAATTTAATTTGTTGACAAGTATGGCTCTGTTCTTTTTACTGTTTCATTGCCTTTGTTCATTCATAAAAGGGTATGAAAAGGTCCACCGCACGATAAATTTAGTATGTTTGCATGAATGGGAGTTGTCAATGTCTCAGACATTTCCTACACCATAAGTAATTATCAATTTACAGCTAAAAAAGGTAAGAAGAGGACTGGTAATGAAGATTTTGCAGAAAAATTGATGGAGATGGAGGAAGACAACAAAATGTACAGACAGAGGAAAATAATAGTGTTGGAGGAACAGCTACAAGAACAACAGAGCACAAGAATTGCCCTAGAAAAAATAGCACAATCGTTGTCCCATGATGTTAACTCTGATTACTGTGTATCCCCTATAATCAAAATACATAATGAATTTTAAAACATGTTAACAAAGCCATTTATTTGTCCACATTATAGATATTGAAATTCTACTACATATGCAATAATTATGATTTATTAGTCCCCTGCCAGTGAAACTGGAGGGGACTATAGTGTTTGTTGTTGTCCGTCTGTCCCTCTGTCTATATCTCCGGATGGTTTCCAGACAATTACTTCAGTGAGGAATGACCAATTTGCGTCAAACTTCATACAATGTTAGCTTATTTGAAGATCTAATTTGGGATTAATTTTAGGGTCAAAGGGTCAACTCAAAGGGTCACTGTTACTAAAAATAGACATTTATCATTGTATTTTGGTTTCCAGATGATAACTTGAGTTAGGAATTATTGATTTCTTTCAAACTTCGTGTAAGGTTAGCTAATGTAAAGGTCTAGGATGGGATTGATTTTGGGGTGAAAAGGTCAATTCTAAAAATCACTGTTACTAAAAATAGACATTTATCACTGCATTTCATTTGCCAGATAATAACTTGAGTTAAGAATGATTGATTTCTTTTAAACTTCATATAATGCTAGCTTATATAACTTGAAGGGACTATAGTGTTTGTTTTCCATCCATCTGTTTGTCCATCCATCAGTCCATCTGTCTGGTTTCCAGACAATAACAGTGAGGAATGACCATTTTCCTTAAAAATAATTTTAGACATTAAATTTTATTTGTCTGTTTTTCTGTCTGTCACAAAAACTTTAACCTTTGTCATTATAATTTTCAAATATTAGTAATGAATTTTTATGAGTTCCATGATTTTTTGCCTTATATTTAGATTAACAAGTATCAAAATATATTGTCATTGTGATAAACTGAAAAATTATATGAATAATACTTATTAAATGTATTTAATAAATGAATTGCATCATCATACCTCAAATTTGAATCAACAAGAGCTTGTACATTAAAAGCATGAAATCCCTTCCTGCATATAAATGTTGGCTCTTCTTTACCACCCATTCCATGAATGGGAATTACAATGCCATCAATGGCTCCTACAACATTTTGGGAAATTAGCTAATCTGTAAAACCCATTCTTTGTAAATGTTAAATCAGCAGTGTTGTTTTGGAACTTGATGTCCACATTCATGTTAATTGCTGTGCAAATTCTCCAGATGTATCTGGAAATCGAGGATTGGGATTTTCCATGGATATCAGCAACTTCTGACTGGTAATCTTTCTTTGCTAAGAATCTAAGTGTAGCTAAAACCTACAACAAAATTGAATCCTGAGTTACATACTATAGAAAAATATTAACACCATGTGAGTAGCATAATCAAATTAAGTTTTAACAGGCATCTCAGGCCTGTTGGAATGAAATTTATTTGGTGGTGAATATAAAAAAAAAAAAAATTATCTGCCAAAAAGTGTTAGTGATTGGAAGATCCGGGTTCTATTCCTGCATTGGTCATGCTGGTGTTCTGACTTTGGAATGAGACAATACAAGCTGAAGCCCCATGTAGCGGTATGCATGGCACTCAAATATACAACACTGCTTCAGGTGGCAGAGGTGTAGTGCCCTTTATGCAAAAGCGCAAATGAATACACAATTCATGGGACATATGTCTATTGTAAATAATATTTAGGGTACATGTATTTGAATATATACAGTTCTTGTAAAATTTTACAGTTTGCATTGTTTTGTATGGAATTTGTTTGTATCAAAATGCTGCTAAAATTGCTGATTTTTCTATGAGTTTCAACCCCCCTCACTCTAATCCTACTTTCCAGGGATTTACCCTTGACCCACTTGGGAGCTTAATGGCATCCCCAGGGCCCCTGCCTTTTTGTCTTTATTTTTAATACACAAAATTTTAAGCAAAAATGCAAAGGAATGCGCTTAACCTTTTAACACAATTTGAAGTTGGAAGTGCACTAAAATAAAATACATAGACTACCGGTATTTCTAGGGGCATTTTTTACCCAGGCTTACTGTGCACTGGGAGGTATGTTATTGTAAAGCAGCAAAGTAGTTTATAATATTTAATATTAGAACATATATACATGTTATAAATATATGATAGACATCCTTGTTGTTTCATTTTTTCCCCAAAAATCTGATTAGTTTGAGATATGTCAATAAATATGCCAAAAATATTTGAATAGTCTTGATAGTAAACCATCTGTATATCAAAAAATAATTCAAAAATATTAAACCAGATTTAGCTTGGTTGTTAGTTTGTAAATCTGAAATATAATGTGACAGACAGGTTTGTGAATGCATCTGCCTTGATAGTGGAAGATTCTGGGATCATTTAAGCATTTATTTATTAGATCTATCTATATTGTAACCTATCAAACAGATCATGTGTAAACATTACATGTATTGCTATGTATCCTTTAGGGAGCTGTAGATAACATTCTATATTTAGTTAACATTCATCACATAGAGGGTTGCTGCTGTATGGAAGTAACTGTGGAGCATTCCAGTTAAGATTTTCCTGCTGATATAGTTCGAAGTGTTTTCTTTGGTGTTTAACTTGCCTGTGGAGGAATTGTTTTCTTTGGTGTTTAACTTGCCTGTGGAGGAATTGCATTTGATGTGGCAGTAGGTTTTTCTAGGTTGGTCTTCAGTTTTTCTGTTAACTGTATAAAGTGAAGGCTGAGGGAATCTATAACTTGCAATAAATTTTCAGTGACATCTTAGGTATCTAAAACTTCCAATGCATCTCTTAAAACTCTTTCTCTTCGAATATTTCTCTTCTTGGCTTGTATTGCAAGCCACATAGCAGCCATTTTGTTGCTATGAGTGACACTAAATCTGTGACTTAAGTTAAGTCTCAAGATGAATATTTAAGAGCTAGTGGTTTCATTAGACTTAAAGATCGACCAATTTCACACTTAAGTCTAAGCGTAAGATTTTTTGTGAATAGCTCCTTACTCCTTAAGTTAGACTTAAGTCTAAGAGTTAGTCTTAAGTTTCTTTGTGAATAGCATGCCAGAACCAATGTCATCTGCTTAACAGATCATTCGTTGACACAAGAAAAAGAAGAAATGTTCACATGTGCAAAACAGATGGAGGGCTACCAGAAAGAAATAGATGCAGAGGATAGTTTGAAGACCATAGAGAATCATATTTCAAGTAATTTTGATATTAATTGAATTAATTATCAATACTGTACTATATATGCACTATGCAAATACCTCATAGTATATTATAGGTCATGCTTAAGCTTTTTAACTCATAATTCTGATAACAATGCTTTCTATATTTGTTTCAAAATATAAGCCATAATGATGTTTATTTTCTGTAGTGGATGGGCCATCACAAATATCTGCTAACAATCTCGGTGCTCCACAGCCATCTAGTATAGTTAGCAACAATCTGAATGAGCCAAACTCCAGTTTGCAGAAGGAACATGAAATAGTGAGAAAAACCAAGGAAGATGTTAAGAAAATAACAAATGAACTAAAAAAAGCTGGGATAGATGTACAGAATTTTCAAGGTTTTGATGTAACAAGAGAGAACCGTACAATGAATAGTAGCTTTTCAGATGATGACTTCAATAGCTTGGACGATGAAATCACAACAGAAAAACGCTTGGTACAAAAAAGGGAGGAGAAAAACACTGGTCTTTTATCATCTTGTTCCAATCCTACATTGGAAAGTTTTGAGAAAATAAGAGAGGAACATCATCAGAAGATGGGATTAGCAAACAAAATGAATTTAACACTAGATGGTAAGCATATAAAGATTATGAAAAAAAGTGTGAAATTTTTTAAAAATGAGAATTATTGTTGCTTGTAAGGTATGAAGTATTCATGGTCACTCACCTACAAATGTTGCTATCTTTAGATAAGAAAAAGGGATGGATCATGGGCGGGGAAACAGACCCAAGGTGGTACCATACTGTGACAAATTTCTACTTTAGATCAGCTGCATAGATCTTCAAACCAAATGCATAAGAGTGATCTAGAGGGGTGTCTTAAAAAGTGTTGGTGATTTTGGTGCCATTATAAATCTAATTTTGATGTCAAGGACTCAAGTGGGCTATTGTCCAATGAGTGTCCATCATCCTTCATCATCTTTAACTTTTCTGATTTCTCCATGTAAACTACTGGACAGATTTTGATCAAATTTGCTCTACTTGTAGTACTAGCAGACCTCTTCAGAGTCTGTGGCACCACCATAGACAAAAGATTTCCCTAAAGGGTACCTCCTTTGTAAATCTGCAGAAGGAATGCATGGAATAAAGATTAAAATTTTTTTTTGCAAATCATACAAAGAATTTTTGATTCTTTTTTTGCCATCTATTTGGACTTTGTCATTTAAGCTAATTTTGAGTAATATCCTAGATTCTTTTCTGCGTGTAGATTGTTTATATGCATTAATTTTGTTATTTTAACTGATTTTATTGTAATAAATGTTACTAAAAGAAATGAAATCAGGGTTCAACATTTACTTTTGAGAGTGGTGGTCTAGTTGGACAGCCTCCAGGAAATAATACCTATCCAAATTCAAGTCCAGGTGGCCCATTTTACATCATGTAGCTGGAGTGATTCAAGTCCAGATATTAAAGTATTATGTGGAGACTATAAAAGATTTAGTAAAGTTTTAATAAGAAATAATCATAATAAATCTGTGGTAACTCACCACAGTATCACGTAATATATCTGCATTAGTTACTTGTTTGGCTTTTGACAAATTGCAATAACATCTAAATATAAACACCACAATGATAAAAAACACCAAAACAGCCATCACTAATCTGATTTCATTATATTTACCAACATAAAATGATATGTTTTACAGCATTACAACACTGGTTGACTTCGATATAAATTATAAGGATATCATCTGCTTATCATCCGATATGTTGAAATGTTACAAACCTGTCCAGTCAGGCTATCTACAGAAAGTTTTGCCCGTACACTACCGAGGTTTGCTAGACAATGTCGGTGGGATGTGCCTTAATATCGAACCCTCGAAATACACAAATTATTTCTTGCATTTTTTTAAAGATAAAGAATGGAGGGTTGATATAGTTTAGTTTGAAATGATATTGTTTTGATGGACTTCTTCAGAACTGATTGAAATTTGATGGAATTTGGTAGGTATGAAGTACTCAAGGTCTCCTATAAATGCTGCTGTTTTTAGATAAAATCTGTCAAAGCCTGACAAAGGGTGGATCCAGGGTGGGGGAAACATAGGCCCAAGGTGGACCCTGATCCTTTGACAGACTTCTTCTTCAGACCAGCTGCTTTGATCATCAAACCAACTACATCAGGGTGATCTTGAAGGGTGTGTTAAAAAGTGATAGTGTTTTTTTTATTTATTCTAAAAACAAAAATTTGCAGGATTCTTTTTCTTTTTTTGTAAGTTTTTTTTTTTTAATGAATCATTTTCACCTATTTTCAGGTACAAAATGTAATTCCTTAGATTTTTTTGTTGTAGGTTGCTTATAATGAAACTTAGTATATATTGATATAATATTATTCCTTCGCTAAAGAGAATTTGTGATTTAATTTTGCAGAACCACCAAGTAAGAACCAAGAATACCCCACTGAAATAGTTGAATTAAAGCTGAGGAGTTATCAAAAAGACCTAGCCCAGCCAGCTTTACAGGGCAAGAACTGTATTATAGTAGCTCCGACTGGCAGTGGAAAGACATTTGTAGCCATGAAAATTATAGATGTAAGTGTCAATATATACAATATCATATCTCTGTAGGAATACACTGCTTGATCCATAAATCAGTATACACGTGTTAAAAAACCTTTAAAATTTACACAAATGAGATAAATGTACTTTGTAAATTGGTAATGAATTCTCATTTGATTCAGTCCTGTCAAATTCTTAGCAGTTTTCACCATATTTTACTAAAATTCTTTTCCATAAATTTTCTTCATTGAAACATTAAAAATAAACTTAGTTAAATGATGATTACTTACAGTTTGATTAAACCCAAATTAGATTTGTAACTTTTATTTATGTTATTTAATTTTATACAGCAGATTTTATTCAATTGTATAAGGGTTATAAGAAGAATGACACCTTACACAATTATGGAAGAAAAATCCACATTTGAAAACAAATATATTTTGTTATTACACTGTAATTTATTGTATATGTCATCATATTCCCACAGATTTTACATTACTAATTTACTTTAAAAAAGATGGGAGGGGGATGACATCAATGATAGATAGATAGATATATTATTGTTTTACGTCGTGCCGGGAATATTTCACCCATATGGCGAAGGTGATGACATCAATGAATGTGAGCAATCAGTATAATTTAGTTACAACATATACCATAATTTTTGCTTGTTTTGAATTTGTAACATGTATCAAATATATGATTTTGAGATCATTATAAGGTTATATTTCTTCCATTATGCAGTCGTAATAATACCATTGTAAAATACCAGGCAGTTTTATCTGCTAAATCTTCCTAAAAATCAAAGTTCATTTACCCTGTAATTTGGCCTTAAATCTTTTCAGATATAATTATTTGCTCAGCAGATAATATTTCTATACATACCCTATCAGATAATATTTCTATACATACCCTATCAGATAATATTTCTATACATACCCTAGCTATCAGATAATATTTCTATACATACCCTATCAGAATATGTAGTTAATTAAATAAATTTCAACAGTCCCCTAAAAATTGGTATCTTTGGCAAAACCATATCATAAAATAGGCAGATATTCTTAAATTTGGGTATGATCACACACATTGAGACTATATGCAATATTTTTGTCACAAGTAGTCTATCATACAACAGGCAAGGTAGCATGATATGATATAAATTTGGTTACTATAAATGTAGCTAAGGGTGCACTGTACTTTAAGTTGGTAGAGAAAGGTATAGGTTAAAAATTGAACATTCCTTATAAGACTATTTTTCACATCTGTACCATTTTGGCGCATATTTATGACATCATACAGGCGATAGGTGACATCATTTTATGGAAAAGATATTCATGTAAAATTTTGCGGATATTTACCGGTATAAAGGCAGAAGTACAGATCAGTTAATCCTCTAGCAAATTTTTTTTTTTGTGAAAATCACGAGACTGGAAGATGGGTTAGTGACTGGTAACCTTTCTAAATCATGTATTGTGTCCATTCCAGAAACAGCATGTAGATTTAGCTTGTAGATAGCATATACATACATGTACATGTAATCAGATGGCATTATTTAACATGCCATGAATATTTATCACTCAGTTATGGCTTAATACATGCATCACATGACAGCCAATTAAATCATTGATTATTGTTTTACATCATTCCATCAGGTTATTTCATGTATATGGTTACAGCATCTGCTTGATGAATTGCATAGGAATTCATACCTTTGCTTTGGTCTAACCCTCTTTAAGCAGTGAGGAATCTTTTATCTTCCACAACTATGGTGACACAGGATGTCAATTCTTACTGCCTCATCAGAAAGACGGAACACAGATGTGCCCACGGCGGAAGTCAAACCCGGGCAAGCCATAGAAAGCCATGGTTAAAAATACTATGGTTATTGTGTCCTTCTATACTGTTTTAGTTTATATATATATATATGTGTGTGTTATTTAGATTTTTATAGTTGATAATCAAGAAAACATAATTATCAAAGTTTTATAATGAATACAGCTAGTCTTTAAGCATTGAAAATTAGCTCAAATTATGATGAAAGATTTTCTGTAGAATAGTAAATCCTTATTGAAGTGTTCATAAATAAGGGATTATATTCAATAACACAATATTAACTCCACATTAACTTTTTAACATTATAGATATTTGTTTGCAAATTTCGATCTAAAGTGCTGGTTGGACTTTGGATGTATATAACAACCTTAAATAATCCTGTTGTGGATCAGTTGATCCTTAATAAATGTTACAGAGTTTTAACACCATAGAGGTACAGTGGTGACTCGTACATGTTTACAATGTTTTATTATCAAAATTGAGATTTTTATGAAGCTTATTTGATCTCTAGTAGCTGAGTCCCTTATCTTATGAAGGTCAACATTACTGTAATGTGTCAGATTAAGTCCTATGCATATGATTTTCATCTGATTGTTCTTAATGTTAATGAGACTATATTTGAAAGGTCTAGTTCATTTGGTCAAATTTTCATGCAGGCAGTATTTTTCCTTACACTGTGAACTTCTTAAAGACCATGGAGTCATAAAAATCTATTCTTTGCACTTATTTCAGCACAAGCAAATATGAATGCAAAAACTTGAAAGTAGACATTTGTGATTGGATACCTTATGTTAGTTTGAGTTCATGTAACAGGTACATTAGTAACTCCTCTGTACAATGAATAACTGCCTGAATAACTTAATTTTGAATGAGTTTTTGTTTGATTCTTGATATGTTTACCAATTTATTGTGCATTCAATATCATTTAGATATTATTAGTATCTTAAAGTAATTTTAAATGGACTATATAAGATTAGGGGTAGTAGTATATAAGATGAGGGTTAGTAGTATATAAGATGAGGGGTAGTAGATTATAACATGAAGGTTAGTAGTATATAAGATGAGGGTTAGTAGTATATAAGATGAGGGTTAGTAGTATATAAGATGAGGGGTAGTAGTATATAAGATGAGGGTTAGTAGTATATAAGATGAGGGGTAGTAGTATATAAGATGAGGGTTAGTAGTATATAAGATGAGGGTTAGTAGTATATAAGATGAGGGGTAGTAGTATATAAGATGAGGGGTAGTAGATTATAACATGAGGGTTAGTAGTATATAAGATGAGGGTTAGTAGTATATAAGATGAGGGTTAGTAGTATATAAGATGAGGGTTAGTAGTATATAAGATGAGGGGTAGTAGATTATAACATGAAGGTTAGTAGTATATAAGATGAGGGTTAGTAGTATATAAGATGAGGGTTAGTAGTATATAAGATGAGGGGTAGTAGATTATAACATGAGGGTTAGTAGTATATAAGATGAGGGTTAGTAGTATATAAGATGAGGGTTAGTAGTATATAAGATGAGGTTAGTAGTATATAAGATGAGGGTTAGTAGTATATAAGATGAGGGGTAGTAGTATATAAGATGAGGGGTAGTAGATTATAACATGAGGGTTAGTAGTATATAAGATGAGGGTTAGTAGTATATAAGATGAGGGTTAGTAGTATATAAGATGAGGGGTAGTAGTATATAAGATGAGGGGTAGTAGATTATAACATGAGGGTTAGTAGTATATAAGATGAGGGTTAGTAGTATATAAGATGAGGGTTAGTAGTATATAAGATGAGGGGTAGTAGTATATAAGATGAGGGGTAGTAGATTATAACATGAGGGTTAGTAGTATATAACATGAGGGTTAGTAGTATATAAGATGAGGGTTAGTAGTATATAAGATGAGGGGTAGTAGTATATAAGATGAGGGGTAGTAGATTATAACATGAGGGTTAGTAGTATATAAGATGAGGGGTAGTAGTATATAAGATGAGGGGTAGTAGATTATAACATGAGGGTTAGTAGTATATAAGATGAGGGTTAGTAGTATATAAGATGAGGGGTAGTAGTATATAAGATGAGGGTTAGTAGTATATAAGATGAGGGTTAGTAGTATATAAGATGAGGGGTAGTAGTATATAAGATGAGGGTTAGTAGTATATAAGATGAGGGGTAGTAGTATATAAGATGAGGGGTAGTAGATTATAACATCAAGGTTAGTAGTATATAAGATGAGGGTTAGTAGTATATAACATGAGGGTTAGTAGTATATAACATGAGGGGTAGTAGTATATAAGATGAGGGGTAGTAGTATATAAGATGAGGGTTAGTAGTATATAAGATGAGGGTTAGTAGTATATAAGATGAGGGGTAGTAGTATATAAGATGAGGGTTAGTAGTATATAAGATGAGGGGTAGTAGTATATAGTATATAAGATGAGGGGTAGTAGTATATAAGATGAGGGTTAGTAGTATATAAGATGAGGGGTAGTAGTATATAAGATGAGGGGTAGTAGATTATAACATGAGGGTTAGTAGTATATAACATGAGGGTTGGTAGTATATAAGATGAGGGGTAGTAGTATATAAGATGAGGGTTAGTAGTATATAAGATGAGGGGTAGTAGTATATAAGATGAGGGGTAGTAGTATATAGTAACAGCATGTGTCTGAAGCAATTCACAGAAATTTAGACTGTTGTAACGGATTGACGAATGAGTTCTCATTACTTACTTATCCCAAAGCCAGGACATTCTGATGAGCCACAGCTGGAACTCAAATGTAGATCTCTTGGTTTGGAACTACAAACACCAAACTAATTGAACTATTGACAGACCTGAGGCTGAGCTCTCTTGAATGGGTACTCTACCAGTTTGTAATTTTTATGAAATACTGTATCATTTACAGGAACATTTCAAGTCAAAGAGTAGGAAACGATATCCTAAGGTCATATTTCTCACAGAACAAGGTGCTCTTGCTCAACAACAAGGTGACCAGATAGAAAAATACCTAAATTACAAGGTCAAGGTTATAACTGGAGAGTCACAGCGAACTGAGAGCTTTTCAAGCATAAGGGAGTGGGTCGAGAGGTAAGTTCACCATTGCTTTAATCACACAATTTTTGAAGTAAACTTATGTACAGTGATTACAGGGAACATGCACATATAAACAGACTGGATATTTACACAGAATGTCATGTTGTAGATCAAACTAAGAACTGTCGATTGTGAATAAACATTAAAATTAACATAATTTTTGCTTTTCATTCATAAAAGATAAAGTGTTGCTGTTCCATCATCATAGCACCCCATTGTATCACATTTTATAAATATAGGTCAGGACCCATTGAAATACAAAATAGACAAATTGGAAAATAGAATGTAAATATAAGGATTGTTTCTATGTTTTTATGTTTCATTGGTGTGTATTGGCAGTAGGGAATGGACAAAATTAATGTAAAGCACTTTGTGATTTATATATTTTCATACCATTCCCTACTGCCAATACAGTCACCAGTGAATCTTAAGTTTAGCTGCAATCTTTGTGAAAAATCACTAGCCTGATGCCCAAGGCTACCAGATTTATTGTTGTGCTAGTAAAAACACTCTAACAAAGTATACAGTGGACTACGGTAATAATACTGTAAGCTAGTGGTTAAAAAAAGTTTGTGAAGACTCCGGCCAGGTTTAGATTCTGTGATTAATGTACGTATTTTGATGAATTTTGCTGGCCTTCTGTGAGGATTAGATAAGAAATGTTAGATTACCTTGCTCATATATAAACTGAATAAAGTGATACATGTATTATCAAATATCCCGTTGTCACACTAGACCAACCTGGACTTCAAGTTTGTATGGACGATGGATGCTTTTCAGAAGTCAGACAAGTTTTGAAATACATGTATATAGTGTCATCATTGGTCTGTGATCAAGCTATAATGACTGTTGGGCATGTTTGATCTAAGATATACTTATGTGACTTGTCTTAATTGAGACCGTACTAAATGTGACTATGTTTAACACTGCAGAAGCTCTGACTTGATCCATTTAATTCTAATGGTGTAGTCAGCTGACTACAAGTTGTTACAGTTTGGTCATATGCTACCTGCATTGCGTGACATTGATATATATCTGACAGTAACAAGTCTCAAGGAAGACTGTACTTGAGGAACAATGTTGACCACAGAGACAGGTGGCTGAATATTTTTAAGTCTTTTGTGGATACAGACTTTGTTTTTCTTGCTCTGTTTCTCTTCAGAGCTGTTATAATGCTGCACATACATGACTGCAACTACGAAGTTCATAATTATAGGTTATTGACTGAATACGACGAAATATGACCACCCGAGGTCTTTGAGCGGTAAAGCGCTCAAAGACCGAGGGTGGTCATATTTTGTCGTATTCAGTTAATAACCTTTTTATTACATATTAACCGTCCATCTACATTTAATTCTATAAATCGAAGTATTTTCGTTATTAGTACTGTCCGCCATGTTTGTTTGCGTACGCTGTGATGTCAAATATAAGTATGACGTCACGTAACTGGAAATAGTCCCGGGGCTGATATGAAGTTTGCGGGCATTGATGGCTTTATATCAGACGGGAAACTTTCTATATAAACTATTGATAAAATTTTCAAAATATGTAATAATTATATATAACTGCTTTTTCATAAAAGTGATGCAGGTCAATAGAATTAAGTTATGTCTTTGGAAAGACTACACATATTGTGGTGAAACCGTAATGAGTTAATATAGCTGCATCAGAGTGAGGTATAGAGATATCATGATCAGTCATTAACTTTGTCATAGCTATAATGTGGTCAAATGAGATACAACACTTAAGTTGTGATTGAAGCATAGTCAAGTGTTTGTCAGTAAACATTAGTCATAGTGTAAGTGTTATTAAATATTAAATTATTTAATTACATGTAACACACATTTTGATTGGTTTAAAAATTAGTGGTTTATTTCATACAAGGAATTTTTCTCTGACGACGTAATTTACCATGTTTTCTGAACTAGGACATCAATATTCATACCATCACGGCAGAAATTTACATATGTTGAGAAATATTGCAGACATAATGTACCAGTTTCACAGAATACAAAACATGTTTGAAAGGAATTTAATAAGTAATGAATCTAATTTGTTTTTTCATAATGGATGAAGGTATACCACAAAAAGATGACGGAAAATAGCACAAGTTTTCCATCTTTTTGTTCATGATGTACCTCCATCCAACGTAAAAAAAATTAGATTCATTCCTTAATTACAATAACTTCATATTTAATTAGCATAAGCAAGCAAATTTAAATTCTTTTGTCCTTTTGTTTTCTTCAGACGTGAAATTTTAGTGGTGACAGCTCAATTGTTAGTCAATGCTTTGATAGAGCATGATGTGGAAGTGGAGGATTTCTCTTTGATTGTGTTTGACGAGTGTCATCATGCACATGCCAAGCATTCATACAACCAAATCATGTTTCATTACCTGAATCTGAAATTGAATGAGAATCATCATGCAGTTCTTCCTCAGGTATAAGTCCTCACATTATAAGCCAAATAAAAGTCCATGAAACCATTGGTCTCTTATTAGTAGGGAAGTTTTAGTTCTCCATGATGAAATTTGGGAAACTATTGCCATACCTTGCCTTGGTCGTCGGTTGTAGAAAACCAGGTTAAAATTTTGGTAAATAAGCAGTAAATTATTACCATTTCTACATAGAGAATTGTATTGTATTTGATGTATTTATTCCCAATGATGAAAACATTCAAGTGGTACCAGCATTTGCTATACACTCCCCTTGGACAACAAAATCTGTTCTATTTGTCTGATAATTCATCCATATCTCTTTCTGTATACAGCTTTGTCTGGCCCATAATATTCACATGCTGCATTAGAAGTGTATATGGTACAAAAGTGTGTAATGGAAGGTAACAAGTCATGATTTTCAAACAAGCTTATATATCTGAAGTCAAGGTTATTGTCTAATTTGGATTAATTGGCAAACATCTTTAAAATATGAACAAATTCCTAAATCAATGTCAGGGGCATCTAAGACTAAATATAAATGTATATAATTGTGGAAGTATGTGATGATACATGAAATTTCATGTCAAAGTTTGGATGAGATTCACATGAAAACACATAAATGTTTAGTCGTTTGATGTTCTCAAAAATTATAATTTCTTGGTGACCCAGAGACAATGAAATTTGTTGTTTTACAAACTAAATGAGGAACTAATTATGACGAAACTCCATGCTGGACTAACTGACCCTTTTGATATGGACCCATAATAGATCTCTAGAGCAGGTCTCTGTGTATTATGTAACTTAGGTTATTTCATATGCAATACATACTTATTTATATATCCACCCAAAGTACATGTATGACAATAATTAGAATAATATGTATGACTTACTTGAGAGCGACTTGCAATGAGCAATGCTGAACTACATAGTCTGTAGTGATCTTGCTATTTAAAAATGTTTATGCTACCTATGTTGTTGGAATGTAAGTTGACTTACAATACTCAGCGAGTTATTTTAGGTCACCTGAGTGGAAGGTTTAAATGAAACATGATGCATTCAGCATTCATCCATACATCTGTCATCTATGAACTTTTCTCACTTTGACTTCTTCAGAACCACTTAAGGGATTTTGATGAGTGTTGGTTAGAATGAAGTACTGGACAGATCATAAAGGGTGTTTTAAGATGTGTTGCTTTTGGTTCCATTCAGAAATAAATTTTAATATGTTTTTTAGCTCACCTGAGCCGAAGGCTCAAGTGAGCTATTGTGATCAATCGTAGTCCGTCCATCGTTAACTTTTCACATTGTCGACTTCTTCTTCAGAACAGCTGAACAGAATTTGATGAAACTAGGTATGCATGAAGTACTCATGGTCCCCTACAAGTGTTGTTGTTTTTCAACAGGTGGCACCACAGGCAAAAGTAGATCACAGATGGTACCCTCCTTTAACAAACTTCTTCTTCAGACTGGTGGCATACAGAGACAAACTTAATGCATAGGAATGATCTAAAGGGATGTGTGATGAAGTGTTGTTATTTTTGGTTCTGTTCCGAAATCAAATTTATGACGTTTTTTTTAGACATTTTTTGGACTTAGTAATTTCAGTACAGAAAAGTGTCATGTTTTTCAGTTAATTGATACTGAGGATTTCTTATGGACTATTTTGATCATAATTATGATAAGTAATATTATTGTGAAAGAATTTTGTCAATATCTCAATTTTTATACGCCCGTCTTAAGATGGGGCGTATTATGTTATGTCGTTGTCCCTCCGGTGTCCGGGATAAGCTTGTCCAGGCTATTACTTCTTCCCCTGTTCATGGATTTCAATAATATTTCACAGATTGTTGCTTAGGACCCAAGGGTGTGTCATGACCTTGAACCAAGGTCATAGGTCAAGGTCACAACATGCAAAGTGAGTAAAACCTTGTCCGGGCCATAACCTTCCCCTGTGCATGGATTTCAATAATATTTCACTGAATTGTTGCTTAGGACCCAAAGGTGTGTCATGACCTTGACTCAAGGTCAAAGGTCAAGGTCACAACATGCAAAATGAGTAAAACCTTGTTTGGGCCATAAATTCTTCCCCTGTGCATGGATTTCAATAATATTTCACAGAATTGTTACACTTGACCCAAGGTCATAGGTCAAAGGTCAAGGTCACAACATGCAAAGTGAGTAAAACTTGTTTGGGCCATAACTTCTTCCCCTGTGTATAGATTTCAATAATATTTCACAGAATTGTTACTTAACACCCGAGGGTGTGTTATGACCTTGATTGTCAAAGGTCAAGTTCACAACATGCAAAGTGAATAAAACTTTGTTTGGGCCATAACTTCTTCCCCTCTGCATGGATTTCAATTATATTTCACAGAATTGTTACTTAGGACCCAAGGGTGTGTCACAACATTGACCCAAGGCCATAGGTCAGAGGTCAAGGTCACATCATGCAAAGTGAATAAAACTTGTTACTAGGATGAGATGCTATGGAGATGCTATGTAACATGATAACTCAAATAGACCTCAGTTGTTTTTCATGAAACTTTTACAGAATGTGTAAATTGTGTAGGGGAAGCCACTTTTCAGTTTTGAGCAAATAGAGTTATGGGACTTGGATCCCTCTTTTTGGATTTCAGTATTCATAAAAGTATTACCAAAGAGACCTATGTTTGGGGGTAATAAAACCATACGTTCACATTGATCCCGTCCAAAGTAAGCAACAGGCGTATTATGCCACACTAGGCGTTGCTCTTGTTGGATTTTTTATGAATTTTTTAAGACTTCCAAAAAAAAGGGGGGGGGGGTGGCCATTTTTCACATTTTCAACTTTTTCTGCAAAAACTGTTGGAAAGATTTTAATAAATCTTGGTAGAAAAAAAATCACTTATGATCCCCCTTCAAATTCTGTCGTTTTCATACAG
Organism: Pteria penguin; assembly: GCA_035048485.1. Lineage (NCBI taxonomy): Eukaryota > Metazoa > Mollusca > Bivalvia > Pterioida > Pteriidae > Pteria > Pteria penguin. The sequence continues at coordinate 49,065,716 of CM068583.1, read as the reverse complement.
ACCTCTTTACAGGTGGCGCATTAAGTCAAAAGTAGGTCACAAAAGAGTACCCTCCTTTGACAATCTTCTTCCTTATGCTGGCTGTATACAGAGACAAACAGAATGCATAGAAATGATCTAGAGGGATGAGTGAAGACGTATTGTCATTTTGGTTCCCTTCCAAAATCAAATTTTGTTTCGACTTGGTGATTTCAATGCAGAAAAGTGTCATATTTCCTAGTTAATTGATAATGATGATTTCTTATGGACTATTTGATCATAATTATGGTAAGGAATGTTATTTTGAAAGAATTTTGTCAATATCTCAATTTTTGGATTTTCTATGATTTTTTTAAGACTTCCAAATGAGGGTGCATAGGGACATTCTTCACATTTTTAACGTCTGATGTTATACCACATGAAAGATTTTAATGAAACATGGTATATATGAAGTACTATAGGTCCTCTATCAATTTTGTACATTTCATACAAATTGGTTAACAGATGGTGCCACCATGTCTAAAAAATAGGTCTCATATACCACTTGGTAATTAAAATGTGGAGAGCAGCGGTTCAAATCCACCTGTGGTCAAAAATTTTTTTTCATTTCTTTACATATCTAAATAAGTTTTTAGATGTTTCTCAACACTCAAAATATGAAATTAGGCCATTTTAAGTTGGATCTGGACAATATTTGAAACAATTGTTGTTCATGACCCAGACTTGAAATCAGTCAACAAAAGGCCCCACCTAAAGAAAATGACTAACTTGTTGCCCTGAATCACATCTTGCAGAGACAAAGCAAATGCTAAATATCAAAATCACCTGAATGGATGTGTAAGAAACTGTTGTTGTTTATTATTCTGGTCTGAAATAAAATTTGACATATTTTCAACATTGGTGTTGACTTAGTCACAGTTATGCAAAAATAATAACTTCTTCCTTCCTGCATGACTGAAAATATAGGTACTCACATGAGCGATATAGGCCCACTTGGGCCTCTTGTTTTGACATCTTTTCAGACTTAGGTATTTTCTTTTCTGTGATTTTCTTTGTGAAAGTTGCTTATAATGCAATGATTTAGTGAATTTTAATTGATTTTAAGGAATAAAAATATTCTAATTGTAGAGAATTTGAATGTAAAATATTTAAAAAATTTTTTTATTTTATTAAAAACAAAAGGGGAATCTCTACAGTATCTTATGTAAAGCTTTGATCGACTTCTCCCTTAAAATAGAGAAAAGAATTTAAATATAATTTAGCATGAATGAAGTATTGAGGTCCCCTACGCGTATTATTTTTCGGCTGACAATCTACTTCTTCAGATGGATAGTATAGATCAATCCAGTGCATCAGAATGAGCTGGAAGGTTATCAAAAGAAGTGTTGTTGTTTTTTGTCACATTCCAAATCAAATTTTTGATGTGTTTTAGATGTCATCTAGGACTTAGTCATTTTTACAGAGCTCCAGGTTACTGGTGCTGTTGCTTTTTATGCCCCGACCATGAAATGGCCAGGGGCATGTAGAGGTAGCCTGTTCCGTCATTCTGTCATTCCATCATCATTCAGCTTATTTCCTCTTTGACAGTTTGATGGATTAAATTAATGTTGGGTATACAAATGTATCAAGGGAAGATGCAGGTCAAGTTCGAATGTGGGTGTGGTCCAGTAATTTTTGTCAGAGTTATTGCTCTTGAACATGGAAAATTTCTTAAAAATGACATTTTCCACTCATTTTCTCAGTGAAGGTTTGATGGATTATAATGATATTGGGTACATAGATGCATCAAGGAAAAATGCAGGTCAAGTACGATTAATTGTGTGGTCTGGTAATTTTTGAGTGCATAATTGCCCTCAAACATTTTCTTGAAAATATTAGTACTCCGGCAATTATATTTCACTGGCTTAGCTGCCATCAGGGGCATTTGTGTCGCACCTACACATTCAAATTCTAGTTCATCTGGATTTGCCCATGGGACGATCCATGGTGTAACAAAGTGGGTCCATATAGGTGCCCAATTTACAGTAAGAAAGCTTAGATGTTACATAGAATGAAAATCTTAGTGTTTGAGAACATTTTAGAGTAATGTGGTGTTGGTTTTGATTCTGTTGTGAAATAAATTTTAAAAATGATACTGTCTTATTAGATTGATTGATTGATTATTGTTTTACATCACTCCACAATTATTTCACGTATATGGTGATGGCATCTGCCTGATGCATTGCATACAAATTTAGACCTTTGCAACAGACCCACTAGAAGCAGTGAGAGATCTTTCTTGTGCCATGCCTTCCGTGACACAGGACCTTGGTTTTTACTGTCTCATTCGAAAGACAGAACACCTATGTGCCCAGGGCAGTGGTGGAACCCAGGACCTCTCGGTCACGAACAGAGCACTTATCCAGTAGGCCACACCGGCTTGTCTTAGTAGAACATTCTGATACGTTTTAAGTTTCTCATGTGCTCAAGATACCATGGTGAGTAATATAGGCCCTTATTTTTCAGATTATTGGCCCCTATTTTTCAGATTATAGGCCCCTATTTTTCAGATTATAGACCCTTATTTTTCAGATTATTGGTTTGACAGCATCTGTTGGTGTAGGTAAAGCCAAGAAATTAGACAATGCAGTGGAGTGGATCAAATCAATGATGGCTAATCTAGATGCAGAGGAAATTTGTACAGTGAGTGTAGAGAATGAAAGAGAACTAAGAAAACATGCTCAGGTTCCTAAAGAAAGTAAGTACAGATACATATCATATTACACAGTTTTTGGCATTACCAGTACATGTATTAAGTTAAGCTGGACACAAACAATTCTTAAAGGTTTACAAGCCATAGACTATCAAATAAGCTATTATGGTGGTGCATTGATCACTGTCTGCCTTTTGACTGTCTGTTCACAATTTTTTTTTCTTTTTCTAATGAAATGCTGCATGTATTGAAAATGAAACAATATACATGTTTGTATGGTCTTTAGTATAAGCCAGAAAGGGAGATCATGAAGTAAATTTGCTCAATCTCAAAATTTTCTCCCTCAGAACTACAGCATCCTTCAGACCTGTATTATCAAGAGAAAGTTTATTTTATTTGTGTGATATTTAGCATTGATGATCTTCTTCAGAAATATTCTGATGAAATTTCGCAAAGATGAAGTAATTAAGATATTTTATAAGTGTTTTCTACCAGATTCATCAAGGATGGATCTAGGACTTGGCAACATAGGCCCTAGAGGGTACATTCTTATGACAAATTTTTTCTTCAAAGCTGTTGTATAGGAAAACAAATTGAATGTATCAGAATGATCTAAAAAGGTCTCTTACAAAGCTTTTGGTTCCTCTTCAGAACAAATAAAAAGATGTTGATAAAACCTGGCACGAATGAAGTATTCTTAGTCCCCTTCTAGCATTGTTTTTTCACCCAGATCCATCAATGGGTCAATCAAGACTGGGACAACATATGCCCCAGAAGGTATCTTCCATTAACAAACACTTCTTTAGACTGCTGGTATAGATTAACAAAACAAATTGAAAGAATTGGAACAAGAAAGATTTAGAGTTCTTTCAGGTTTTTTTTTTCAATTATTGGTGAAGGAGAAAATTTTTGTCTGCTATATACAGCTTTGACTAACATTTTCAGAAGAAATAGAAGGTTTGGATGAAAATGTGCATGAATGAAATATTCAATGTTCTGCAAAAACTGTTGCTATTTTCCTTACTGTATAATAATCTACCCAGAGGTTGATTAATGGTGTGGTGATGTATATCCAGGGAGGTACCCTCTTTTGCCAGAAAAAGTTTAGATAGTTACACAGGATGAAAATATAGATGTATCAGAGTGTTTTTAATGATTGGTGGTGTTTTTGGTTCAGTATTCTGATACCATCTACCTCCCAAGTTTCTCATGTACTTAAGGTGCTCAAGATGGTCAAGTGAGTGATATAGGTCTGTATAAGGTCTTATTGTTTTAAATATTGATTTCTAATATCATGGCATTGGTGAGAGATAAAATAGTGAACATAAACATAACTTGTGAACAGTACAGTATCAGTATAAATGAAATAAATGAAACAATGTGTGACTGTTTGTGGCTATAAATATAAATTGCATAACACTATAATTTCAGTACATATATAAGCCTTATTTGGTGGAATGGTTGCATTGTGATTACAGTGGGTAGATTGTGAGTTCATAACTTGCTGTGTCATGTGGGACACACGTCTAATGACTGATATTAAAATGGAACATGTATCATGGATTGGTCTAAGTTTCCACTAGTGAGAGTACTAGGAAGCAGTCATGAGAAACATGTTCTGGTAATACAATGCTGTAATATATGCCAGGATCATACATGGCTTGGAATAAGATTTTATTCTTTTCAGCTTTGATTGAGGTTCCAAACAGAAAAAGGGATACATTCAGAAGTGTTGTGGAAAGTATGATGCAAGACACTGAAGATATGATGAAAACTTCAGAATGTAATCTTTAAATTAGTTAATCATGATTTAAGAACAGTTATTGAGTGCCAAATTGATCTGATATTCAGATTTTCTACTTTTCATAAAGCAAAGATACAAATGTTAACCTTAGAAGAGGTAATACAGTGATTAGATATAATGGTTATTCTTGGTCTTTCAGAAGGAAGAGAAAACTTAATTAACTAATTAAAAAATTTCCCTGTTAAGAAACAGCAGTCAAGATGTTATCATAATGAGGAAATGACAGTATGTCTATGACATTCATTTGAAAGTTATTTTGGTAATACTTGGATATACTCTATGCTAATCTACTAAATTGTAATTTATTGCTTTTTTATTGCTGAAAGTGCCACAAACATTACAAATATTTGCCATCTTATAAATAAAAGTCACTCATTTGTAACAGTCATAACCTGTTAGAAGAGTGAAAACTGGAAAATAACTGAAAATTGACACACTTAGTAAAATCTGTCTTAATAAAACATTTTAACAACATGGATAATAAACAGATCTAGAATTCATTTAGATGTAACAAAATTATACTGCATTTTAGACCTGAAATTGGTGAATGACCAGGATAAAGTTACAAAACCTCCTACGCTGAAAGGATCTGAGCAGTACATACAGTGGATCAGTGATTTACGAAGAGAAACAGCCAAAGTTAGGGACCAGGAAGCACACAGATTTTTCCTTACATGCAGAAATTATTTAGATGTAAGAATCAAAATGGTCCATTGAACTGGAATCATGATTTTGTGAGGGGTGATTGAAAACTTCTAGACCTTGTATTGAAGAAGTAAAGCAAAGTTGTCATTAGTTAATAGCTTAATCAATTTCTTCTTAGGCATTTGAACCAAATGCTTGTATCATTTAGTCAGCTTAAGTGGTAGTGGTACAAGTAATTCATAAAAGAAGTCAAGGTCAGAAACTTTTTAAGATGAACCAGTTTTATTGGTGACAGAATTGCAGACAAAAACACCATTGAGGCTCTTTATGTCAATATGGAAGACATACTTGGGAAGGAGTCGCTTTTAAGAGATAGACAGTTGACTATGAGGAGGACAGGTAAAGTCCTGGAGCATTTGAGACTCGACCTCAATATTTACTTCAACAGTACTTGCAGAAAAATTATCAGACATCACTCAGCACAGTGATTTACATCAAAATAATGTTAAGCAAAGATGAAAGTTACCTCTCCCTATTATTGCATGCTTTACATCGTCTTTTGTCATCCATAACAACAAACTATTTCCAACTTGCCTGCAGAGTGACTGCCAATTTTAAGTGTTGTTTTAGAGGACAAGGGTGAATGGTCTTGAAGATGACCCCATTTGTTCCTTTGATTACAGTTTCAGGAATTCTGATGGAATGATCATAATAGATTGCTTCCAGAAAGGACATGTGTTCAGTGGAAATCATTATACCTAACTTAACACCACTTACAATAATATAAGGGCTCTTGTAGATTTTTTATGCAACAAAAATGATCTCTTTGAAAAGGCATCAAGACCCTTCTAAAACACCCTAAGCCAAGAATAAACATAAAATAATTTTTTTTGGAAACTCCAAATTAATCAATGCAATACTTGCACTTTTTTCAATCCCCTGTATAAATATAAAGTAGATATATTTAAACATCACACTTAGGGTTGCATATTTGTTTATTGGACAAGATAAACAAAGAGCAATCAATATTTTTTATAATTTAATTTAACATATATACAGATCAACAGTGATATATCATTTTAAAATAAATATTTCCAAACATTTAGCATTAACTTCTTTTAAATATGAAGGAAACAAAATTATAGAGTGATCAAAGATTACATCAGCTCACCTCAACAGCAGCATTTAACTTTCAGTTGCAGGAAGTTGCTTTTGCACTTATATAGCATGAAATATGACTTAAAAAATGTAGTAAAATAATTCAAATTCAAGTTTGTTAAATAGAATACTTAGATAGGACTGAGACAGACTTGTCTAATACCTAACTATCCTAAACTTCTTAATTGAGTCACTCAAGCAGAAAAATTAGGTCAGATATGGCATCTGATGCATGGGTCCATTTCAGTATCGTAAAATGAAACGCTGATGAAGGTTTGACCACTCTGGCATTAGTGCTTTGTTCAATACTGAGCTACCCCAAACTTCTTAACTGAGTTACTCAGTCACAAAAAGGTCAGATGTGGCATATGATGCATGGGTCCATTCTCAGTATCACAAGATGAACCACTGATTGAAGTTAGGTCAGTCTGGCAGTAGTACTTTGTCTTATACTGAGCTTATATATCCCAAACTTCTTAACCAGATGGGGATGCAGATGCAGATATCAAGGGGTATACCATAAGCTCATCTCAACCTCCTTGAAGTGAGCTAATATTGTCAATAATGATCCCCCTTCCCATGCAAAAGGATTCCAGAAATTACTACTGTAGTATTACAGAAAAATCATCTCCCATCCCATGCAAACAGACATAATGAAGTCTAAAAGAATATATACTGGATAAGTTTATTATGAATTCCTGATTAAGTCTGAGCCAATGAGAAAGCCTAACAAAAATCTATAATGATAATATTATAAAAAAAAAAGCCTAAGCTAAAAAAGAGAAAGAGTTCTTGTGAGATTTACAGCTCTTTGCAACATCAAACTAACAGACACATATAGAAGTATTAAATACACATAGGACTAAAATAGAAAATGGACAGTTAATAAATGTAAAAGAGACCGTCAACAAATGAGATTCAGGATAACAAAATGAGTAATATGGCACGAGATATGAGGAGGAAATAAACCCAAAGGAATGTACAATATCACCTGTATAAATGCAAACATATATCAATTTAACAATACAACATATATACATAAAACAATACAAAGTTGATGACATTATAGAAATGCATTAGTATTTAGAACCAAAACATTTAACAACAAATATCATTTCATTGAGAGATACCATGACTTCTCAATATATATAAATGTATGACCATATTGGAAGATAAAATTAAAGAATATTTTTACCTTATGGTTAATTACCGTACCTGTTATGGTTTGTTCTTATATCTGAGGATTTCACTCTTCATAATGAAAAAATCTAAAATCTAATTTGATGTAAAGACTTTTTAATGTTGTAGATGTTTAATAAAACTCTCATGATGTATGACTATGCCAGAGTAAAGGATGCAATTGAACTTCTCAGAAATGAGCTGAGGGCTTGGCAGATGGGCGACAAACATGATGCAACAGAAACCACAATGAAGCAGTATCTTGATAGTAAATATTGTAATATATTCTCTTCACGCTCAGTCATAATCACTTTGTTTTGGCTGAAAGATATGTTAAGAGTTTAAACAGGAAATTATGGATTCATGTCATATGACATCAAAGGGTTTATAAGAAAACTGAAGGAATTAATTGTAGATGCTATATTAATTATTTAAATCTGTGAAGACAAAGATTTTAACATTGGAGAATTTAGTGGACCAAATATCTAGCAATCTTTTGTTGAAAATTTAAGGAGTTGTACTGTGAAATTATTGGTATTTGATCATCAAAAACATCAGCAACCTGAACTTTAAGGGCTACCAGCTAGATCCCTTCATTTAAACAGAGTCTTTAAAGAAAAGAACTTGGGAAGGACCCATTTTTATACCCCCTCAAATAAACATTGGGAGGATATATAGGAATCACCCTATCTGTCAGTGTGTCCGTCTGTTCACATTTGTCCTGGGCCATAACTTCTTACCCCCTTGTGGGATTTAGATAATATTTCACTCAATTGTTGTACATGACCCAAGGGTGTGTCATGATTTTGACCCTATGTCATATCTTCAAGGTCAAGGTCACAGTGCATACATAGCCAAAATCCTTGTCCGGGCCATAACTTCTTACTGCCAAGTTGGATTTAGGACATTATTTCACACAATTGTTGTCCATGACCCAAGAGTGTCATGACCTTGACTCCAGGTCATATCTCCAAGTTCAAGGTCACAGTACACACTTGGTCAAAACCCTTGTCCATGCCATAACTCCTTAGTGCTATGTTGGATCTGGATAACATTTCACGCAATTGTTGTACATGACACAGGGGTGTGTCATGATCTCAACCCAAGGTCATATCTTTAAAGTCAAGGACACTGCGCACATAGCCAAAATTTTTCTTGCTGCCAAGTTGGATTTGGATAAATATATCACACAATTGATGTCCATGTCCCAAGGGTGTGTCATGACCTTGACTTAAGATCATATCTCCAAGGTCAAGGTCAAAGTGCACAATTGTCAAAATCCTTGTACGGGCCATAACTCCATACTGCTATGTTGGATCTGGATAACATTTTGCACAATTGTTGTTCATGTCCAAGGGTGTGTCATGACCTCTACTGAAGGTCATATCTTCAAGGTCAAGGTCACAGTGCACACATAGCAGAAATCTTTGTACATGCCATAACTTCTATTTCGGATCTGGATAATGTGTCACACAATTTTTGTTCATGACCCAAGAGTGTGTCATGACCTTGATTCAAGATCATATCTCCAAAGTCAAGGTCATAGTGCATGCATTTTCAAAATCCTTGTACAGGTCATAGCTCCTTACTGCTGTGTAGGATCTGGATAATATTTCACACCATTGTTTTCCATGATTCAAAGATGTGTATCACATTGTATGGAGTGTGTTGTCCGTCTGTGTGTCTGTCTGTCCATGAAACTTGTCCGGGCCTTAACTTCTTCCTTTTACGTTGGAGAGAAATCAAATTTTACACAATTGTTGTTCATGACCCAAGGATGTGTTATTATCTTGAACCAAGTTGATATCTACAATGTCAATGTTACAGTGCACACTTAGCCAGAATTCTTGTCTGGGCCATAACTTCTTCCTGTTACGTAGCTGGAAGACTATATTCTACACAGTGTAATGATCTTGAATCAAGATCTTATCTACAAGGTCAAGGTCAGAGTGCACACAAACCAGATTGTTTTCATTCATTATACCTCAAAATGTACAAGTGGGACATCCATTACACTTGTACCAGAGATGTATCTTGGGATGAATTATTGCATGTTTCAACTTTGTTGCTACGGGGGTATTTGTTACATTAGGACAACTCTAATTAAAAAAGGTGTAGACAACATAAAAATATCTTTATAACTTCCCAAAGGATACATGGTAACAGATTAAAACTTTAAGTTAGGTTTTAAATCCATAAATTAAATTTGCTAGTTATAAAGAAATTGATTTGAAATGACATATTGATTCAAAATATTCTATTGCAACATTCAATGTATTGTACTCATTGAGAACTTTTTGTGTTTGTCCCGAAGTTCTTGGAAAAGATGTATGATTAAAAATACTGTATTTTATAAAATATAATTTGCAAACTTATGTTTGATCTGTAATATTTTACACAGTATTTATGATTTATTAAATTATTTTTCAGAATGTTTACCGGTCCTGGGTGAATGTAAAGATGAGGACAACCCCAAACTTGCAAAATTAAAGGAATCAATTGATAAAGCATTTGTTGCTGATGAGCAATCACGAGGTATCATTTTTGTGAAAACTCGTGACCTTGTCAAAGCCATAGTATCATGGATGAAGGACATAAGGGGCCTAAAAGAACTGAAACCAGCTGCATTTGTTGGTACACATGCTCCCGGGGAAGAAGGTGAGTATTGAGTGGATTAAATCAAAAGTTCTTAGGAGATTTTTATCTTTGCTTTGGGAAAGTGTAGCATATGATTTAATTCATGATATGGTCTGATACTTTATACGAGGTATGATATAAATACTTCTTGATCCAATATACTTTGTTACAGTAAATAAGTATAAAACATCAATTAAACCATTATTCAATCAACTGAACGTTTTTGGAAGAGAGAGTAGTATTTCAAAGCTTTTGATTATACACGGAATTTGCTGTTAAAAGTTTAAACATTAGTCAAACCTCCAAAATGGAGAAAACTTATGTTAGAGCACTGATTAAGCATCTATGTAAGAAGGGAATGACTTCCAAGGAAATTCATGAGAACTTCATGAAAACCTGTAGGGAGAATTCACCTTCTTATAGTACTGTTAAAAATGGGTTGCTGAATTTAGAAGGGGAGGAAGAGCATTGAAGATGATGAACTGTCCCAAGACGCTACCACAGTTGAAAATGTTGATATTTTTGCATACTCGTCATGTGTGACAGAAAGGGGAAACATTGGAGATATAACCAGAAAAGTTGGCATAAGTTATGGGGCTGTTCAGTCAATTTTAAGTGAACTTAGGCATGTCTAATTCAATCGGCCGGATGGGTCCCTAGAAAGTCTACTTACAGAAGGTCAAAAGAGAGAAACAGGTAAGATGTTTCTTTGCATCTTTTGTCCTGATATGAGGATGATCCTGAGGATTTTATGGGTGGAATTGTCACTCAGGATGAAACTTGGGTTCACCATTTTGATCCTGAATCTAAGAAAAAAGGCATGTTATGGGTTCATCCTAATTCACCCCCTTCTTAAAATACCTAAAACTTCCTCAGCTGGGAAGGTCAGTGCCTCCATCTTTTGTGACAATCAAGGAATAATCATGATTGATTTTCTTGAGGAAGGCTGCATGATAAATAGTGCATATCATGTAAGAATTTTGGACGTAATGAGAGTGTCATGGATACTGTATATGGGTATTTAGGGGTCCAGAATGAACCATTCAGTTTTGAAGCAATTTAGAAATTGGAACAGAGGTGGAGAGAGTACATTGAGATGAAGGCCGAAGATAATATTGAAAAATAATGAGTTCTTTCAATCCTGGGGGTTCTTAAGCATATGAGGGAGAAAACTTTTTGATCATTACTCGTAAATAGCTGCAGCTTAAACTTGTGTGTACATCTAGGAGTGCATTCATCTATATGTCTATGTGTGTGCATCTCGGAGTGCATTCATCTATATGTCTATGTGTGTAAATCTAGGAGTGCATTCATCTATATGTCTATGTGTGTAAATCTAGGAGTGCATTCATCTATATGTCTATGTGTGTACATCTAGGAGTGCATTCATCTATATGTCTATGTGTGTACATCTAGGAGTGCATTCATTTATATGTCTATGTGTGTAAATCTAGGAGTGTATTCATCTATATGTCTATGTGTGTACATCTAGGAGTGCATTCATCTATATGTCTATGTGTGTAAATCTAGGAGTGCATTCATCTATATGTCTATGTGTGTACATCTAGGAGTGCATTCATCTATATGTCTATGTGTGTGGGTTCAGTATAATGTACCGTGGAGATGCTCATATTTCCTTTGTAGATGACTGGGATATGCATTGTATTTATATTGTTGTATAAGATACTGCAATTCCTCTTTCATAATATATATGAATATATAATATATTTTGAGTTCCTCCCTTAAGTTAGTCACCAGAGGATACAAGGAGTTTCCATTCTGTCTGTGGTGAGTTTTATCAAATATTGAGAGGAGTTGTGGAGCTGCAGTATGACAATTAAGTTACATACCTATCCATTTTGACTTTTGTCATGGGTATAAACATGAGAAACAATTTTATCATTTCTACATTAGTGGAGTTCTTTGCAGAAAATCATTTACTGGGATTTTCTCTGCTATCTTTTAAATTAATTTATAAATGAACTTGTTGTGGAGCGATAGTGAGACAAGATGCAGATCAATCAAGTTTGATTGTTGTTATGATTGATATGCTTTTAGCAGAGTTACTGCTTTTACAGAAAATAAAAGTACATGAAGTATAGAATATGCTACCAGCTAGCATCTTTTTATCTACCAATAGCATAAGTTCTTATATGTACTGCAATATCAATGTACCACAATTGTGTTGTTATACTGCATTATCAATGTACAGTGAGGAGCAGTCCTAACATAACATTATGTTAACGTCGCGTTAACGTGAAGTTTGCTTTTCTCGTGCGCTCAGGACTGCTGAGCACACGCGTTTGCGTTAACGCAGATTTCCTCGTGAACCAAATTTTGAGACTGCGTTAACGCGCTGGACTGCCGCGTTCACGCGCTTGGCTGCCGTGTGAACATGGCTGTCAGCCACGTTCGCTTGCTTACAACTTATATAGAGAAGGATTTAAAGGATAATTGATATATACATTGTATATTTAAATATAAAAACATATTACTGTGTGCATGTAGGTAAATATTTAGAATTAAATTAAAGGCTTACAAGTAAAGGGATGAATTTAAAAAATATTGAATACAATTTCCGAACATTGAATATAATGAAATTTATTCCTATTTTAGGATAATATTATTAATAATAATAATAATAATAATAATAATAATAATAATAATTGTATTAATGAAAAGAATAATAATGATGATAATCATGGTATTCATATTCATGAAAAATAGCTAGATTTAAAAAAACCCAATTGTAAATACATAATTTTATTAATTAAAAATAAATAAATAAAATAGAATTAGAATGTAATTTTCCTAGAGTCTTTATAGTATAAACTGACGAAGTTTTTCATAAATACCTGAGTGCATGTCTACGCAGTTAACGCAAGGAGTGCACGTGCGTCCGGTCGAGCAGTCCTAGCAACTGTGCTAAAGCAGTCCTCGTGACCGCTTTTCGCGTTAACGTGAATGTTATGTTAGTACTGCACCCATCTGTACATGTAAAATTGTTAATCTTTCTTGAAGTGATAATAAAATGAACTCAAGCACAACTTTTGGCAATCTTTTTTCTAATGTATTTTATGGCATATTTTATGAAAAGAATAGCTGCATTATTAATTACATGTGATTTAAGTAGTTAACAAAATTCTGCTTCAACTAATGATGATATCCTGCCTAAATTATATATTAAACTGAAAGTTTATTGTACTTGTTCACAGGATTGACAAAGGCAGAACAAGATGATATACTGAAACTCTTCCGTGAAGGAGGCCATAAAATCATTGTGGCAACCTCTGTTGCAGATGAGGGATTAGATATACAAGAGTGCAACTTGGTCATCAAATACCATCAAGTTACAAATGAAATAGCAATGGTACAAAGGAGAGGTAAATTAATACATTTTTTTTAAATAGATTATACTTTGTATTCCTTCATACCAAAACTGCATGTGTGTCCTGTAATTAGCCATCTGTCACATTGGTTGCACATTTTATATTATTATAATTCAAGTTCACTGTGGTTTATTCTTTTTGATCATCTAGGTTAGATGTCGGAGTCTCAGAATGAAAAATAAATCTAGAGGAATATAATCTGTTTAATTCATATGTGTAATTTCTAGAAAGTATTATGAAATGACCAAATTATCTACAAAATAATGAGGTCAATGATTTTTTAAAAGGTTCTGATTTTTGTTAAACTTTCTGGTATAAACATATGCTAATAATCAGTTCATATTCAATGCAAACATTTTGGATGATCTAAAGGAATTCTGTAATATTAGTAAATTTATAAATACATGTGAAAGAAAGAGTAAGTTTTTCTAATTCAGTTCACATTCTCTTAATAACTCTATCTTGTTCTCACGTAATAATTACTGTGGACATGTACATGTGTCTACGTCAAGTGTATGATGCATTAGCGTCTTTTATTCTCCAGTAGACTATTATGTATTTTAGTTAACGTCTTAGTTCATATGAGGGCTGATTGATATGTTGTGAACCTCATATTGAAGGGGATACGCGGGATGTTCTTTTTATGTCCTACTATTCTCTGACTATATAAGGCTGTGTACCCAAGAACTCAGGTCTCATTTGGTCAGTTGATATTGATGAGGTAGCACTCTAAAGTAAACAAGACAAGTAGCTTTTGCAAAATTGATAAAATTGGTGAAAGAACAGTGATCCAATATTTGCATAAAAAACCCCTAAGGATATCCATACTAATATGGTAACAACACTAGGGAAAGATGCCCCTTCATATGCTACAGTGAAAAGGTGGTTGGCAGAATTTAAGTGCAACAGACAGAGCCTTGAGGATGACCCCCGTCCTGGAAGTCCTGTCGCTGTTGCAACCCCAGAAATGGTTAATAAAGTCCATGATATTGTTATGACTGACAGACAGGTTACTGTATACTATGCTTCACTTATTAGGCAGTTACGGGAAAATATTAAACTTAAGTGCCGCAGAAAGCTCACTAAAGGTGTGTTGTTCCATCAGGACAATGCTCCTTTTCACAAGCCTGTCATTGCCGTGGCTGCCATTCACGATTGTGGCTTTAAATTGATTGAGCATCCGCCTTATTCACTGATCTCGCTCCATCTGACTTTCATCTATTTCCAAAACTGAAAACAGCTATTTCCGGCACCCACTTTTAGGCCAATGATGATGTCAAACATGCAGTGGATGACTTTCTGAACAGCCACGAAAAGGAGTTCGTTCAATACAAGTGGCAATGAGGCCCTTAAACACTGCTGGCAAAAGTGTATAGATACTGAAGGGGATTATGTTGAAAAATAATTGCAACATGTCTAACAAAATTCAAATCCTTCAATATGAGGTTCACAACATATCAATCAGCCCTCGTACATTCTACTTATAGGCAACTAAGTTAATGGTTTGTGATATATAGTGTCTTGGAATCCTCTTTTCTGTAGGACGAGCTCGACAAAAGGATAGTAAAGTTATCTTATTTCACCAAGCTGGATCTGGTACAGCGGAGAAGGAGGAGCTAAATATGTTAAGGGAGGTCATGATGAATAAAGCCATTGAAGTTCTACGAAATAGCATGAATAACCGAGAGCAATTTATGGAGGATATCATTAGCATACAAAAAAGAGACAAAGCAAAAAGAGAGTTGGAAGCCAAAAGTCGAAATGGGCGAATTCAGAGGGAAGGGGATTTTGACTTGAATTGTGGGAAATGCCGTGAATATATTTGTATGTCCAGTGATATCCGATTGATTCAAGGAGCCCATCATGCAGCTGTTTGCGATGATATTCATGAACGAATACATTGCTTCATAAACCCAGTACCAGCTTATGCCGACAAAAAGTTGAAAAGTGGTGCTGGACGAGTACTTTGTAAACACTGTGATTATGAGATAGGAAATGTATCGGTGTATGACAATGCACAGTTTATTATCCTGAAAATTGCCAATTTTTGTGTAAAAGATTTGAGGGGAAATTATGATACCTTTAAGAGATGGAAAATGGTTCCATTCTCTGTGAGAGATATCACAGATGAAGAAGTTGAAGAGCGACTAAAAGGAGATAAATATATTGAACTGATTTGAAATAAAGATGCGAGATAGAAAGTGAGATGTGATTAAAAGGAGGTTTGTTGAGATAAACATGCTTCTGAAAACAGAAACTTAAATAAAACATTCAATTGCAACATCTTTTAAAGAATATCATGATGTATGAAATTTATTCAAGGATATATATACATATATCTAAAATTGTCAATCATTATCAGATTTTTTACATAAACTGGAAAATCTCAGTCACATGGTATAATGTTATGTTAAAGTTTAATCTTGACATCTTTAAGTTAGATCAGTTTGTGTATAATATTGTAAACTCCAAGCTGCTAAAAAAAAGTGATACCTGATCAGCAAGTTAAAACTTTTCCATCTCAGAAATTAACCTCCCATTGAGCTCTGATATTGTCTTATGATTCTTGTTTACTTTAACTTGTTATTCCTTTCCTCAGAACATCTCAGTACTTGTGTAAGTTACAGCTACTAAATGTTATTGTGAAAATTTAGCTTTGATTAATTTACAGTAATGCTTGTTAAATTTTACAGCAGGCCAAGATGCTTTGATGACAAGTCATCATTCAGTTAAATTCACAATGTAAATTGACATGAAGTTAAACAATATACTAAAAAAGTTTATGATATCAGTAATTGACCCATCACTTTGGTGGAATATTTATCGAATTTTGTGACGTCACAAATTCACAATACATTTTTGGTGTTTGTCAGCTGAGGTATGACCGAGGTGTAAAGTATTGTGACGTCATCTGATTTAACAATTTTTTGCACATAAATGGAAGTGTCAGTTATGTCATGTTTCCTGTAAATTAATGATTATGGCTTTAAGAATGCCTCTTCCAATGAGAGATTGAGTCTGTTCCCAGCATTTGATACCCTTCCATGTCCTTGATCATAAGAGTTTCAGCGAATATTTGGTCCTTTGCTACTCCTGCACATTCTTCCTTGGGAAACTTGGTCCACACCAGAATATTGATGTCACACTGTGAATGATGAGTCATATTGATACAAGACAAGTTGACTGGATTATTGATTATAATTTATTTCTATAATTTTGCCTCAGAAGTGATAGCCATAAAGGATTAAAGTTGAATTTTAATCAAAGTCAATTACAATGTCACCTTCATTGCTTCAAAGTATATCTGTAAATGGTACTAAATGAACAGCTTTTTATTTGTTATTTCATGTCTTGATAAACTGAAGCTTTCACAATGCACATGAATATATTTATCATGCTTACCGCTTCTTATACATGCAGTTTGGGAAAAATTCAAGAATATGACACTAAAAAGACAGCTTTTTGGAATTGTCTATGTCATGTCACTTTGCATATACATGTATATTAATCTACACTTCTAAATACTTCCTTTCAAATTCAAGCTCTAAATTGGAAAGCTTAACATTAAAGTTAAAGACATAAAACATTAACAATTTTGTTTTTTCATTGTCTCTTCAAAAAAGTGATTAG
This sequence comes from Pteria penguin, assembly GCA_035048485.1. Lineage (NCBI taxonomy): Eukaryota > Metazoa > Mollusca > Bivalvia > Pterioida > Pteriidae > Pteria > Pteria penguin. The sequence goes on along the minus strand of CM068583.1, from coordinate 49,048,603 downwards.
AGAATTAATTGGACCATACATTAATTATAGTTGTATCACAGATATGATATTGTTATTTGTCTAATTAATCAATGGCTACTGAAGTATATGTATTGCAAAAACATGTTCAAAATGACATATGTTGACTATTTGGTATATGTATTGTTAAAACATGTCTAACATAGCATAACTCATGTACCTATTTGATATACGTATTGTTAAAACATGTCTAATATAGCATAACTTATGAAGCTGGCGTGGCCTAGTGGTATCGCGCTGGACTCCTGATTGGGAGGCTGGGGTTCCAGTCCCGCTCTGGTCATGCCAGTGTCCTGTCTTTCGGATGAGACAATAAAAACTGAGGTCCCGTGTCGTGGTATGCATGGCACGTTAAAGATCCCTCACTGCTTTGGATGGGTCCGTTACAAAGGTCAAAATCTGTATGCCCTGCATCAGGAAGATGCCATCACCATATACATGAAATATTCGTGGTGTGATGTTAAACAAAAATCAATCAATCAATAAAGCATAACCTATTTGGTATATGTATTGTCAAAGCATGTCTAACATAGCATAACTTATGTTGCCTATTTGGTGTATGTATTGTTAAAGCATGTCTAACATGGCATAACTTATGTTGCCTATTTGGTGTATGTATTGTTAAAGCATGTCTAACATGGCATAACTTATGTTGCTTATTTGGTGTATGTATTGTTAAAGCATGTCTAACATGGCATAACTTATGTTGCCTATTTGGTGTATGTATTGTCAAAGCATGTATAACATGATGTATCTTGCGTTGCCTATGTGGTATATGTATATTGTTAAAACATATGTCCATCATGGCATAACTTGTGTTGCCTATTTGGTATATGTCTGTGTTGTTTTACTTGTCATTTTGCCATAACTAGAATAGCATAGGGTTTTGGGTTGGAATTGTGACAGCAATTTTAGACACTTACATGTAGGCATGGTAAGCCTAGAAAAAAGCTAGAATTTTGGAATTTTGAGCACGACTTATATCCCATAGAAATAAAGCATGAGTATACACTGGTATATTTACAAAAACAAAATATGATTCTGATCATCATAAAGATAACTCACATGGGCTATAAGAGTAAAAAATTAGATTGCCCTATACAGTAAAACCTGTCTTAGTGTCACCTCTAATAAGAGGTCACCTGTCTATAAAGGTCACATTTTAAATTCCCAAAATCTATGTTTTCCTAAATAAAAGACCTCTATATAAAGGCCACCTGTCTATAAAGGCCACTTTTGACTCTTTCCTCAGCTGACCTTAATAGACAGGTTTGACTGTATATACCATATGTGAGAATGTCTTTGTTCAGCCTAGCGTCTATCTGTGAATGATTTAGCTTCTAGAATTTATTGATGCTTCATAGCATTGTATTTGATGAATTAAAATCAAATTTTTTTATGGTAGAATTGTGATTTTGATAGATTTTTCTGATTTTAAAATAATTACTTTCGCTATAACATAGGAATTACAATTTTCATTCACTTAATGCTACATGGCTATTGAAAGATATCTTAGATTTAGCATATATGGAGAAGTGGAAAGCTTAATTTCAAAGAATGAAATGATTCCAATGAGTCCTGTACAAGGTAACTTAGAAGTATTTTTAGCAGTATGGGTCTGATATATTCTATTTCATGTATTGTTCTTTTTGTTAATCTATGTACTGCTTACTCTAGATGATTAAAAATGCAAAATGTGGTTTTATTTATTATATTATAATCGGCATTTGTAATGGGTCAGAATTTGATGTATACATCTAGTTGTGTTTTACAATTACGACAATCTGTACCTCATATAACTCTACACATATGGGCATTAACAGAGGTAACTATGCAGAGTCAGTCAGTGACTTTGTAAACCCTACTAACATACAGGGAAGCCATCTGAGCCATGACAACTAGTGTCTTTGTAAACCCATTTATCTGATATACAGATATACAGATATGAAGAAAGCCATCTGTGTCATGACCAGTGTCTTTGTAAACCATTTTACCTGACATTTGAGCTATATAGCATAAATTTTATAGACAAATAGTATGATTGGCAGACATGCAACCATTGAATACATTGGTACAAATGTTAAGACATACGAAACAATGCAGGGCATACATATACATACATTTTTCCTGACATATCAGTACTTGTAGGTACATTGCAGGGCATACATATACATACATTTTTCCTGACATATCAGTACTTGTAGGTACATTGCAGGGCATACATAAACATACATTTTTCCTGACATATCAGTACTTGTAGGTACATTGCAGGGCATACATATACATACATTTTTCCTGACATATCAGTACTTGTAGGTACGTTGCAGGGCATACATAAACATACATTTTTCCTGACATATCAGTACTTGTAGGTGCATTGCAGGGCATACATATACATACATTTTTCCTGACATATCAGTACTTTCAGGTACATTGTCACAAACTTGTGCATTCGACGCCATGAGAGATCTTTATGTGCCTCGCCAATCTTGACATGGGACTCGGTATTTATTGCTTCATCCAAAAGACAGAACACATGTGTACCCACGGCGGGAATCGAACCCGGGACCTTTTGGTCGTGAGCAGAGCACATCCACTGAGCCGACGTCAGTACCCCTAAATTTTTGCTGATTAAACCTATTTTAAGAATGGAAGTGTAAAGCAAAACATTACATTTTGTATCTTGATAGTGTAGTTTGCATTGAAGAATTTGGCTTATTTTTTCTTTCTATACTGTTTTTGTTTTATATATCAGTGGGTGTGTACAATATCGAGTTAAATGGTCGAAATAAATATCCGTTACATAGAATATTATAGAATTCCAATAAACAAGTCTTTTGTCAGCTAAAAGGCTATATATCAATGGTTCGTTCAGATCCTAACATGGCATTAAACCATTTTTGTAATTCATTATGAAATTAATAGAATTTCACAAACGTTTGGTAAATCTGTTATGTTTCAATTAAAATTTCTTGTATTTTTCTTACGAGGTTCTTAAGCCGATGTGACACAGTGGATGAGGTGCTTGGGCTCGTGACCGAACTGTACCGAGTTCGACTCCGGCCGTGAGCATATTGGTGTCATGTCTTGGATAGGACAGTGAAAACCGATGCCCCATGCCACGGTAGGCGTGACACGTAAAAGATCCCTCACTGCTTGGAGTGGGTCCATTGCTAAGGTATAAATTTCTGTGCAATGCACCAGGCAGATGCCGTCGCCATATACCTGAAATCATCGGTGAGTGACGTAAACAAACAAGCAATCGATCAATCAATTAAATCAATCTTCAGAGATTCTTTACTTTAAAGCAGTGTTCATACCTATATGATCTGAATACAGATCATTCATTGTCTCTTTATATAAAGGTTTCAGTTCGATTAAATAAAGTAATAATATCGAGTTAAATGGTCAAAAATAGATATCAGTTACATAGAGTACTACAGAATTCCAATAAACGAGAATCTGTTTGTATGTTTGATAGAGATCAACTAATTTACTTGAAGAATCATCTTGTCTTAGATGTAACACTGTGTTTCATTCCTGTCATCTATTTAATGTTTATACAAGGAAATGATTTTTTAAATGAAGCGATTCCTCGCAACTAGCATGTTTTCATATGAACACGTGTGTGGGAAAGCAAGAAAGATTAGAAGAATTTAAAATTAATCAAACGTGAACTTTTTTTCATAAGGGTACTTCTTTTGAATATGGGGTTCTTGTTCAGAATGACCTATGATATGTGCTCGGTTCGAGAGGTAGTTTAGATGCACATACTTTGAACTAACTGCATCATTGTCATTTAGGATAACTTTCATATCCTTGTAGGGCTGTCATTGTTCGGGGACAGCTTTACGACGTGTTAAAAACTGCAAGCTCAAATACATGTAGTAATTTATATGAAGGCGTTACAGTGGCGAGATGATAATTTGATCGGTTACAATACGATTCGTAGAATGAATGGAAAATAAACCACATTATAGGGTTTACTGACAAGATTGCAAAGCAAGTCTGGTCTAGGAATTGACGATGTCTATTTGTCTGACGTCAACAAATTGCTTTTGGCTTGATTTCTTGCATACCATTATTCAAGTAAAACTTCTCGGGTTTGTAGACGTTGATAAGTCTTCCCCACTGACGTGAAATTTTGTGATCCAGCTAATTTCACCTTTCAGTGAACATAGACTGATTTTCTGTTTAGTGTGATTTCTTGCGTAACATTAATAATTGATATTTAAGTAAAGAAATGTTGAAAAGAAATTTAAATGTCATATTGTTCTTTATTAGTCACCTTACATATATACAGACTATTGTTTTTCATAATTTGAGTCAAAAATAATGAAAGTGTTGTCATCAAGGTATAGATCTGGTTAAATATAAAGCATTTATATATGTTTTCATTATATAGTGTGAACTGTGTACATCAGATTATAAGAACATGCTAATTTTAAACAAGGAGGAATTAATTAACGATCGTCGCTCGTCATTATGAATATAAACATGATAATATGATTTACACTTCCTCCCAGGAGCGCAAGACTTGCAGTGACGATTCAAAGTTTACTGTTAAATTAAGGATATAATTTAAGGAAGATAACTCTTGTACCTTTAGGCTAGTAAGTATTAAAGAAATATAACTCTGGTTCCTTTTTTGGCAAATAAAAAAAATAGTAACACTTGTTCCTTCAGAATTTATAAAAGTGAGCTACAATCTCGGAATTTGGCTCACATTTCTTTAGAATAGAACTACAGTGATAGTTTCTAAGTTATTCATTTTTGGAGATAATCAGGTGAGCTATAAAGACCCAATTGGAATTATTGCTTTCAGATGAAGGCCTTGCGCCAATTTTCTCTTTACAACATCAATTTAGCTCAAGTAAGCGTTATTGCCCATGGACACACTCATTCCAGAGATGACAAAAATATCATTTTAGTCCACTGGAAATAAGTAAGAAATTTTGAATCAAAATAACTGATGAGAAGAAAAATTATTGTTCCTTCGACATTAAGATAATACGCAAGAAAAAAACGCAAGTTCAATAAAAACACAAAGTTCTAATACGAGTTGACAAGCACAGTTGTAATTTTCTCAGTATAAACAGAATCGTTATTCATCCAGGATACTAAATTTATAATGATAGTTCTCACTTTCCTCTCTACACGTAAAACATAGTGACCAAGTATGACATAATCTTTTGTTGACAACTACTTGACCAAATTTAACAAAACGATAGCAAGACGCATTTCAATCAATTAACCCATTTACGGCTTTTTAGGAAGAGGTTTGAAGTTTATACAAATATTTCTTAAATACACATAGACACAGCAGTTAGAAGAATTGTAGCCTAACACTTCTGTACCTGCAAGTCAAAATTATTTCGACACTATTTTACAATAGACAACTCCTCTTTGACGTTTGATTCTTTACTATGTATTGTAGATATTGAATCGTCACTTATGATCATATTTAAATGAAAGCAGTTTTCTGAATTATCATGGAAAAATTACAGATAAGCTCGTACATGACACATGACATCTTACTTGTTTTTAAATAACCATCTCGTACTTTGTTCTTTGTACTTTTTAAAATTATCTGACATAACAATGCTCTTACAAACTTTATAACAATAAGTCAGTTGGGAAATACAACCACAATAAGTGTCCTAGATCCTCCAGCGACTTCTTTTTGAGGGCAAAAAGTAAAGCATAGTGTGCAACAGTTCTTCAATGGTTCATTTCTGTTATGCCCGAGTGTTATACTCCTTTACGTAATCTATCAAAATGATTTGCCTGCTGCCGTCTTCACGGCATTGTTCATCAATTTTCATTTTAAACTGAATATGGTGAGGGCACAGCGGCTGTTAAATTCCTTACGTGTCATTTAGCTTTGAACTTTATGGAAACATGCTTGATTCCATATCAAAAGTTTTCTTGGGTTTTGTATTAATACAAAATTATGGAAAAACACACAAAACTACATCACACAAACTATACACAAAACTTCTACACATCACCATCACAAAAACCCTTACACCTTACACCATACAAAAATAAAACACAAACTACACCACACAAAACTACTGAAAATTCCAACAACAAAATAGATAAAAAAAAACTCCGTATACCCCACAAAACTACACCTCACAAAAATAACCATGCATGTATCCACTGAAAACCAGAACTGACATTTAAAGATAACTAACACTCTGATATTATTTTAATTACATTTTGGGGGACATTAAATTTGCGGTAAAGAATTATAGATACAAAAATATGTAATCCACCTGTGGCGAGTTTAATCAAACCACTACCTAACCGACTGGAGACAATAGAATGTGCAGATACGTGCACAATTATCCTCTATAGCATAATCCTCTGTCGATCTCTTGAACGGTTTCATTTTTATTTTTCATGTCTTTATTGACTTCTTCTGAAATCCCTTCAACATTGAATTCTTTAAATTATATTTCAACTAATCTTTTAAAATATGTTAAATTGAAACCTTTTTACGTACATCTTTACAAATCTCAAAAACCGCACATAGTGTTCTTAGTGTTTGTATTTAATCAATCCTAACTGGTTGGAACTTGTTAATGTTTTAAGAATAAATCCATTCGACTGAAATGTATATACAATTCTTTGTTTAGTATCAATATCTTTCTCAATGACATGCTTTGATCACCATCGTCTGTCATTTCAGTTTTTGTAAAGAAAATCATTGCCACATGCTTTGATAACAGAGTAAACACGCGGGTACTCGTGCCACACTCCTCTACGCCAAATCTCATTTAGATCCTACTAGCAGAATATGATTAGGTAAACCCCATTGAACTCCGATTTAAAATCTTATCGACAGAAGGTAAATTTCATTCAATATATAAGAAAAGAATGTGTTAAGATTTCTTACACGATTTGATACTCTGCATACGAACAAAAGAAATTTAAACGAAGGTATATCCGAAACGCGTTGATTCGTTTCCTCTCCGAGATTCTCTTCCGTTCCATAAAGAAGGGAATGTGTTGCCGCTTGTGAGATAAACTCGTATTGTTGTTATATCAGCAGGATTTAAGTTGATGGCGACATATTTAGCGATGTCTACAGGTATGTCCATCATGGTCCTCTTTATGCACATATATTCGAGAGTTTAAAATACCTATCTAATAAAACATGTGACATGTAATATGAAAAGCCTGTGCGGCCAGGTTTAACAGAGGATTAAAACAGATTATGAATAGTAGTTCTCATGTTCATCCATAAATCGGTTGTGATCTAAATATTGCGTTTTTGCGTGAGAATTAAAATAATCAAATGCCAAGACCAAAGTCTAACCACAATATCTTATTTGTGACTGACGATTAAATATAAATACTGCCAAGATCTATTTTCGTTGTGTCTGACTCTCACATCTCTATATAAAAGACATGTTCTTATGAAAAAGGATTTTCAGATAAAGAATTTTTTTCGCGACCATGTACCATATGTAATACAAGACACATAAACACACAGTTATCAGTTGGTTACCAGAGGCGGATCTAGAATTTTTGAAGGGGGGGGGGGGCGGCACATGTGTATAAGCCAAACTACTCGGTCATTTTTTTGGGTGCCAAATCTGGGTGTTTACATGTAAATATGTAGCGAAAAGGGGGGGGGGCGGCCCCCTCTAAATCCGCCACTGGTTACGACTGACAGATGTACATATTATGTAATGACATACCTTCTGATTGTTGTCGGTAAATATTCTTAATTTTCTTTCTTAATGCGCACGTAATAGACATAATTACGTCATTGAGATTACAACAAATAATATAGTACCTACTGCTGACTATCTTCACAATGCTACACATTTTTGATTCAATGGTTTAAGTTCTTTATGATGATATTTATCTTATACCGAAATTCATATCTCAATGATCATTCTTTTTAAATAATCAATCATTTTAATTTGAATAAAAATTACGGAAAATTAAGCTGCTTTCTTACTAATGGCTGACGTTGGATATATATGGACCTCTGGAAAGAGTGCAGACCAGCTGTACGGCAGCAGTAAGCGTCTCCTTGTTGACTAGCTATGTCACCAAGTGTATGATAGCAGGAATAAGGATCTCCTACCTGACTAGCTATATCATCAGGTGTACGGCAGGTGTAAGCGTCTCCTTGTTGACTAGCTATGTCACCAAGTGTATGATAGCAGGAATAAGGATCTCCTACCTGACTAGCTATATCATCAAGTGTACGGCAGGTGTTAGCGTCTCCTTGTTGACTAGCTATATCACCAGGTGCACGGCAGGTGTAAGCGTCTCCTTGTTGACTAGCTATATTATCAGGTGCACGGCAGGCGTAAGCATCTCCTCGTTGACTAGCTATATCATCAGGTATACGGCAAGTGTAAGCGTCTCCTTGTTGACTAACTATATCATCAGGTGTAAGGCAGGTGTACGCGTCTTCTCGTTGACTAGCTATATCATCAGGTGTGCAGCAGGTGTAAGCGCCTCCTTGTTGACTAGCTATATCACCAGGTGCACGGCAGGTGTAAGCGTCTCCTTGTTGACTAGCTATATCATCAGGTGTACGGCAGGTGTAAGCGTCTCCTTGTTGACTAGCTATATCATCAGGTGTACGGCAGGTGTAAGCGTCTCCTTGTTGACTAGCTATATCACAGGTGCACGGCAGGTGTAAGCGTCGCCTTGTTGACTAGCTATATTATCAGGTGCACGGCAGGTGTAAGCGTCTCTTTGTTGACTAGCTATATCACCAGGTGTACGGCAGGTGTAAGCGTCTCCTTGTTGACTAGCTATATCACCAAGTGCACGGCAGGTGTAAGCGTCTCCTTGTTGACTAAGCTATATCATCAGGTGTACGGCAGGTGTAAGCGTCTCCTTGTTGACCAGCCATATCATCAGATGCATGGCAGGTGAAAGCATCTCCTTGTTGACTAGCTATATCATCAGGTGTACGGCAAGTGTAAGCGTCTCCTTGTTGACTAGCTATATCATCAGGTGTAAGGCAGGTGTAAGCGTCTTCTCGTTGACTAGCTATATCAGCAGGTGTGCGACAGGTGTAAGCGCCTCCTTGTTGACTAGCTATATCACCAGGTGCAGGCAGGTGTAAGCGTCTCCTTGTTGACTAGCTATATCATCAGGTGTACGGCAAGTGTAAGCGTCTCCTTGTTGACTAGCTATATCAGCAGGTGTACGGTAGGTGTAAGCGTCTCCTCGTTGACTAGCTATATCACCAAGTGTATTGCAGCAGGAATTAGGATCCCCTGGTTGGCTAGCTTATTATCATCAGGGTGCGGCAGGAGTAAGCGTCTCCTGGTTGGTTAGCTATATCACCGGGTGTATGGCAAGAGGAAGCGTCCCCTGGTTAGAGAGCTATATCATCAGGTGTAAGGCAAGAGTAAGCGTCTCTCGGTTTGTTAGCTATATGTTCGCCTAGGACAACGCCTGGTCGGGTAGCTATATCGCCAGATGTAATAGAGTAGAATGTGTCTCCTGATTAGCTAGCTATATCACCAGGTGTATGGCAAGAGTAAGCGTCTCCTGATTAGCTAGCTATATCACCAGGTGTATTGCAAGAGTTAGCGTCTCCTGGTTGGTTAGCTATATCACCAGGTGTAAGATAGTAGAATGTGTCTCCTGATTAGCTAGCTATATCACCAGGTGTATGGCAAGAGTAAGCGTCTCCTGGTTGGTTAGCTATATCACCAGGTGTAAGATAGCAGAATGTGTCTCCTGATTGGCTAGCTATATCACCAAGTGTATGGCAAGAGTAAGCGTCTCCTGGTTGGTTAGCTATATCACCAGGTGTAAGATAGTAGAATGTGTATCCTGATTGGCTAGCTATATCACCAAGTGTATGGCAAGAGTAAGCGTCTCCTGGTCGGACAGCTATATCACCAGGTGTAAGATAGTAGAATGTGTCTCCTGATTGGCTAGCTATATCACCAAGTGTATGGCGAGAGTAGGCGTCTCCTGGTTGGGCAGCTATATCACCAGGTGTAAGATAGTAGAATGTGTCTCCTGATTAGCTAGCTATATCACCAAGTGTATGGCGAGAGTAGGCGTCTCTTGGTCGGGCAGCTATATCCTCAGCTATACGACAGGAGTAAGCGTCTCTTACTTGGGTAGCTATATCATCAGGTGTGCGGCAAGAGTAAGCGTCTCTTATTTCGTTAGCTATGTCACCAGATGTAAGATAGGAGTAAGAGTCTCCCGGCTGCTAAGTTATACGTACGGCTAGGACAGGAGAAGGCGTCTCCTGGTCGGGTAGCTATAACACCAGGGTCCGGCACCATAAACTGAGAATATACTTAAGTCATAATTTAAAATTCTTCTGCTCAACAATGATTTATTAACTAGGATTTGGATTTTATTGAGATTTATTCTATTGATAAGTACAGGTCAAGCATTCTGTATGACAATTCAATTCAGTGTTTGATAACTGAATAAAATAATTAACTTAATGTTTCTCAGTTTATGGCGCCGGGCCCAGGAGTACGGCAGGAGTAGGCGTCACCTTGTTGGGTTGCTATATCATCAGATGTACAGCAGGAGTAGGCGTTCCCTGGTTAGCTATAACACCAGGTATACGACAGGTGTAAGCATGTCCTTGTTGGCTAGCTTTGTCACCAGGTGTACGGCAGGTGTAAACATCTCCTGCTTGACTAGCTATATCATCATGTGTACAGCAAGAGTCAGCGTCTCCTGGTTGGCTAGCTATATCACCAGATATAAAGCAGGAGTAAGCGTCTCCTGGTTGGCTAGCTTTATCATCAGGTGTATAACAGGAGTAAGTGTCTCCTGATTGGCTAGTTATTTCGCCATATGTAGGACAGGAGTAAGCGTCTCCTGGTTGGCTAGCTATATCACCAGATATATAGCAGGAGTAAGCGTCTCTTGGTTGGCTGGCTTTATCATCAGGTGTATAACAGGAGTAAGCGTCTCCTGGTTGGCTAGCTATATTACCATATGATTGGCTAGTTATTTCGCCATATGTAGGACAGGAGTAAGCGTCTCCTGGTTGGCTAGCTATATCATCAGGTGTATAACAGGAGTAAGCGTCTCCTGGTTGGCTAGCTATATTACCATATGTAGGACAGGAGTAAGCGTCTCCTGGTTGGCTAGCTATATCATCAGGTTTATAACAGGAGTAAGTGTCTCCTGGTTGGCTAGCTATATCACCATATTTGGGACAGGAGTAAGCGTCTCCTGGTTGGCTAGCTATATCACCATATGTAGGACAGGAGTAAAGACGGGACACGAGCGTGCCACTTTTTGATCACGAGCCACACACCTGACTATGCCGGTTCAGTTTACAGAAAACGGCCTCAGTTATATCACATTGGGGTATACCATCTTTACTGGCCATTAACGCATAAAACACAAATAATCCACTGAAAAATGAAACATACGGCAAGCTGTGTTCAGAAATAATGATAACGGGATTAATGAAACATACGGCAAGTTGTATTCAGAAAGTATAATAACAGGATAAAAAGACTATATACACAAGGATTTCAATGTCATTAAAAGGGTTCTAAATCAGCAAAAATTTTGGGTCGTCAACTTGGCAAATTCAAAAATAATTTGCGCAAACTCTATTATATTTACTGAAATTTTTGGTTGCCCAAAGAGATTTTAGGTTGTTTTTGACGACTGGACGACTGCTAATTGCGAACCCTGCATTAATGATTATGTTATACATACGATTTCGTTTTAAGACCTCTCTCTCGTTTGAAATAGATATTAGGGGAATGCCCTTAAAGTATCCACTAATATATATGATATAAAATCGTTGAACAATGAACACATCTAACGTTAAAAGACATTTTTAAATTGTAAAATATGACACACCAGTGTTGTGTTTCCTACTTTTATATAAGTCTAATTTAATTAGAACAATAGATTTTATTCATTAACGCCACACAACAGATCAATGTAAAGCAACATCAAATTCTGAATATGTACAAAGAGAATACTGATTGTATCACGAAAAGGGTCGCGATCTGTTACGCGTTGTCAGGTATGTATTTTAGGAAGACAGATAAGGACTGAAAGGTTCCGTCAGCGCCTAATACAATACAATCTTATCAAGTATAAACATTTCCACAACCTATTTGAACACAATTAGACCAAATGTGCTACATAAAACAAAAAGGCCTGCTAAATCAAGACCTCGGACCACACATGACATTGTGAGTAATATTGAATTATTGAAAGAAGAAATGTGATCGACACTAATGACATTCGATTTTGCTCGCCAGCTTTAAAGTGATTTGTGAAATGCGATAGGAAATTCTACTGCATGACTGGTTAGTAAGTTAAATTTAATCTATTTTTACTCGTCAGACATGGGTGAATGATCGGCTCGTTTGTCTCATAGTTGATAAGTCCTCGGTTGCTGGTCGCGGATTTGAACGTGTTAGAACGTATGATAATGGTGTTTGTTAATTGTTTACATAACTTATCAAAAGTGTTACGGTTATACATGTATCGTGATCGTATCTGTCTTGGGTATTGCATAGGAGTCATTCAAGCAAAACAGAGGAGAGAACTTTAATTTACCAATGCTGAAAATGACACGGGGTCTCGGTTTTAAAATCGATTTAATATATTAATCACAGCGTGCTATACTAAGAATCGGACATGGTGCCTTTAAATTTATCCTATTCATGTGTCTTGTAGTCTAGAGTTTATATCACTGCACCAGGGACACACTTTAGTTCGTGGTTTAGCACTTAAAATTGCATGCAGACAATCTGTATTCGATTCCTGTCAAAGAAGTTGGTACCTTTGATACCCCCCTCCCCCCACACACACATACACACATATTGGATCATACTCGGTGGTACCACTGTCTACAAGATAATCATTCACAATATTATTACAGGTATAGGTTTAAAATTCGATCTTACGATAAAAACGTTTTAATAATTATTTAATTTGTATTAAGATATTAGGTGTTGGCGGAATAACTTGTAACACAAATGATAATTTGATAAGTCAAAGAGAAAGGGAGATTACCGATTGTGTTGAGGAACCTATACTGCGCGAGAATACAGTGTATATAATTCTGTCATATAGATTTAATATGACTAAGGATAACTTACTGGAACTAAACACCAATTATTGTTTGAAGTTCTTGGCATATTATGTAACATGGAGACAACATAAAGCTAATTCAATGCTACAAGTTAGATTTAACATCGAAAAGCAAACATTTCACAATCACGTGTCAGTGTAAATTTCCTATATACATTGTACATATAAAATCATTTACTTATTCATAATGTAAATTTGTATTAAAAATTACACAAGTAAACGACTACAGCATTGCTAGTGTGTACAAAATGGGGAAGACTTTAATAGCTTATCGATTTGTATACTTAGTGGGTCTTTATTCATTATATGAGTCGGTACTGTGAGGTTTCTTATAAAAGTCGATACTTCAGTCCGTAACAAATGTTTAAATGATTGTATTGAAAAAGCTTCCATGAATTTACAAATTGTACATATATCCTGAATTTTAATATTCCTAAATAGGATATAAGATCGAGAAGTGGGGATTCACAAACTTCTCGAAATTAAGAGCTCTGTAAATTACTCTATGATGTATACGTTGCCATACGCAGTCAATATTGTACTGTTGACAAACCATTGAAGCTAGGGAATCTGATCGATCACGAGTACAATGCTTACTATTTTGGTGTGTTAAAGGTCAAATCATTACCAAGATCTCGTCACACGATCTCCCCCCATTAGAGACAGAACACGAAAACAATTTTTATTTAATCTACTGCTTGTCCTTCCCTTGGTAACTGGTGGCAAAACAATGACGTTATGTGGGATGATATGTTATGGATTTAGCAACATATGCTATTATGTCAATACAAAAATGAAAGACGGATATAGGAAACGGTTATATGTTTAGGTTTCCTATTCTCGTTTGATCGCTGTCTAGTATTATTTTTTTCAAAAACTATTATCACGAATAGTGATTTTTCCTGTATAATGTAAAGTTAATAGGATGTAAATAGATTCTTAAACTTTATATATCTGAAGAACTATAACACCTGTTATTGACAGGTTTGTATATTTTGTACACTACGTCAATCCCGAAAAAAAAAAAGAAATTACTAAAACCAAAACAATACAAAACTTCCTTCAAAATAAGAATGCACAACAATCGTATCTTATTTAATATTGTTGTTAAACTAATAATACCAGAATAAGCGGTGAGAAGAAATCAGAAATGATTTTGGCTTTAAACTCTAGAAAACGATTTGTAATACTCACTCGATCCAGTGACTCAGTGGAACACGAATATTTAACCTGGCAGAGCAGAAACATCACACTATGTAGAATGAGCTGAATCAAACCCTAGTATACTGAATTAGATAAAGCTATCGTCCTTGCAGGTGGTCCACAATACAGCAATTTTATAACTAAAATATAATACATATGAAACTGAAGAGACCTTTGCTTATATTTTATTAAAAGATCTTAATAGGATGGGGTAATAATCGAAACAAATTTGCAGCTAAATGATGATGAAAAAAAATTAACTAAAGCATGGATTTCAATCAATATTAAAACTTTACTGAAAGTATCAATCTCTGATAAAACATTCAACGACATATATCACCCAGATGGTGTTATGATTGTGATAGACTCATTATAGGTAATAATGTCTCAGTAACGAGATATATCACCCAGATAGTGTTATGATTGTGATTGACTCATTATAGGTAATAATGTCTCAGTAACGACATATATCACCCAGATAGTGTTATGATTGTGATAGACTCATTATAGGTAATAATGTCTCAGTAACGACATATATCACCCAGATAGTGTTATGATTGTGATTGACTCATTATAGGTAATAATGTCTCAGTAACGACATATATCACCCAGATAGTGTTATGATTGTGATTGACTCATTATAGGTAATAATGTCTCAGTAACGACATATATCACCCAGATAGTGTTATGATTGTGATAGACTCATTATAGGTAATAATGTCTCAGTAACGACATATATCACCCAGATAGTGTTATGATTGTAATTGATTCATTATAGGTAATAATGTCTCAGTAACGAGATATATCACCAAGATAGTGTTATGATTGTGATTGACTCATTATAGGTAATGATGTCTCAGTAACGACATATATCACACAGATAGTGTTATGATTGTGATTGACTCATTATAGGTAATAATGTCTCAGTAACGACATATATCACCCAGATAGTGTTATGATTGTGATTGATTCATTATAGGTAATAATGTCTCAGTAACGACATATATCACCCAGACAGTGTTATGATTGTGATAGACTCATTATAGGTAATAATGTCTCAGTAACGACATATATCACCCAGATAGTATTATGATTGTGATAGACTCATTATAGGTAATAATGTCTCAGTAACGACATATATCACCCAGATAGTGTTATGATTGTGATAGACTCATTATAGGTAATAATGTCTCAGTAACGAGATATATCACTCAGATAGTATTATGATTGTGATTGACTCATTATAGGTAATAATGTCTCAGTAACGACATATATCACCCAGACAGTGTTATGATTGTGATTGACTCATTATAGGTAATAATGTCTCAGTAACGACATATATCACCCAGATAGTGTTATGATTGTGATAGACTCATTATAGGTAATAATGTCTCAGTAACGAGATATATCACCAAGATAGTGTTATGATTGTGATAGACTCATTATAGGTAATGATGTCTCAGTAACGACATATATCACCCAGACAGTGTTATGATTGTGATAGACTCATTATAGGTAATAATGTCTCAGTAACGACATATATCACCCAGACAGTGTTATGATTGTGATAGACTCATTATAGGTAATAATGTCTCAGTAACGACATATATCACCCAGATAGTGTTATGATTGTGATAAACTCATTATAGGTAATAATGTCTCAGTAACGACATATATCATCCAGATAGTGTTATGATTGTGATTGACTCATTATAGGTAATAATGTCTCAGTAACGACATATATCACCCAGACAGTGTTATGATTGTGATTGACTCATTATAGGTAATAATGTCTCAGTAACGACATATATCACCCAGACAGTGTTATGATTGTGATTGACTCATTATAGGTAATAATGTCTCAGTAACGACATATATCACCCAGACAGTGTTATGATTGTGATTGACTCATTATAGGTAATAATGTCTCAGTAACGACATATATCACCCAGACAGTGTTATGATTGTGATAGACTCATTATAGGTAATAATGTCTCAGTAACGACATATATCACCCAGATAGTGTTATGATTGTGATAGACTCATTATAGGTAATAATGTCTCAGTAACGAGATATATCATCCAGATAGTGTTATGATTGTGATTGACTCATTATAGGTAATAATGTCTCAGTAACGAGATATATCATCCAGATAGTGTTATGATTGTGATTGACTCATTATAGGTAATAATGTCTCAGTAACGACATATATCACCTAGATAGTGTTATGATTGTGATTGACTCATTATAGGTAATAATGTCTCAGTAACGACATATATCACCCAGACAGTGTTATGATTGTGATTGACTCATTATAGGTAATAATGTCTCAGTAACGACATATATCATCCAGATAGTATTATGATTGTGATTGACTCATTATAGGTAATAATGTCTCAGTAACGAGATATATCATCCAGATAGTGTTATGATTGTGATAGACTCATTATAGGTAATAATGTCTCAGTAACGAGATATATCACCCAGATAGTCTTATGATTGTGATAGACTCATTATAGGTAATAATGTCTCAGTAACGACATATATCACCCAGATAGTGTTATGATTGTGATAAACTCATTATAGGTAATAATGTCTCAGTAACGACATATATCACCCAGATAGTGTTATGATTGTGATAGACTCATTATAGGTAATAATGTCTCAGTAACGAGATATATCACCCAGATAGTATTATGATTGTGATTGACTCATTATAGGTAATAATGTCTCAGTAACGAGATATATCATCCAGATAGTGTTATGATTGTGATAGACTCATTATAGGTAATAATGTCTCAGTAACGAGATATATCACCCAGATAGTGTTATGATTGTGATTGACTCATTATAGGTAATAATGTCTCAGTAACGACATATATCACCCAGATAGTGTTATGATTGTGATAGACTCATTATAGGTAATAATGTCTCAGTAACGAGATATATCACCCAGATAGTGTTATGATTGTGATTGACTCATTATAGGTAATAATGTCTCAGTAACGACATATATCACCCAGACAGTGTTATGATTGTGATTGATTCATTATAGGTAATAATGTCTCAGTAACGACATATATCACCCAGATAGTGTTATGATTGTGATAGACTCATTATAGGTAATAATGTCTCAGTAACGAGATATATCACCCAGATAGTGTTATGATTGTGATAAACTCATTATAGGTAATAATGTCTCAGTAACGACATATATCACCCAGATAGTGTTATGATTGTGATTGACTCATTATAGGTAATAATGTCTCAGTAACGACATATATCACCCAGATAGTGTTATGATTGTGATAGACTCATTATAGGTAATAATGTCTCAGTAACGAGATATATCACCCAGATAGTGTTATGATTGTGATTGACTCATTATAGGTAATAATGTCTCAGTAACGAGATATATCATCCAGATAGTGTTATGATTGTGATAGACTCATTATAGGTAATAATGTCTCAGTAACGAGATATATCACCCAGATAGTGTTATGATTGTGATTGACTCATTATAGGTAATAATGTCTCAGTAACGACATATATCACCCAGATAGTGTTATGATTGTGATAGACTCATTATAGGTAATAATGTCTCAGTAACGAGATATATCACCCAGATAGTGTTATGATTGTGATTGATTCATTATAGGTAATAATGTCTCAGTAACGAGATATATCACCCAGATAGTGTTATGATTGTGATTGACTCATTATAGGTAATAATGTCTCAGTAACGACATATATCACCCAGACAGTGTTATGATTGTGATAGACTCATTATAGGTAATAATGTCTCAGTAACGACATATATCACCCAGATAGTGTTATGATTGTGATAGACTCATTATAGGTAATAATGTCTCAGTAACGAGATATATCACCCAGATAGTATTATGATTGTGATTGACTCATTATAGGTAATAATGTCTCAGTAACGAGATATATCATCCAGATAGTGTTATGATTGTGATAGACTCATTATAGGTAATAATGTCTCAGTAACGACATATATCACCCAGATAGTGTTATGATTGTGATTGACTCATTATAGGTAATAATGTCTCAGTAACGAGATATATCACCCAGATAGTGTTATGATTGTGATAGACTCATTATAGGTAATAATGTCTCAGTAACGAGATATATCACCCAGATAGTGTTATGATTGTGATAGACTCATTATAGGTAATAATGTCTCAGTAAAGACATATATCACCCAGATAGTGTTATGATTGTGATTGACTCATTATAGGTAATAATGTCTCAGTAACGAGATATATCACCCAGATAGTATTATGATTGTGATTGACTCATTATAGTTAATAATGTCTCAGTAACGAGATATATCATCCAGATAGTGTTATGATTGTGATAGACTCATTATAGGTAATAATGTCTCAGTAACGACATATATCACCCAGACAGTGTTATGATTGTGATTGACTCATTATAGGTAATAATGTCTCAGTAACGACATATATCATCCAGATAGTGTTATGATTGTGATAGACTCATTATAGGTAATAATGTCTCAGTAACGACATATATCACCAAAACAGTGTTATGATTGTGATAGACTCATTATAGGTAATAATGTCTCAGTAACGACATATATCACCCAGACAGTGTTATGATTGTGATTGACTCATTATAGGTAATAATGTCTCAGTAACGAGATATATCACCCAGATAGTATTATGATTGTGATTGACTCATTATAGGTAATAATGTCTCAGTAACGAGATATATCATCCAGATAGTGTTATGATTGTGATAAACTCATTATAGGTAATAATGTCTCAGTAACGACATATATCACCCAGATTGTGTTATGATTGTGATTGACTCATTATATTATAGGTAATAATGTCTCAGTAACGACATATATCACCCAGACATTGTTATGATTGTGATTGACTCCTTATAGGTAATAATGTCTCAGTTCGACTCCCACTGTGGGAGAATTGGTGTCCTGTCTTTCGGATGAGACAGTAAAACCGAGGTCCTATGTCACGGTTGGCGTGGCACGTAAAAGATCCCTCCTTGCTTCTAAAGGGTCCGTTGCAAAGGTATAAATTTCTATGCAATGCATCAGGTAGATGACGTCGTCATATCGGCGAAATAATCATGGAGTGACGTAAAGCAATAATCAATCAATCAATTAATCTTGAGTATCTTGGTCCTACCAAGCTACATCAAAATTCACTTAGTAGTTGAGATTAAGTATAATTGGTTAGAAAAAAATACCCGCCCTTTCTGTTAGAAATAAAAGAGAAAACAGAAGACATCTGACAAAGCTGTATGACACAAATCACCAAGGACCTGCACACAAAAAATGACAATAGCATAATATACAAGAACAAAATCATAGAAATTAAACTTGAGCTCGGAGCCTAAATCATTGTATTATGATTTAAAGATGCTGAAACTATATAAACGAATTAATGTGTTATGGTTTGCCTTAAATGGGATTTTATTTCTGTTGGCAGCTAGAGCTTTAATTCAAAACTTTTCTAGTCCCAGGTATTTCTTCATTTTTTTTCAGTAAGGATGTTTTAAGAATTGAGGGCTATCTGATTGATATGGAGTCAGAAATCTAGAAATATGAGATCAATGCTCACTGTCTTTTTCACTGTCATGTTTACATTGTCATTTTCCAAACTACATGTATATAGATTAAGCAATTTTGATTGTTTATCCTGAAAATGAGCAGACGGAGTGTCAGATACATCTAACTGAGTGGAAGCAGGCAGACGAGTTATCGTTGCTAATTGATTAGTTTAACTTCAGTGCTACTTTCCCCTGACCTATGCTAAATGTATCTGATATCGTTCAATTAAATCGCAAACGAAAGCATTACTCTTCTTTAGTAGTATACATTTCTGTCAGCTCGTCGCAAAGTGAATTTTCTATGACAGGGGCCAATATGTTTAAACACGCCAATAAATAAAACAGCATAATTGATTTCCTAATACCAATATTTCCATTTAAGCTTTAAAATCCAGACTTCTATTCCAGATAATTTCTTCTAGTTGGGCATTTTATTGATATTAACAAATGTTGTGTACGGTTTTCTCTCTCGTTGTAGGTACACGAAGGCGTTAATCCGGCGATTATATGGGATTATGTTGTTGATTAGCGGATTAGAAGTTTGAGACATTCACGTAACGAGGGATGATCTCGGCATATGGAAGGGAATTTTAATCCAGATTTCGATTCCAATGTATTAATCTCGCGCGTAATACACATACATCGATAAATTTGTTTGTAAATACTAGAAGACCACCAAGTCAAGACATCCACTTGAAGTCGCAGTTACGATCAAATACTTAACCAGCTAGTAAAAGGCAATCTCGTTAGTTTACATTATTTTTACTCCGTGTCGCGTTGGAGACGATGGGTTTGTTGTTTGAAAATTATGATCGCGTCGAGGAGTTCATAGACAGCGCACGACGGATGTCCAAGAGCGCTAGATCAAGAAACAGTGTTGATACCTGTAATCTTGTTGAATCCAAAAGTGCTCGTTCACGCAAGAGTTTAAGTTCGTCATTTATTCAGGGACTTGATACTATTACAGATGATTACGCGTTCTCAGAAATGAGTGGTTCTGATGAGTACTTTGACGACGAAGGACGCCTGTCACGTGCTCTACAGTCATGGATGAGTGATTACGTCATTGTTCCCATAGAGCCTTTGGCGAAACCAAAAAGACAACTTGTGTATTCTGGGAGATTGGGGAAAAAACCTAACTTAAAGAGAGTTTCGAGTGACGAGTCTTTAGAGACTAAAATATCTCTCTTAACATGTTCTACTGGTAAAAGTGTTTCATCAGCAATCCATTCTAATAACGCGATAAGAAGCAGACGTCGAAAACGAATTGTCGGATCTAGGGTAACATCGGCGATTGGAAGAGAGACTCCGAAAGAAGTCAATTGGGAAGAATTTGCAAAAAAGAAGTCTAAAGGAGCATTTGATAAATTTATGAGGTCCCAGAATGCAATGCGAATCGATAATATGACAGGTTATGACGATGATGAATCGGAACAATTTCATCTGCTGGAAAAAGACGAGCAGGTGGCGCTGTTTAAATCCGGACTGACGTTTGGTGTGAAGTTAACGTATTCTCGTGAGAGAAGTGATAGTTTAAGTAATAATAAGAAAAAATATGTAATTAAACCGCAACGACCTCGCATTAAGAGAACTCTGTCTGCAGGAGCTAAACCACAGAGTAAACCTATCAACCTGGAAGAAATTCGCCAGCAACGTTTGAAAGAAAAATTAGCATTACAAAAGCAAAGACAGCAGTTACGTCGACAACTCACTCGACGCTCCATAGTATCGTCTCAATTTTCAAAAGCGTCATCAAAATCGAGCATAACATCTGATGTTGTTCCGAATACCCCATCAGTTCAATCCCTTTCGACAGATTCGGAACACCAGCCTGTGCAAATGTGGAAAGGGGACAGGGAAATTCTAGAAATGGATTTGAGAATGGGATTAACAGAGAGGGTTCAAAAACGCATAATTGCAACTTCAGCAGCGATTAACCGTGTTACTGGTATGGGACAAAATAACAGCATGCAGAGACCTGTGGCACGACACGAAGAATTTCCGTATATGGTCGGTGAAGATTATGCTAATGTACCTAAAATTGTCCAAAGAATACGAATTTCACCAGCTCTGAGTCAGGTCATCCAAAATGACATAAAAGTGCGCATGGGCAGACCACGTTATCACGAAATTCGTGTAAAAGACATAGAGCAATGGACGAAGAATCAGAAACTTGATCGGTCTCATAGGAATCTCAAAGTGTTCAACTGGTTACATAGCTTGAGAGAAGACGAATTCGAGAAAGATATTGAACCATATATAGACTACGAAACACCCTGTTTAGAAGATAACATTGAAACATTTCATATTAAAGCAGCAGATGAGCCGGATGTAAAACCTTTGTATCTCAAAAATTTTGAACTTTCAAAACCCAAATGATTGATCGCAACAACTAATGTTTTACATGTAGACCACAGTTCACTACATACCTGTGCCTGTATTACTATTCATACGCAGTTCCCGATGTCCATAAAATAGATTGCAAGATTCGTTTTTTGTTTTGTATTTTCAAGTGCACGGAGTTCTTCTTTTTGTCCTTTTCTGTGACATTAGACAACATTAAATCCCGTATTATCGGGGACTGAGGCATATACCATTTTAGTCCGGTCTGTCTGGTATTCAGTTCACCCGCATTTAAACTGTAATTTTGGGTGGATAGAGACAATCAATGTTTGATCAATGTTTAACACATAACCAGAATCATTTGATCTACATGATGGCAGCACAAGCTTGCTTGCTAACAGCTGATATTAACGAATCTTGAACGTGCCAACCTCATTCGGGACTCGATGTTAAACACTGTGCCTTGATTTTTACTGGCTCAGCCATATGACAGATATGAAGCTAGGAATTCGAATCTTTTTTATCTGAATCGAACCTAGTTCGTCGGGTAGAAATCAAATGCAATACCCCTGGAGCAACTTGTTTCAAATTTACATTTTTCAAATGTATTACTTGTAACAAAACATTTTCATATTAGAACGAGACTAAATATTGTTTTTACATATTCAGACAAAGAATAATAATTTCTGTGATCCAAGTATCTGTACAGTGGAAGAGAAACACAAAGCTTCTACCACTGTCGGTATTCATCTGAAGAGAGAACGTTTACTTCGAAATGTACGTGGGTTGTTTAGAAAGTAATGCATATTTGCGGGCCATAATCGTAAATTTTATGACAAAATCAATTATTACACGCATTTAAGGTACTTTTCCTTCCTTTCTACATAGTCGTTTGTTCATGTGCATCGCATTATTGATGTACACGGTAAGTCCTCTAATACTGGTAGAGATGGCTTCTTATGGAAGGCCCTTTCCAAACGTAATTCTCTGAGATTGATTGATTTTTGTTTAACGTCACACCACGAATATTTCTCGTATATGGTGACGGCATCTGCCTGATGCGGGGCATATAAATTTTGACCTTTTCAACGGACCCACCCGAAGCAGTGAGGGATTTTTAACGTGCCATGCATATCACGACACGGGACCTCGGTTTTTGCTGTCTCATCCGAAAGACAGGACACCGGCATGACCAGAGCGGGAATCGAACCCCCGCCTCCCGATTAGGAGTCCAGCGCGATACCACTAGGCCACGCCGGCTTTGATTCTCTGAGCGAATCATACATATTAGGGTGGTGTCATAAGTCACGTGACAGGGATGTTAGAGGATGTCAGAGTTTTCATGCTGTTTTAGTATAAAAAGTGTACTCGATAGCAGTTGTAAGTATGTACACAGAGAAATAATGATTCTGCGGTTACAGGATCTAGAACTGACTTGTTCGTAATCTTCTACAACTTTCTCTATCATTATTTTCTTTATAAACTGTACCAAAAATACTGCTTAATTCCGGTTTTGATCCTGGTACTGGTGCTTCTTGATGTTTGAAGTATCTCGTAAGCCGCACAGTAGTTTCTTCACAGTCCGAATTCAACGTACGATTTGGTATCTTCGGTTGTCTTCATCTGTCTTCATATTTCTATTTACCTTTTTCCGCTTTATGCCGGGCTCAGAAGAACACGAATTCATGTTTTATCCCCTATGATGACCTCTTCCGAGTGCCATAGGTAACATCTTTTAGTTCACCTGAGCCGAAGGCTCAAGTGAGCTATTGTGATCAATCGTAGTCTGTCGTCGGTCGTCCGTCCGTCGTTAACTGGTTCCTAATATTTTAATAAATCTTGGTAGAAATAAATCACTTATGATCCCCTTCAAATTCTTTCGTTTTCGTCCAGACCTCTTTACAGGTGACGCCACCACAGTCAAAAGTAGGTCAGAAAAGAGTACCCTCCTTTGACAATCTTATTCTTCATACTGGCTGTATACAGAGACAAACAGAATGCATAGAAATGATCTAGACGGATGAGTGAAGAAGTCTTGTCATTTTGGTTCCCTTCCAAAATCAAATTTTAGAAATTTTTTCCACATCTGTTTGGACAGAAAAGTGTCATATTTTCTAGTTAATTGATAATGATGATTTCTTGTGGACATTTTTGATCATAATTATGGTAAGGAACGTTATCTTAAAAGAATTTTGTCAATACCTCAATTTTTGGATTTTCTGTGAATTTTTAAGACTTCCAAATGAGGGTGTATAGGGACAATTCTTCACAGTTTTAATTTCTGCTGTTATACCACATGAAAGATTTTAATGAAACATGGTATACATGAAGTACTATAGGTCCTCTATCAATTTTGTACCTTTCATCCAAATTGGTCAACAGATGGTGCTATACCATTTTTAAAAAATAGGTCTCGCAATGATATATATACCACTTGGTAATTAAAATTTGGAGAGTAGCGGTTCAAATCCTGCTGTGGTCAATTTTTTTTTTTCATTTCTTTACACATCTAAATAAGTTTTTAGATGTTTCTCAACATTCAACATATGAAATTAGGCCATTTTAAGTTGGATCTGGACAATATTTAAAACAATTGTTCATGACCAAGACTTGAAATCAGTCAACAAAAGGTCCCACCAAAAGAAAATGACAAACTTGTTGCCCTGAATCACATCTTGCAGAGACAAAGCAAATGCTTAATATCAAAATCACCTAAATGGATGTGCAAAAAAACTGTTGTTGGTTTTTGTTCTGGTCTGAAATAAAATTTGACATATTTTCAACATTTGTGTTGACTTAGTCACAGTAATGCAAAAATAAGTAACTTCTTCCTTCCAGCATGACTGATAATCTAGGTAATCAGGTGAGCGATATAGGCCCATTTGGGCCTCTTGTTTTGTATTTTAATGGCAAATTTTAACATCACAAGTTTATGGTTGTTTGTAAGTACCCGGATTTACTGATCTGACAGAGACTTTTCCTACATTTATTCAGTCTTAATAAAATTTTAACAAGATTTAAACGATTTGAAATGAAATGTTTAAACATATTTCATTTCATTAATTGAAATGGGTTTGGGCATAACTTATTACAACATTGAGAAGAAGAAGAAAAAGAAGAAAAGATGATAATGATATACATAGTGACCCTTATTTACTGATTCAGAATCTCTCGGAAGATAGCTAAAACTTTTGAACAGAAAGAATCTTTTTATTTTCTTCACTACTTAATGATATACCACTAAACAATAGTTTATCGACAGTTAAAAGCTGGAACTGACCCAAGGCAGTAAATATGTCAAATCTATTATTATAATAAGGGCACCTCAGCAAAAAAAAAAAATGGAAAGAATCTTCACATGGTTGAGCGCAACTGCAAGTTTGATCAGACACTAAATTAACTCGGAATAAACCAACTTTTAATATGCTACACTTATTTCTTAATCTTTAAGCAAAGATTCAAGCTTAACAATTTACTACAATTTTTAAAAATATTTTTTAAAATGAAATAGAATGCTATTTGAAAAATATGTTTGTGTTCATTATTTTGAAATGCCTACGTCAAGTGGCCATATTTTTGTTTTATATCTTGAACTGCGGCCTGTATATAGATGATATTTCCGGTCTCTGTTTTAGTAACATAACTTAATAGGATACTAGGTTTATTAGTGTCATTTATCACTAGCAGACAGAGCTCGTATCAGACCTAACCCCCCCCCCCCTTAACTTGGTCATGGTGGTACCTCAGCGTCGTCGTCGTCGGCGGCGGCGGCATCGTGCTCAGACAAAATCTTTAACCTTGTGAACACCAAGAGATAGGATTTCCATAATTTATGTGTGTATTCCTTGTGACGACCTTTCATTCGGTACCAAACTTTTTGACCTTGTGACCTTGACCTTGACGTTTGACCTACTTACAAAAATCTTTAAAGTTGTGTACCCTACAATTCGGTATAATTTCAAAATTTAGGGCATGAAAAAGAAAAACTGTATTTTTCTCGTATGGCTGAAGTTATTAACTTTGCATAAATACCATTTTTTTTTTTGTTGCTTCAAACCCTCGGAAATATCAAAATAAAAAGATAAAATACTTCGTAAATAAAGTGGGTAATCCATAAATACAACTGTTACCTGACTTCGCGCATGCGCAGTATAATCAAAACAAATACGATGAATGGAGACTAAAAAAGAAAACAATTTCAGTAAATACTAACTATAACAGACTTGAATGCAGATTTTTAAAGTTACTCGTCAAGTTTATTTACCTCGCCCTCCATCAGTTCCATGATGCGGCGACTTCCGAATTGAATCACGTAATAAGTAGGTTGTAAACATTCTGTTTACAAACATCGCGATTTAGACAGCCATATTTCACTTAATACGACGAATTTGATCACAACATTTGCAAGGGTTCTTTTTTAACATGTTTTAGGCTTATATATATATAATCAAAACAATTTAGAATAAATCATAACCTGTAATATGCACTGTACTAGCGAACATAGGGTATACAGCTTTAACTCTGGTCATAACTTACGAACAATAAGAGATAGGGCTTAACTATTCTATGTTTGTATTTCTTGTTACAAGACATTTCATTAGGTATCAAATTCTTTTACGTTTTGACCTTGACCTTGAAGTTTGACCTACTTTTTAAAAACTTTAACATTGGTTATATAATTTATGAACAGTAAGAGATAGGACTTAACTAATTAACGATTTCACGTGTGTATTCCTAGTGGCAAGACCATTCATTAAGTATCATTTTTTATGCTCTGAACATGACCCTGAAGATTGACGTACTTATAAAAACTTTTGCTATTTAAATTTGGTTGCCACCGGCGAGCTCTTCTGTCTTATGTCAAATCTTGTTTTTAGGTGTGTTGGTCAGCCGGAATTTGATAAAAGAATATTAGTACATGGTTCACACCTTTGGACAATAGATAATTGCCTTCAATATTTCACTTAGTGCGCACCAAGTCCAGAGCTCTACACGTCACTGCATTTGATTGGAAGAGAACGACGAGTCCACTCGAACAAAATCTAGTTATTGCCAGAAATAGCCTTGGCTCGAATAGACTATAGGTCGAATTGAATAAAGAAAAAAATACATAAGGCTGTCGATAGATTTTAATTTAATTCCGATAGTGATGAAAAATTACATGAACCACATCACGTCTATATAATTTTACAAAGATAATTCTATCTCTTTCGCATTTTTAATTAAAATGATGGAGTTGATGCATTCCAGAATTTCAATTTTTAAGACACCGGTTTGAGAAGAAGAGGGATCTTGTGTATAATTTTCAGTTGACTGAGTGTTAAGAGTCGGCAAAGTTAGTGGCGGGAAATTCTCCTTGTCATAATTCTTAGGTGGTGGCGGTTACGATGCATCAGATATATTCTGAAGTTTGGTTTCAGATGGCCGCTTGTACGTCCGAACAGCTGTACTCCTATGACCACCGCCCTGCATAATTTCTTGTTTTTCAAATCCAGCATCGTAAAGCGTCGAACAACTATAAACTCCACCGGAATGATTTTATTCCTGTTTCTTCAAACATAGTCTGAAGATGTGAAATTATTATTATTATTGTTATTCTATTTAAGCATTTAATGAACATTACTTCAACAAATGTTCTTAATTCGTATTTAAGATTGTATTAGTTTCGAAACTAATTTTTTTCAAATAAAAAAGGTCATGTGTTCGAATGCCTTTCTTGACATTATCCCACCAATGAAATAAAAAAAATTATATATTTATCTGTTTCATGAAAAACTATTAAAAGATAAATGATAAATTCATTTACCGTCCTGACGACGTGCCTCATTAACAAAACGGCATAGCCAATAATTTAAAGGGACATAGTCCGAGACTGGAAAATTTTAGCATGAAAAGGATAAATTACGACAATATCTTATTTTTCCTGTATTACATAAATTATAAACTTTGTGTAAGTTGCAAAATTTAAAACAAAAATCCCTCAATGTTTTCGTAGAATAAAGGTAGTTGAGTCGAATTAAATTCGATCGGTTGGTATCAATTCCCCAAATAAGGCGATGCTCCGCCCATAATCATGCGCGTGCGCGGATATTCACTGTAGAAAACAACAAAAATGGTTCACTTGTAGGAATACGGGCACGAGAAAAGCAAACGTGTGGTAGAAAATAACTATACACAAACTCAGAGGCGAAAAAAAGTGGAACAAGTGTTAGAATAGGGTAAAGCTCGAGTTTCATTGTCACGTGATTTCCTCTGACCGACCTCATTAATATTCAAGGAGTTGGCCTGGGTATGTTGCAAATTTAAAACGGGCATATCTCGTTAACAACATCGACTTTGGTAACGATACTTTTTACACATCTTAGATAATATACTAGCAATCGATTGCCGTTTAAGAAATCCGTTTACATTTTCTTTATACTTTTCCCGACTTCAATGGGACCATGCTCCTTTAACTCTGGTTCCGATGTATTGTTGATAGAAACAGGTACAACAGAGTACTCCTCCAACGATGTATTCGGTTTTGAATTCTGATTTTGTACTCAGGCTCTCCACACATTCATAGCAAAAACACTGTTTTGTCTTATCTTTTGTGGTATTCGTTCGTACTGTTGTTTTTCTAGTTCGAGGTCGATGCTGTATGGACCAAAAACGCGTGTTATCATTTGAATTTTCCCGATGAAATAATAACTTTGGGTGGATATCCATAAAGTCATCATTTTGAAAGACCTCCTCTTATTTAAAATCCAAAGTATACTATAGGACACCACCCGAATATTGAAATATCATGAAAGAATGAATTTGAACTGAATTCAATAATTATTCAATGATAACTTGATAACTACATTATTGCCATGGGCTCATATAGATTATTGTTGGGGAAAATCTCAAAACCAACGAGAATTTGTCCATTAACCACATACTTTAACCATGTACCAAGTCGGTTGGTACACTCTTTTCTCGCCCCCTCGATATGCTCTCTCGCTTCGCTCGGGACCATATTTCGTGGTGCTTGAAAATCGTGTACCAACCTTTACGAAGCAAATTTTAGCTAAAGCGTGTTTTACAAAATAGCCTTGCAATTTTAGTCACCGTCAATTACGACGGTTTATTCCCGATTCGTCGCAAATATTTTAATTATTTAATGATAATTGGGTGTGAAAGGGGCCTTCCAAGGGGTAACCAATGATCAAATTAGTGTATTTTACCTGTCTTACCTGTACATACTCTAGTAAGACAAAAAAGAGTATTTTTGAAGACGTCAATGCACTTATCAATTATACTTGATGCTGTTCAACGTGAATTTTCTTATTGTATTCACATGTCATAAAATAATTTAGATCATTATTTCACAAACGACTAATATTTTGTGATTAATTAGAAGAAATTATTAATGTTCTGATCTACTCGATCCACATCCGGATTGACGTCATGACACCAGTGGTATTCGCACTTCTACCCGGAAAGACCGAACTCATCTACCTACGACTCTTCGCACCACTCGACGACAAGATGCTCGCCCTCGGACTCGGTCTCACCCAAATCACGGCAATGCTTGACTCTGAGACAGGCACCCACAACGCAATCACCGACATCTTTCCAGGGACCACTACAAAAGGATGTTTCTTCCACTTCACCCAAGCCATATTGAGAAAAGCGCAGACCACTGGATTTTCGATTACCTACAGAGAGAACGACAACGTCAGGACACTCGTACGCAGAGCAGCCAGCCTTCCACTCATTCCCCTCGACGCTATTGAAGACGTTTGGTTCCAAGCCCTAGAAGACAGAGATGAAGCCGGTATCACCAGCCTGACAGAGCGATTCACCGACAACGTAACTGAACAAAGAATGGTATCAAAAAGGACTCATCGAAGTGATGGACTACGCAGACCCCGCATCGCAACTAATTCATCTAAAATAGTATAAGTGGCATCGTGTTGGGTAAAAATGAATATGGCAGTGACATCATTATGATATTGCAATTTTCTAAGAACTTATATAATTATGCCATGATTTATATAGTGGTTAATGTTATCATTATATTGAGAAATGCATGATTACCATTTGATACAATCATTTCATGACATGTCATTTTCATTATTCTGAGAAATAAATGCATCAATCTACGATATGACAAATTTCTGTTATATTTTATGATAATCTAGTCCGTAAAATTCCCAAAGGAAATACTATAGCATATGAAATCATAGGTCTCTCTTATATAAAAAAAGGTTTAAACAACGAAAAATAACTTTCTGTTATATAACATATTTTACTCTGAATACAAGTATGTGCTTACTAATGCTTACACTAATGTTTACCCCTTAATGGGCCCCGTTCACACCTAATTAACACTACATCATTAAAAAATTTGCGACGTATCGGGAACACACCATTACGACTAAGACGCTTTCCCGTGCATTACATTGGCTTCTCACAGAGAATACTTTCGGTAACAGTTTTTCGTCGATGTGTTTTCTTTACATTTATTATTGTTCTTTCTAATCATATTTCTGCTCGGCCGCAAGAATGTCCAGAGAGCTAATGTCATAGCCCTCGTGTCGGCGTCGGCAGCGTAGACAAACACATTAACGTTGGCCATACCTTCAAACCTATTAAACATACAGCTTTTATATTTCACATGTACAATCCTTGAGACAAGATCTTGCCATTAGTACCACCATTTTTTACCCTGCGACCTTGATCTCGATGTTTGATCTACTTTCCAAAAACTTTAACTTTGCCAATAACTCGTCAACTACTGGGGTAGAACTTTCTGTGTTTACCAAAACTTTTTACCGACGACCTCGAACTTAAATTAACAAAGCATTGCAAGTACATGTATAGTTTATAGTATAGTTTATTAGCAAAAGAACCATATGGTTTATATGCATACATAGAAAAATACATCAAAATTAATGATACAAAGTGAACATTCAGGCACACAAACAAGTTATGTAATTAAAGTATATTAATTTAAATGATATTGAGGAGGACAGACAATGATAGTATATAAATAACTACATATATAGGACAGACTGTACAGTACATAGTGTAAGTAAATAAGCAAAACAAATTATACAATTGTATGGTACATTGCAGACAGTAAATATTAAGTATTGAAATGCGTATGGATGATAACATATGTACGCCATATTACATTCTCAGAGCCCTCATTTCGGAAGCATGTTTCAGAAATTTAGCAAGGTTACATAATTGTTTCCTGTTTTCAATAGCAAATAATTGCACAAGTTTAGACATTGATGGACGAATCCAATAATATTGTTTAATAAAGGACCTTCTTATATCCGAGTAAGTGGGGCAGACGAGAACAAAATGGTACTCGTCTTCAACTATGTCGAAGCAAAAGGGACAAACACGATTGTTTCTTTCCATTCTAGTGTATCTACCCTGTTCAATACAAAGTGTATGGGAAGATAATCTAAATTTAGACAAAAAGACAACCAAATTATCAGGTAAAGATTTCCGAAGATAATATTGAAGCGAAAAGGAGTCAATAAGGTATCTGTACATGTAACATTTAGACGAGGTTTCAAAAAATGCGTCTCTCTCTTGCAGAAATATATCTGTAAGTCGCTGTTTAAAAATATACAAGAACACATTCTCATTTGGAACCCCTTGATTATACCATACATCGCTAAAGCCAACCGTACATAATATGTTCTTAATATTAGCTAACCAGCAGTTTTCATGTAAATGTATAAGCATATCATCTAAAAGTGAACGCAAAATACAATTTTCGGTTTTTAAAAGCTTAAGCCAATACTTAACTACTTTAACGGTTCGTATAACCTTTAAGGGAAGTCTACCGAGTTCAGAATACACCATAAAATTTGGGGTGTTGCGTTTCACTTTCAAAATTCTTTTACAAAAATACATATGCACTTTTTCAATATCTTTACCATGATGATAACCCCATATTTCACAACCATAGTTTAAAACACAAGAAACATACGTATCAAATACTTTGAGCTTTGATTCAATATTTAAATAATTATCGTTACATGTTTTTAAAATACCAAACATACATTTTTTGCCTTGTGAGGCAAGTATACTTTGCGTTATATTAAATTTACCATTGTAATTCAGTGTAACGCCTAAATAGTTAAAAGAGGAGACAACTCCTAATTTTGAACCATTAAAAAACCAGTTATCGCCGTTGCATAACTTTCCACTGTTTCTAAAAACAATAATTTTGGTTTTATCAGCATTTACAGATATATCCCATTCGTTACAGTAAACATTGAGTTGATTGAGAGTGTTTTGTAGACCATCACGACTTTCAGATAACAAAACAGTGTCGTCTGCATACATTAGTAAAAACAATGCAATATCACGCAGATAAACTGGCTCACATGAATTACGCAATAAACACATTTCTAAATCGTTTATGTATAAAGAAAATAAAAATGGCGACAAAGCCTCGCCTTGCATCAAACCGTTAGTACAAGAAAATGTTTCAGATAGGTTACCATTATAACGAACACAAGATTTTACACCAGCATAGAGCTGTTTTATGGTATTAAGTAGCTTCCCAGTAACACCACTTCTGGCAAGTTTATAAAATAGTTTCCATCTATTTACAGAGTCAAAAGCTTTTCGATAATCCACAAAACAACAATACAACTTTTTTTTAGAATTTAAGAACATTGAAATTAAAGATTGTAGAGCGAATATTGCATCAGTAGTACCGAATCCTGGTTTAAAACCAAACTGAGCGTCTGTGATTACATCATTTACAGAAGACCACTTCAACAATCTATTATTTAAGACAGACGTAAATATTTTTGCCAGATTACTAATGAGAGTAATACCTCTATAATTGTTTGTATTATTTGGGTCACCTTTTTTATGAAGTGGAAGGATTATTCCTTCTGACCAGCTAGGTGGGAAAATACCAGCATCAAATATGCAGTTGAACATTTTACAAAGCATTGGAGATAAGATATTGCTAAATTTAATAAAGTATTCGTTCAGGAGAAGGTCAGTCCCAGTAGCTTTACCAGCCTTTAAATGTTTTAAAACACATGCTATTTCGTTTTCACATATAGGTACATTCAATTCATCAAAAATGGATACGTCATGTTCCTCATTGACAACATTGTTATCATGATCAACATTACAAATTTCTTTAAAATGCATATAAAAATCTTTGACAGATAGTGTGCTATGTACGCTTTGATTTTTCCTGAAGATTCTAAAAAACTGTTTTGGGTTATGCTTTCGTATATAGCTCAGTCTATTACCCTCGTGTCGTAAGTACTGCTTCTTGATCTTACTGCAGTAACGTTTGTAACTCCGTTTACATACGACGAGGTTATTACGATTAAAATCTGACCTGTTTGAACTAAAAATACGTAATGCGCCTCTGTAATCATAATACAAAGATTTACACCTGTCATCGAACCATGGTTTATCTTGTGTTTTAAAATATTTATGTGACCTGGATGATTTCACACAAAACTTACTAAAAACATCATTCAAAACATCAACAAATTTATTTACACCTTGGTCTATTACTAAGTTTGAAGATTGCAAATCATCAATAATACGTTGTAAATCAGGCACCCTATCATTCAAATCCCCTCTCATACGATCCAATTCATCACCATTCCACTTACACACATTTAAGGAGTTATCACCCTTGCTTTCCTCACCGGTTCGAACCATAGACACGCGTTCTATATACAATGTAAAATCTACAAGTGCGTGATCAGACCATTCGTTGAAATTATTTACATGCATTTCCTGAATTAAATTTAAGTTGTCTTTATGGGTCAATACATAATCAATGACGCTTGACCCAAGATGGTTAAAGAACGTAGCCTTTCCGGTCCTATCACCTTCAATTCTACCATTACACACTCTCATGCCGGATGTTATGCAAAAGTCGAGAAGTTTTCTACCAAAAGTATTAGTGACAGTATCTTCAGAATGTCTAACCCCTAAACCCGCATCTTTAACATATGAGAAAATAGATGAGAGATGATCAACTAATTGACAGGATAACGTATCAAGTTCAATATAGTCCTTACCCAACCCAATACGGCTATTCAGATCGCCTGTAATAATAACATCACCTTTGTCTTTAAATTCGGCTACGTCACTCAAGAGGCAGTCATACAAATCAATATTATAAACATCATAGAAGACATTATGTTCGTGTGGAATATAAGAAAAACATATGAAAATATCTCGACCATAGTTGTTTCGGATTTGAAACCAAAGAATACTGTCGCCGACGCATTTTACGAATTTTACAGAGGCAACTAAACAGTGCCTATATAGAATAATGAGACCACCTCCTTTACCTTTTTGACGAGGGAATGATAAATATGAGAAATCTGACAGTGTTATATTAAGATCCAAGTTGTCTTTGGTTTGCCAACATTCTGAAAGAAAAATTATATCAAAATTGACTAAAGTGTTACAGAATTCAGGATCTTTAAATTTGTGAACTATTCCGCGATTTACATTCCACGATGCCACACGAATATGAGCGGTTGCTTGATCGTCCTCCACGCTATCCTACGCCCTATCCTGTATCCGCGGCTGAGTAGAGGCTGCTCTATGACGTGGTGAATACAGCACATTGTTAATATAAAGTTTATTATACACGAGTCTTGTGGTATTCCCCTTCCTGCGCTCCTCCTTCATGACCTGGATCAGCTCCCGACGTTGTTCATTGATTTCAGCTGGGAAATGCTCATTTATATAGTACCTGGTACCACGCAACTCCCTGGATCGGAACCTGACGTCCTGCCGCTGCTTGTAATCTCCGAACTTGGCAATGATAGCCCTCGGCGAGGAAGGCCCATTCAAGCGGTGCACCCGATCAAACTTAATACTACTCACTAACTCAGATGCCATATGAAGTTTCTCTGTAAGGAATTGTCGCAAAATGTTTTCCGTGACGTCAGGCGTTTCACCCGGTGCTTCCGCGATCCCAGAAAACAACAGATTGTCCCTCATGGACCTAGCTTTCACATCTACGATATCTAATTTCAAAACCCTGTTCTGTTCTTCAAGATTACATATTCTGTCTGCCATATTTTTCAACTCAAATTCCAAATTATCGGTTTTGTCACACACCGCCTCAACTATATCCTTAGTTTGTTTAACACTGTCTGCTACCTCTGACTGCACTCGCTTAACATCCTTTTCAAATTTTGAGATTTTGATATCCAATGAACCCACTTTATTTTCTAAGACCTCCAACCTCTCAAGTTTTTTTGTCACTTCACACAATTTTACGTCAAAAAATACATGTAGTGCATTGAATTTAAGAGTAAGGTCTCTGGCCCAGGCGGGGGCGTCCTGAAGTGCTGATTCCGTGGATCCGGAGATAGGGATCGAATCTACTTTAGGGGTGGATGTATTATTAGATCCAGGTTCAGGTGTTTTACCATACAATATAGAATGAGTGTCATTTAAAAGTCTACTCACTGACATGGACTCGTTCGCGCTCTCGTCCGTGGATGGTGTCCCCTTCCTTTTCTTGCTAGTTTTACCCATTGGAGAATTATTAAACACAATGTAATCCAGTATAGCGAAAGTTAAGCAAATAAATTAGAATTCAACATAGAAATTCGCTATGCAAATCATTTTTCCTTTGTTTCAACTAGAAATACCGAGCTCCTCACAAACACGTCTTGACACCTGAACATTCACTCACTCACCCTACATGTACATGTACATGCTTCTCCTGTGACAATGTCCTGCCGGCGAGCTATATTGTCTTCTGACAGTTTTTGTTATAACAAGCCTCCCCGATTCATTTGTTCTTATGCCCCCGGTCTACCGACAGGGGACATATAAAGTTTGGGTCGTCTCTCTGTCCGTCCGTCTGTCTGTCCGTCCGTCATTCCGCCCCGCTTTCAATAAAAGGGGTATAACATTAGATGATAGGATTTTAATATTTCAGACATTATTCCTTGTGACAAGAACTTTCATTTGGGATCATGACTTTTGACCCCGCGACCTAGACCTTGGAGTTTGGCCTACTTTTTAAAATAAATTAACCTGGGCTGTAACTTTTCGATTGGTAAGTAATAGGGTTTTCATATTTCACGTGTTTTCCTTGTGGTAAGACTTTTCATTTCAGATCATGACTTCTGACCCCGTGACCTTGATCTTGGTGTTTGACCAACTTTTTAAAAAAATTATTTCAAACACACGTATATACTACAGAAGAAAGAAGTTCAAGTTAAGTTTTTTAAACAGTAAATCAAACTCCAAGGTCAAGGTCACGGAGTCATCCCAAATGTAAGGTCTTGCCACAAGAAATACAGGTTTCTGATTTTTGCTAACCGGGGGCATCAGTGTAACACAAACACTTGTTGATTTATGTATAGATTTTCCGTCAAAGGGTTTGTCGAACATATCGATTTTGATCTGTAATCGTAAAATCTCGGGAAATGGATTTTTTTCTTTTTATCGAAGCGGCGTTCTATTTTCGATGAGCCTATTGAAAGTAGGTTCGCTTCACTACCTACATAGCTAATGCATCATGTACAGAACGGTATGTTATACACTTTAGTAGTTCATTTTCTATCTTATTAAAACCAGATCGTCTGAACTCAACAAAATAAAAAATTCGTATTAACACCACTCTCTGTATGCCCCATATATCATGACAATTATTCAAACACATGCACAACTTTATACTTATAGATAAGTGGTTTAGGGCAATACTCTCTAAAGATTGTACTGACAAATTTCATGCGGTAAGAATATTTATTTTCAAATTAAAGATTGACAGGGTTTTTGCTTATTAAAATAAATGAATTAATAAAACTGAAAAATTGTTTTTCATCGGGTATGAGGGGTTCTGGGGTCCTGTCCCATAAAATTTCTAGCAAAACTGGTTCAGAATCTTGCAATTTTAGACATCATGGCACATAAAAAGCATGTTACTGCCTGTGCCAGAGTTGCCGCACTCAAAATTGACAATTTATAGCATGAATATACAAAAAGGATATCTAATATGACGATCACATGTGTTTTAATTGAGAAATAGCATTTACTGATACAGGTATCGTAGGTAATCAAAGAGCATAATCAAAGATACCGATTGTTATTGTAAACTCTAACGAGCGAAGCGAGCCAAAATTTTTTGTTTGTGTTTAGCCCTTGGATCGTACAACTTTACTTTATAAAACCTTTAAAATTTGTATTTTTAAGCAAACAGTGGGTAGATTTCTACTTGACTCCCATAACTTTCGTCGGGGAGTGTTTGTAATAATAAACTGTTCTAAGTAGCCAGTATATGTACTTCATTTTACATATGTAAAGTCATTACAAGTGACACAGGGCCTCGGTATACACTGTCTTATCCGAAATACAGATAGGGACACAGATGAAAAATCGCTGCAGAAAAATCCGAGCCGACAGTCGGCATCGAACCGGGTCTCCATAGAGCTAAAAATAAATAATCTGACCTCTTCTTGCTGAAAGACAAATTTTGAAAATCATTATTTTGGCCACCATGTATGGTAAATTTGATCCTGGTTATTAGCATTATATAGTAGTAGTTGATACAGATCACATTATATATGAGTAATCTTCAGGCTACTGGTTGTTGATAGTATAGTGTACTAAGAACCAGAGGCCTGAGAATTAACCATAAATAAAGTCATCTATATAAAGCACTACACTATACCACTAACAACAATAGCCTGAGAATTACCCATAAATACCATGACCTATATAAAGTACAACTCTATACCACTAACAACCAGAAGTCTGAAGATTACCTCTAAATACCGTGATATATATAAAGTACTACATTATGCCACTAACAACCAGGAGCCTGAGGATTATTAATCCCCATAAAAACCGTGACCTATTTAAAGTACAACTCTATACCACTAACAACCTGAAGCCTCAGGATTACCCATAAATACCGTGATCTATATAAATTACTGCACTATACCAATAACAACAGGAGCCTGAAGATTACACATAAATACCGAGATCTATATAAAGTACTACACTATACCACTAACAACAGAAGCCTGAGAATTACCCATAAATACCGTGATGTATATAAAATACAACTCTATACCACTAACAACCAGGTGCCTGAGGATAACTCATAAATACCTTGATCTATATGAAGTACTACACTATACCTCTAACAATAGGAGCCTACGGGTTATCCATAAATACCGTGATCTATATAAAGTACTACACTATACCACTACTAACCAGGGGCCTGAGGATTACCCATAAAAACCGTGATTTATATAAAGAACTACACTATACCACTAACACACTAACAACAGGAGAATGAGTATTACCCATAAATACCGTCATCTATATAAAGTATTACATTATGCCACTAACAACAGGAGCCTGAAGATTATCCATAAATACCGTGATCTATATAAAGTACTACACTATACCACTAACAACAAGAGCCTGAGAATTACCCATAAATACCGTGAACTATATAAAGTACTACACTATACCACTAACAACAGGAGCCTGAGTATTACCCATAAAAACCGTGATCTATATAAAGTACAACTCTATACCACTAACAACCAGGAGCCTGAAGATTACCCATAAATACCGTGATCTATATAAGATACTACATTGGAGCCTGAGGATTACCTATAAATACCGTGATCTCTATAAAGTAGAACCCTATACCACTAACAGCCAGCTCTAGAAGCCTGAGTATTATCCTTACATATCGTGATCTATATAAAGTATTACACTATACCACTAACAACAGGAGCCTGAGTATTACCCATAAATACTGTGATCTATATAAAGTACTACACTAATCCACTACCTACAGGAGCCTGAAGATTACACATAAATACCGTGATCTATATAAAGTACTACACTATACCACTAACAACAGAAGCCTGAAAATTACCCATAAATACCGTGATGTATATAAAATACAATCCTATGCCACTAACAACAGAAGCCTGTAGATTACCCATAAATACAGTGATCTACATTAAGTATTACAATATACCACTAACAACAGGAGCCTGAATATTACCCATAAATACCGTGATCTATATAAAGTACTACATTATGCCACTAACAACAGGAGCCTGAGTATTACCCATAAATACCGTGACCTATATAAATATTACACTATACCACTAAGAACAGGAGCCTGAGAATTACCCATAAATACCGTAATCTATATAAAGTACAACTCTATGCCACTAACAACCAGGAGCCTGAAGATTACCCATAAATAGCATGATCTATATAAAGTACTACATTAGAGCCTTACGATTACCTATAAATACCGTGATTTATATAAAGTACAACTCTATACCACTAACAACCAGGAGCCTGAGTATTACCCATAAATACCGTGATCTTTATAAAGTACTACACTACACCACTAACAACAGGAGCCTGAGTATTACCCATAAACACCGTGATCTATATAAAGCACTACACTATATCAGTAACAACGAGGAGCCTGACGATTACCCATAAATACTGTGACCTATATAAAGTACTACACTATACCACTAACAACAGGAGCCTGAAGATTGCACATAAATACCGTGATCTATATAAAGTACTATACTATACCACTAACAACAAGAGCCTGAAAATTACCCATAAATACCGCGATCTATATAAAGTACAACTTATAGCACTAACAACAGAAACCTGACGATTATCAATAAATACCGTGATCTATATAAAGTACTACACTATACCACTAACAACCAGGAGCCTGATTATTACCCATAAATACCGTACTCTATATAAAGTACAACTCTATATCACTAACAACAGGAGCCTGAGAAGTACCCATAAATACTGTGATCTATATAAAATAGTACACTATACCACTAACAACAGGAGCCTGAGTATTACCCATAAATACCTTGACCTATATAAAGTACTACACTATACCACTAACAACAGGAGCCTGAGAATTACCCATAAATACCGTGATCTATATAAAGTAATACACTTTAAGACTATAACAACAGGGGCCTGAGAATTACCCATAAATACTGTGACCTATATAAAGTATTACACTATACCACTAACAACAGGAGCCTGAGAATTACCCATAAATACCGTGATCTATATAAAGTACAACTCTATACCACTAACAACAGAAGCCTTAGGATTACCTATAAATACCGTGAGCTATATAAAGTATTACACTATACCACTAACAACCAGGAGCCTGAAGATTACCCATAAATACCGTGATCTATATAAAGTACTACACTATACCACTAACAACCAGGAGCCTGAGGATTACCCATAAATACCGTGATCTATATAAAGTACTACACTATACCACTAACAACAGGAGCCTGAGTATTACCCATAAATACCGTAATCTATACAAAGTACTACACTATAGCACTAACAACAGTAGCCTGAGTATTACCCATAAATACCGTGATCTATATAAATTACTACACTATACCACTAACAAGAAGAGCCTGAGAATTACCCATAAATACCGTGATCTATATAAAGTACTACACTATACCACTAACAACAGGAGCCTGAGTATTACCCATAAATACCGTGATCTATATAAAGTAAAACTCTATACCACTAACAACCAGGAGCCTGAGTATTACCAATAAATACCGTGATCTATATAAAGTACAACTCTATACCACTAACAACCAGGTGCCTGAGGATAACTCATAAATACCTTGATCTATATAAAGTACTACACTATACCTCTAACAATAGGAGCCTACGGGTTATCCATAAATACCGTGATCTATATAAAGTACTACACTATACCACTAACAACCAGGGCCCTGAGGATTACCCATGAAAACCGTGATTTATATAAAGAACTACACTATACCACTAACACACTAACAACAGGAGAATGAGTATTACCCATAAATACCGTCATCTATATAAAGTATTACATTATGCCACTAACAACAGGAGCCTGAAGATTATCCATAAATACCGTGATCTATATAAAGTACTACACTATACCACTAACAACAAGAGCCTGAGAATTACCCATAAATACCGTGAACTATATAAAGTACTACACTATACCACTAACAACAGGAGCCTGAGTATTACCCATAAAAACCGTGATCTATATAAAGTACAACTCTATACCACTAACAACCAGGAGCCTGAAGATTACCCATAAATACCGTGATCTATATAAGATACTACATTGGAGCCTGAGGATTACCTATAAATACCGTGATCTCTATAAAGTAGAACCCTATACCACTAACAGCCAGCTCTAGAAGCCTGAGTATTATCCTTACATATCGTGATCTATATAAAGTATTACACTATACCACTAACAACAGGAGCCTGAGTATTACCCATAAATACTGTGATCTATATAAAGTACTACACTAATCCACTACCTACAGGAGCCTGAAGATTACACATAAATACCGTGATCTATATAAAGTACTACACTATACCACTAACAACAGAAGCCTGAGAATTACGCATAAATACCGTGATGTATATAAAATACAATCCTATGCCACTAACAACAGAAGCCTGTAGATTACCCATAAATACAGTGATCTACATTAAGTATTACAATATACCACTAACAACAGGAGCCTGAATATTACCCATAAATACCGTGATCTATATAAAGTACTACATTATGCCACTAACAACAGGAGCCTGAGTATTACCCATAAATACCGTGACCTATATAAATATTACACTATACCACTAAGAACAGGAGCCTGAGAATTACCCATAAATACCGTAATCTATATAAAGTACAACTCTATGCCACTAACAACCAGGAGCCTGAAGATTACCCATAAATAGCATGATCTATATAAAGTACTACATTAGAGCCTTAGGATTACCTATAAATACCGTGATTTATATAAAGTACAACTCTATACCACTAACAACCAGGAGCCTGAGTATTACCCATAAATACCGTGATCTATATAAAGTACTACACTACACCACTAACAACAGGAGCCTGAGTATTACCCATAAACACCGTGATCTATATAAAGCACTACACTATATCAGTAACAACGAGGAGCCTGACGATTACCCATAAATACTGTGACCTATATAAAGTACTACACTATACCACTAACAACAGGAGCCTGAAGATTGCACATAAATACCGTGATCTATATAAAGTACTATACTATACCACTAACAACAAGAGCCTGAAAATTACCCATAAATACCGCGATCTATATAAAGTACAACTTATAGCACTAACAACAGAAACCTGACGATTATCAATAAATACCGTGATCTATATAAAGTACTACACTATACCACTAACAACCAGGAGCCTGATTATTACCCATAAATACCGTACTCTATATAAAGTACAACTCTATATCACTAACAACAGGAGCCTGAGAAGTACCCATAAATACTGTGATCTATATAAAATAGTACACTATACCACTAACAACAGGAGCCTGAGTATTACCCATAAATACCTTGACCTATATAAAGTACTACACTATACCACTAACAACAGGAGCCTGAGAATTACCCATAAATACCGTGATCTATATAAAGTAATACACTTTAAGACTATAACAACAGGGGCCTGAGAATTACCCATAAATACTGTGACCTATATAAACTATTACACTATACCACTAACAACAGGAGCCTGAGAATTACCCATAAATACCGTGATCTATATAAAGTACAACTCTATACCACTAACAACAGAAGCCTTAGGATTACCTATAAATACCGTGAGCTATATAAAGTATTACACTATACCACTAACAACCAGGAGCCTGAAGATTACCCATAAATACCGTGATCTATATAAAGTACTACACTATACCACTAACAACCAGGAGCCTGAGGATTACCCATAAATACCGTGATCTATATAAAGTACTACACTATACCACTAACAACAGGAGCCTGAGTATTACCCATAAATACCGTAATCTATACAAAGTACTACACTATAGCACTAACAACAGGAGCCTGAGTATTACCCATAAATACCGTGATTTATATAAATTACTACACTATACCACTAACAAGAAGAGCCTGAGAATTACCCATAAATACCGTGATCTATATAAAGTACTACACTATACCACTAACAACAGGAGCCTGAGTATTACCCATAAATACCGTGATCTATATAAAGTACAACTCTATACCACTAACAACCAGGAGCCTGAGTATTACCCATAAATACCATGATCTATATAAAGTACTACACTATACCACTAACAACCAGGAGCCTGAGGATTACCCATAAATACCGTGATCTATATAAAGTACTACACTATACCACTAACAACAGGAGCCTGAGTATTACCCATAAATACCGTGATCTATATAAAGTACTACACTATACCACTAACAAGCAGGAGCTTGATGATTTCTTGTAAATACTGTGATCTGTCGTAATATATCTATATAAAGTATTACTCTATACATGCGCGGATGTAAAGGGATGCGCTGAGATTCGGCGGAAAATACTTTTCTTTTAATTTGCGGTATGAAATCAATAATTTTACGCATAAAAAAAAAAGATGAACCTCTTCTCGGAAAAATCATTGAGGTGGATCCCCTCTCGATGACATTTCCGCGCCAGCAAGTACCACTGACAAACCAGGATCCCCATTAAACTTTGTTTCTCTGTACCACGAAACGCTTTACTACTACCACATTTGATGGTATATTAAACAGTTTAATGAATGAAAAGAGAAACGCTATACGTAGAAATGACAGAAGTATGGTATCTAACTTGAAAAACGTCACTTGCTTCGTAGATGTACATGTCTATTCACTTAGTGATATGTTTATGTGATTTCACAACGCAGGCAAATTATAACAGTGGCAGATGCACAATAAAAATCGACATACATTGTAAAGTTTTAAAACACAGACAGTAACTGATCAGATGTGTTATGGGCATTTTTATATCTTTTATGATTGATTTGTGAACGCCGGTAAACCACGCCCCTTAGTTTATATCCTTTGAATGTGCACAGCATGCTGCATCCTCAGTTGATTCTGTTCTCCG
Source organism: Pteria penguin (assembly GCA_035048485.1). Lineage (NCBI taxonomy): Eukaryota > Metazoa > Mollusca > Bivalvia > Pterioida > Pteriidae > Pteria > Pteria penguin. Next base: position 49,004,288 of record CM068583.1, on the reverse strand, counting down.
ATGAGTAGACACTAGTTGCTTCCTCAGAAAACTTTGGTGGATGCGGTAAGTATTCATAAATACAGTCTGTAATTTCCATTTTTATCTTGGAAGCAAAGCGTCTTTCAGTACGCAGTTATCAATGTGGCATAAGATCTCATGGCCATGGGGTTGTTAATGTGGCACAGGATCTCATGGCCATGAGGTTGTTAATGTTTTGTTTCTAAAAATAAAACGACAACCATATATCCTGACTGTTGAAGATCAACAATATACATGCACATTCCTGAGTCGAAGAATCATACACGTGTTTTTGGAAAAATAAAGCAAGATAGCATGCATCCTCGGTTCCCCATGGTATCTGAATATTCAGATACCATGAATAGCGCAGATACCATGGGGAACCGAGGATGGATAGCATGACAGTATTTCAGTTAATGGAAACGAAACACACAAATATTTACATCTACAGTATTTCTAAAGCAAAATCAAAACACCGATCAGAACTTACTTCTTTTGGTTACTGTAGATGGCACAAGAGAAAGCTATCCATTACATGTCCAGCAGTGCTTCACATGACGCTAGAGCGTATGACGCTAATTATGGCGCACATCGGGAGGGTATGACACCACAGGACGTTGCGGATTATTACACTCGGTGGGCTCAGAGCGGTGGTTACGAAAAGGTACGATCAATTTGTACATTTCTGTATTATGTATATTGCTGTTATAAATATACCTTTGTGATTCCACTATCAGACCGGTGTTATACAGTAGTTTTCCCCGATAGTAGTTTTTCCCCCTGGTAAAATGGCTATATAGTAGTTTTCCCCCATGGCGGAAAAAGTACTCTATAGTAGTCTTTCCCCCATAGTAGTTTTCCCCCTTACGTAACGGTTTGGAAATTATACACGTTCGTTCTGTTTTAGTCAGATAACATTTCAAATACAAAGGTACTATAGTAATAGACGTTGGGTCAAACCGATGGTATTATGGTTAATGGGTTTCTATATACTGTTAAGTGTTCTGTTTGTGCGTGTATGTGTGTGCATTTATTTTTTGTTTTATGTATTTATTTACAAGTCTTTCTTTTTATATATTTACCACAGTATGCTATTTTCTTCTATTATTTCATAGTAAAAATTGTCGTTTACTTGCGTATAGATGTCAATTATGACGTCAGGCTGTGACTCAAGATTCGATCCCAGGAATCTTTTCGTAATACAACATAAGTAAAATAGGAATTTATCAATCAAAATGTTCCAATGACAAATATAAGAATTGAACGTGCAAGAATTCCTTGAACATTCAATACCTAAATAAATTAAGACTGATGCATTATATATATCACAATATCGCTTATCATGTAGAGAGTACATGATGGACATGAAAATAATAGAAGGGAATTTCACCCAGGTGCACATGATTTGCAATCTTCGACAAGGTTTGTCTAGTCGCAGATGTTGTAAATCATGATCACAAGAATGCGATTTCCTTGTCCCTTACGCAAAGTATGAAAGGTTTCATTTAAAAGTATCTATATGCTAAGTTTCAAAGCTCTACACCCTTTTTTGTAGAAGATATAGTCAAGGTTAAAGTTTTTGAGAAGTAGGTCACACTTCAAGATCAAGGTCATTAGGTCAAAAGTCATGGTCCCAAATTAAAGATCTTATCACAAGTAATCTATATATGAAGTTTTTGAAAACGTAGAGCACCAAGGTCAAAGTCACTAGTTAAAAAAATCATGGTCCCAAATAAAAGGTCATCACAAGAAAACTATATGTGGAGTTTCAAAGCCTTGTAATTCTTTGTACAAACGATATAGTCAAGGTTTCTGCCACAGGCGAAGAGTCACAGACAGGCCAAAAACTAGATGCCCCCGAACTTCATTCCGGGGGCATAAAAACGAACTTGTTTTTCTTTTTTCCATTTGTATATATAGAGATTTCTCGGATTAAATAAAGATATCTTGAATGAAAGTCTAGTATATAAATCTGTTCTAAATAAATGCCTTTGTATTTGGAAAAGAGATGAAAATTGAAGACATTTCTACTTAAGAAAATGAGATACATGTATCTCTAAATTAATTGGATATATCTCCGTATAAAAAAATTTTAATCTCCGTATAAAAATGTTTTAGATAGAAATCTATTTATTTTTAATAAGGTAACAAGCTGGATTTACTTACATGTATGTGTGAAAAGAAAGTTCGGAATTTCTCATTGGGGGAAAATCCACTATATAGTAGTTTTTCCCCGGGGGAAAATGGTTATAAGAGGGGGGGGGGATGGCTATATAGCCAAATTTCCCCGGGGGAAAAACTACTATATAGCCATTTTTCCGGGGGAAAAAACTACTATATAGCCATTTTCCGGGGTGGAAAATGGCTAGGGGGGAAAACTACTATATAACACCGGGTGTTCAATTCCGGTCCCAATTTTCCAGTTCTCCTGCCTGTTGCAAAATTAGGAGCCAAAGTAAATGACTCATAGGGGTTTCCGAAGATGTGAAAACCGCTAAAATCGTGTTGAAGAGTGTAGTAGGAACCGTATATCGGCCAGGATAGCTAAGTCGGAAAGAGCGCCTTTCAAAGAGAGCAGGTCTCGGGTTGGTTCTCGGTCCGATCACATGTTTTCTCTCTTGTTACATCTCAATTAGTGTAAATTTTGGCTATTAAGAGAGCTACTTTTGTATATAAGAAATTTAATCATGTAATTTTTATGCCTCCGGCGAGGGCATATTGTTTTTGTCCTGTCTGTTTGTCTGTCTGTTGTCAACTTTAACCTTGGCTATAACTTTTGAACTGTGAGGGATAGAGAATTCATATTTGACATGCGTACTCAACTAATAAAGCTCTTTCAAATGACACCAAGGTCGATGACCTTTTGACTTTCACGCTAAAAATAACTTTTTGGAATTTGGTGCCGCCGGGGGCATTAGTGTTTCACAAACACAGCTTGTTAATCATTGTTCTTTAATAAATTAACCTTGGTAATATGTTCATGCATATGTCAATACGTTATGTTCATAATTTTGGGGGAAATATTAGGATACTTTAGTAAACGCCCCATGTTTCGCGTGTATAACTGTAATGACGCCACACAAACAAACATATCATCGGGGTATGAAACGGGCAGATATTTTGAAACTGTTCATTTGTAGATTGAGATTTTGTATGGAAATATATGCACAAACAGTGTAATCCACAAAGATGAAAGCTATTACTGATATTTATTTTCCTCTCAGCAAGGACTCTTTCGTGACGTCACACCGCGACGTAAATCTTCCACGAAGTGATATTATTCTGAAACTTAAGTTCAAATCTCGAAATTTTGTGTATTATTACATATTTTGAAAATTTTATCAATAGTTTATATAGAAAGTTTCCGGGCTGATAGAGAGCCATAAATGCCCGCAAAGTTCATATCAGCCCGGGGACTATTCCCAGTTACGTGACGTTATACTTATATTTAACGTCATACCAAACAAACCTGGCGGACAGTACTATTAACGAAAATACTTCGATTCATAGAATTAAATGCACATGGACGGTTAAATATGTAATAAAAAGGTTATTGACTGAATACGACGAAATATGACCGCCCTCGGTCTTTGAGCGGATGCTCGCAAGCTCGGGCCGCTTTACCGCTCCAAGACCTCGGGCAGTACTTCGTCGTATTCAGTCAAAAACCTATAATTATTTCATATTTTCATTGTTATTGACACAAATTATTATACTGAATCGAAGTTGGTTTTTTTTTCTTTCTTTTTTTTTTTGTATTATTTCATATTTTCATTGTTGTTGACACAAATTATTAAATTGAAATTATTAATTCATTGCAAGTCAATTTAGATGTTCAACATTACCTTTCTAGAAACTCAACCCGTTACCTATCAAAATATCTAAAAATATGATCAATCTGATTAAAACCAAATCTTTATTCCGTTTGTCTATCTGTCCCATTGCCAATGGGACGAATAGAGAAGTGGAATAAAGATGTGGTTTTAATCAAATTGAAAATATGATATAATGCTTTTGGATCCCCCCTCCCTTTTTTTCTCTATCCCAATGCATATTTACGCATCTCTTTCTTACAAAATAGAAGGTGCATTATAGTACGACAACAACCACTCATCAATGTAAACTTTGCGTTAACGCTATTTCGTATTCTTATTTCTTAGGGTTATTATCAGGGAATTTTAGGGCTTAGAAGCGTTTATCTATTGTTATTATCTGTATTCTAATTGATTATATAATATATCATTTAACTTACATGTATAAATTGTTCGTAATCCTAATTTCAAATTTCACGCTACCTATTTAGATTTAGAAGAGACACAACGTTTGGTGACAAGGGAAATTAAAAATTATGTTTTATTAATCATTTTCTACAATATTAGGAAAGAATATTGATGGGTAACAACTTCAGATGATTAGATCAAGTGTATCAACGATACTTGATAGAAACATTTATCAGCAACAAGGATAAGTAGAACCCGATTTGTATGTACCCTATGTTTTCCGAAATATCTTTTATTCATTATTATCCTTTTGTGTGTATAAAACTTCGGATTTCTATGGCCAAATTGAACGTTAACAAAATCGAACAGCTGATCGAAATGAAGATATATATATATATATATATATATATATATATATATATATATATATATATATATATATATATATATATATATATATATATATATATATATTATATATATATATATATATATCAACCTTATCTGTTTCCAACTCATTTAATCGGTCTTGTAAATAAGCTGGATTTAAGAAACGATTCATGTCTGCATGTTACTGAGGAAAACACAAAGATATCAACATCGAGAATCGCTGACATGAATATTATTATAACGAAGGAAAAAGTACACTTTTTCAGTTAAGCTTTTTTTTTTATATGAAATGATGCATAACTTTGATATTAATAGTCATGTGCTCACTTTAAACTACAAAGATTTAAAGTTAGAAAAGGACATTTCCATCGGTAGATGTTTACCTGACCAACTTCTTACCAGGTGATAAAATACCAGGATTCAATATCATTAATGAGTTGGATGTCAAATTAACATAGGGGACTTGGGAGCCGTACTTAGTGCTGAAGAATGGGCTAAATGCGAGACCGAGAAGAATTTTACAAGATTACAGATTCGAACAATTTCATATTATCAATGCTGTCATAGACTTTGTCAGTAGGGAAATCTCATTATCAGGAAATCATTTACCCTAAATACTCATTATGTGAACCAGTGTTTGAATATTTAAGGAATATTTTATCAGCTAGAGCTACTGGACCATTGCCAGAGATACTTATTCCAGTGAGGTTCATAAATGATAGTCAAAGCCTCGTAAAGCTAGGGAAAGGATACTCTGTTAGAGAGTTGAAACCTGTGAACTATCTAACTACACTTTGCCTGATTACTTATGACATATATAAAAGAAGCTGTGGTACCACTACGTGTAACAAATCTAAATCGGATATTAATTAGCACTTTTCCTCAAAACATTCACTAGTGACTAGACGCATTCGCTGAAGACAAAATTATTAAGGAGAGTGTTTCGGGATCGAACTTCAACTTAACCCTGAATGTGCAGCGCTTTTCAGTCAGACAACAGAGGCGACCATCTTCGCTTGCCTAGGCGTCTCTTATTGTCTTAGGTGGAAAAAGGACAACTCAGTGAAGTGGCACAAAGACCATCGCAACGTAAACCATTTACCAAAAAGATGTAAACCCATTATGCAGGATAGATACTTGTCTTGATTGTTTATCATCGGCAAAAGTATTTTAACTTTTGACTTTCAAAATAGATACTTGGAACTTGAGGCGGTGTAGAAGGATGGACACAAAACAGCATTTAGCACCACATATCGATTGTTCAAAACATCAAAATGCCCTTTAGCTTAATCGCTTACAAATTCATCTCAACATGCAAGCAAATAGGTCATCTTGAAAGGTCTTCAATGGAAAACACTTTTAAATAAATAAAATGATGATATAATAGTACACAGCTCTTCAACAGAAAAACATGTAGAACAAATTGATATTGTACTTACTTCGTTGCAAGGGGCAGGTTTTAAACTGAGACTATCGAAATATGACAGTCAAACACTAAGTTGTCACGCTGGCGTGCACAAAATGCTTGCAAATGGGAAAGAGGTAAATAGATCTCATAAGGGAGAGAGTGTATGAGGAAACAATAAAGATCATAACCTTATGATCATGAGAAGGGAAGGAAGAGGTAGAAAAGTAGAAGTTCTTAAAATGGACAGTGTAGAATTGAATTAACGCAAGGATCTTTTATTGTTCTAGAAAAATCAATTGGGAAGTCAAAATTTAGAAAATCGAGGAAAATACACACCAAATGTAGCTAGGGGTTACGGGATGAAGAACTATGTGTTTGTGTATGTTTGTATGTGTGTGTGTGTGTGTGGGGGGGGCATTATATGGAGTAAATATATATATATATATATATATATATATATATATATATATATATATATATATATATATATATATATATATATATATATATATATATATATATATATATATATAAGCCGGAGTGGCCTAGTGGTATCGCGTCAGACTCCTGATGGGGAGGCCGGGGTTCGAGTCCCGCTCTGGTCATGCCGGTGTCATGTCTTTCGGATGAGACAGTGAAAACCGAGGCCCCGTATCGTGGTATGCATGGCACGTTAAAGATCCCTCACTGCTTCGGTGGGTCCGTTGCAAAGGTCAAAATCTGTATGCCCCGCATCAGGCAGATGCCGTCATCATATACGTGAAATATTCGTGGTGTGACGTAAAACAAAAATTAATCAATTAATCAATATATATATTTATATAGTGCTATAATTATAATTTGTTATATTTGAAGGATCTTTGTCTTGAAAGATATCGTGGGCCTTTAATAGCTGCTGAGAACATATGCCAAACATTCACAGAAAATCGAAAGGATGTGAAAATACTCGATGTAGCATGCGGAACTGGATATCTGGCAGAAGAGGTATTATAGTATTACTCCTCATAATCCAAAATTAATGAATTGAAATACTCCGTTCTCGCAATGAGGTGCTATAAATTCGTGTGTATATAGTGGCAAAACTACCCAGTGCTTATTTGATTCTTATAAGGGCTCAATTAAAATGTTACCTGCATTGGCGTACAGTAATTTACTTTAGGGATGAAAAAAGGCCGAATTCCTGACTTTTTTTGCATTACGGATATTGGTAGTATACTGATAAACTTCCACTAGTAGAAGTACTCTTTCAATTTAAATGTCAGCTGAATCAGTGCGTCGTGATCTAGTTAGGAATTGGAAGTAGGTTAAACAGCTTTTCAGACATTTTCCTTATAGATACTGATATTGCCATCAAATTTAGTCACAATCTTCCTCTCAGTAAAATACACATTCAGTTTACTTGTCAACTGGTCCTGGCGCCATAAACTGAGAAAATATGTAAGTCATGATTTCATATTCTTCTGTTCAATAATGAATAATTTATTCCATCATCAAATGTCAAAAAAATTGTCATAGAGAATGGTTAATTCTATTCCTCGATATAAAAAAACTCAATAAAAAATCCAAATCCCAGTTATCAATTCATTGTTGAACAGAAGAATATGAAATTATGACTTAAGTATTTTCTCAGTTTATGCGCCGGACCCTGGATTTGTGCACCTTGACCTACTTAAAGGGTAAAATGGGTCAATCAGGTTTCTGAACTTTTTATCTGATATGGATAAGGTGTTGTTTGTGACCTAATTTGAAAAGCGTTACTGTCATTTGTATATATTTGCTACTGTAATATTAAGTGACAGGCACATATATGCAACGTAGACCTTCCTCTTAATATTTTTTCCCAGTCATTTTGCTATATTGATCTCGTGAACCATGCAGCTTTCCGTCTTTAAAAATGAAAGTAAAGTACCGCAAGTGCCTGTACGTGGAATACATGTATTGAATTATACATACCTCTTTAGGATCGATGGTTACTTTTGATCAAGTTTACACTTCAAATATATATATCGTTTGATAAATAGCTTTTCAAGAAAGGATACAGGGATATAGATGGCTTGGATCCGGCGGAGGGAATGATCATCGCAGCTAGAAAGAAGGGTGTTTACAGAAATTTGTATTGCGAGTTCCTGAATGAAAAACAACTGCCTATTCAAAACGGTAAAAAATTGAAAAAGTTGAATGTGGAATATCTAATAGATTGTGTAATAATTCAATTTGGTTTGTTTCTGTATTTCTGGTGGGTTGAAATGGATGTTAAATTTGTTACAAGAACTTTGTCACATAACCATGCTTGTATTCAAGTGCGCTGAATGTAGCGCATCTGTTTAAAATTGTACGATGTTTAAAAATAATTGTTCGTTTTATTTTGTCTTTACTACCTTTTTTATACGTCCGTCATAGACGGGACGTATTATGGTATGGCGATGTCCTTTTGTCCGTCCGCTAAATGGTTGTTCATGAAACCTATATGGAATGCGTTAATAACATATAAGAAGAGCCCTTTCGATTTTGAAAAAAGAAATCCGTATTGTCGTTACGGTTACGGAGTCAAGGGGATTTGGACTTCTGACATTGATAGGATAATGGCAGTTTCTTTGGGACGTGATAACTTTAGTAAACATTAGTAGTTTTATGAAACTTATACAACATGTTTGGATAATGTAGAGGAAGAGCCCTTTTGATTTTGGGAAAAATCCGTATTCCCTTTACAGAGTTATGGGACTAGGCGTTTTTTCATGAATAGAATAATAGCAGTTTCTGTGGGACGCAATAACTTTAGTAATCGTGAATGGATTTTCATAATACTTACACAGAAACTCTGATAGAATAAAAGAAGATGCATTTCGATTTTGAAAATATTCCCATTGTCAGTTCAGAAGAGGGGGTTAAATTCTTCTCTTTGCTATGACTTTTTACTACCTTCACAAATCAGGCCCTCATTTATATTATATTATATTATGTCATGTCATGTCATGTCATGTCATGTCATATTATATTATATTATATTATATTATATTATATTATATTATATTATATTATATTATATTATATTATATTATATTATATTATATTATATTATATTATATTATATTATATTATATTATATTATATTATATTATTGAAATACTATAAAAGTAAGGTAAAGCTGATTATGTGAATTTTCTTTTTCCCTGGTGCAGATACATACGACCTCACCGCTGTTGCAGGGGGTATGGGTGAAGGACATATACCATGCTGTGCTCTCAGGGAAATGATCAGAATAACAAAGCCAGGTCATGTTCCCTTAAATGGCTTGTTTATCATTTAAATCAAGGCATACATATATTTCAACATATTTAGCTCAATGAAATAAAATAATAACGTCAACCTGCATACTACCACACTAATATAAAAACTATTATTGATTAGTTATCAGTACACAGAATAAGCATGTTAAAGTGACATATAAGACAAACAAAACAGAAACCGGTCAATGGGGCTATATTTCTTTTTTATCAAACTAAATATATGAAAGTATACAATGCAAAAAAAAAAAACCCAACTGCACATGTACACACACACACAACTATACACACCCACACACACACACTTTTTCTCTAACTTAGAGACATAGTGTCTCTGTATTTGTCGTTTGCTGTTTACATAATTGTACTTATACTTGATTATTTTTCGGGGTTACATTTTTAACATGCTCCATCTCTTTAATATTTTTCTAAGCCTCAAATAATCTGATTTGAAGACATTACGGCTTGTATAATAAAATATTTTGTTGATTTTGAATGATAATTATTTGGGCGACTATGGAATTTCAGAATAATTCAATTTCTGTTTTACAGGAGGTCACATATTAATTGTTATGAGAGAGGAATACCTGTCTTACGTTCAAGAATATAAAGACAGACTGGAACCGTTAATGCAACATCTAGAGGAAGAAGGGAAATGGAAAGCAATCTGCAGAAAAATAGTCCCTAATTACTCATTTGATAACAACGGCGTCGTATTTCAATTCCAGTTATGTGAAATATAATTGTCAAATCCATAAGGTGCGGGGATAAAATATTTATATGTAGTATGATGATTTTTCAGTTGTTCCTTTGTAAACTATGGCAGCAATGAATTTCAAAAACACGTGTATATGCTGTCTTTTAATTTATATGGACAACGACACTTTCGTCATAAATGGTGTCCCGCCTGATAGACAGTGGGCCAGATGCAAGATTTTCTCTCCGTTCATACATTTGATAACTTTTGATTTTTCTGATCAAAAGTGATCACATGACAAATGTCAGAAGCATATTTACAAGTATAATACAAATTGTTTTTGAGAATACACTATACCCTGTATTGTATGTGTATCGGTAGTATATATATTTAGATACTTTTTGAGGGAATTTGTCATTTTTATGTGAATTTCATTTTGAAAATGTTCATTGTGTTTGTACATACGTATATATTTGTGAGTTTACAATGTCTATTGTTGGGAAGTTTTGTAGAATTATTTCATGTTAACATGCCACAATTATTTTTCAAAAGTTTCGTTCATTTTTGGTTTGTGGGTCCAAACCTACCGTGATCATAGGGGAGTTGTCATGTGATCACTTTTGATCAGAAAAATCAAAAGTTATCAAATGACATTTGTCACGAGGAAAAGTTCACTTTTTATGTAATGTTAATATTCAAATTTATTGAAATTATAAGTTTAAAATTTTATTGTATCAAAAATCTTTATATTCCATTTTCCTTAAATTCATTTTATTTTTGTTTTCCTTAAAAAAAAACTCAAAATAATTTATGTATATACTTTATTGGATTAACTTCAGCTTAGGAATTTCTCAGTTTCTAAAGCTTTTAGATTTTTCTTTACCTGATAGGTCTTACAAATTTTTAGTTTATGTAATAACAACACCTTTTGGCTATTTTTAGCAAACTTTCCTCTGACATGGTGTCATCTATTTACTCTATTACCCGACTGCTAATTGATTTCGCCGATTTCATCTTTAAAGTTAAGTATTCTTTTGTTAAGGAAATTCCTCACTGGTACTAATTGTTTGTTTAATGATTTAGTGCCTAGCATGTACTTGTCTCATGATTTGGGGTATATCGTAGAAATCTGCACTTTGATTGGTCAAAATTAAAAAATTTCGGGAAATCGCGTTTTACCTGAAAGGAGATCCGCGTCTGTAGCGTCATTCCATGAATGCGCTTCGATTAAAATTAGAAATTCCTAAGCTGAAGTTAATCCAATAAAGTATATACATAAAGTATTTGTTACCCATAAAACATTTCACCATTCTCACCATATTTAATTGATGCATTTAAATTGTTGCTTTAAAATAATTTGGGACAACCTAATTAACGGTACACACAAATGTACCAATCTGATTAAAACCATATCTTTATTCCGCTTCTCTATTTGTCCCATTGCGGATAAAGATGAGGAAGCGGAATAAAGATATGGTTTTAATCAGATTAGTTTAAACATTTATTCCAGTATATATATATATATATATACACAGCAATATGATATTGACTTATAAATAACATTAGAGATCTGAAAACAAGTAAACTAATACTTATATTAATTCATCTCTCTATATATTAATGACACTGCAATCGTTAAGATTTGTAATTAACTGCATACTCAAGATAGAAAATTTATATACAAAAATACAAATTGAGTAACAATAAAGACAAATTACAGTGATAATGAGAATATAGATGAATAGATATGTTTAAAGGAAAAAATATATACATAGCATCCATTTGGGGAAAAATAGATTTTTTAAATAAAATTGACAAATAGCATTTTATCTATTTAGATAATAAATAGTGTTGACATCATAGTGGATATGTTATGCATTACTGTGCGTTACTGAAACGCTTGGACTTTTTGAAAAATTCGTGCACAACGCTAAACGTGTGTTCATTAACATTTGTTGGGGAAAGCATATTGCCGTAGAGGAGAGTGTGTAAAGTTTTGTCGTGTAAGCGTGCTATAGTCAGAGATCGCGTGTCATTATATAGTGGACATTCTAGGAGGTAATGTTTTGTGTTTTCTATGGAACGCCATGGCTGTCTTAATATTACATTGATTGATTGATTGATTGATTTTTGTTTTACGTCACACCACGAATATTTCACGTATATGGTGACGGCATCTGCCTGATGCGAGGCATACAAATTTTGACCTTTGCAACGGACCCACCCGAAGCAGTGAGGGATCTTTAACGTGCCATGCATACCACGACACGGGGCCTCGGTTTTTACTGTCTCATCCGAAAGACATGACACCGGCATGACCAGAGTGGGACTCGAACCCCGGCCTCCCGATCAGGAGTCCGACGCGATACCACTAGGCCACGCCGGCTTCTTAATATTACATTATTAACAATAAATAGTCCTTTCACAATAGCATGACGTCAAAACAGTATACCATTAAGTAGTTTTTATATTATATGAAGTCAAACAAATATGATGTGATGTCGAATTAGTGCGTTATGATATCAAAGCATTAAGTTATGAAGTCACAAAGGCATGTTATGGAATCAAAATAGAATGTTATGAAGTCAAAACATTACGTTATGAAGTCAAATAATATGTTATGAAGTCAAAGCATTATATTATGAAGTCACACATTACGTTATGGAGTCAAAATAGTTTGTTACGAAGTCATCGAAGTATGTTGTAAAGTCAAAACATTACGCTATGAAGTCACAAAAATACAGTATGGAGTCCAAATAATATGTTATGAAGTCAAAGCATTATGCTATGAAGTCATACAATACATTATGAAGTCAAAATAGTATTTTATAAAGTCATCAAACTACGTTATAAAGTCAAAACATTACATTATGAAGTCATAAAAATACGTTATGGATTTCAAATAGTATGTTATGAATTCATTAAAGTACGTTATGAAGTCAAACATTGCGTTATAAAGTCACAAATGTATGCTATGCAGTGAGAATATTATGTTATGAGGTCATTAAAGTACGTTATGAAGTCAAAACATGACATTATGAAGCCATAAAGTACTTTATAGAGTAATAAAGCATGTTATGAAGTCATAGCAACACATTTTGAAGTGCAATAGTAAGTCATTAAGACAAAACAATAAGGCATGAAGCCAAATGTTAAGTTAAGGTCTTATACAGGTGGCGGATCCAGGTTTTAGAGTTAATAAAAAGGGGGGGGGAGGGCGAAGTCAGGCGAGGGGTATGGGGACGTCAATTGACCGTTCTCAGTCGGTACCGCAGCTGTACATGTCGTGTGAACGAAGCTTTTTGTGAATGTTAATCATGTCTTGTCCTTATCTTGTTATACTTGTAGTACATGTGGTGGATTTTGTATACAGCTAAGTCAGAGCTGATCTTGTAATAAATCTGATTCAGCTATATCGCAAAATCTAGAGACCTATAATTCAGGTCTCTGGCAAAACCCACCATCATTACTTTTAGTAGACAGAAACGAAGCATCTATACTAGGCGAATGTAGAAATGTTTGAAAAAGAGGTTGCGACCTGCAATGAATGCTTTTCAGTCACTACGGACGGTGTAGCGTGAATTTTCATGAAACTGATAGTTTAGTGAACGATGATTTATTTTTTCATTCGGATGTATTCTATTCAGGTCCCGTGTCGCGGTAGGCGTGGCACATAAAAGATCCCTCACTGCTTCGAGAGGGGGGGGGGGATCTATTGCAAAGGTATAAATCTCAGTGCAATGCAACAGACAGACGCCGTCACCATGTACACGAAATAATCATGGAGTGACGTAAACAATAATCAATCGATACATTGTTCGTGTAGTGTTCAATTTTCAAGATACACAACAAAAAATTATCAGGTCAAAAATCTCTTGGAGTAAAGTTTATTTCGTAAGGGTCTAGCTTGCAGGAGAAAAAAATGCTGTATTTAGATCATGTTTGCGTTCGTTTACGTGATTCAATGTTAATAAACAAACAACTGAAATTAATCCTTTTGTTTCAATTTTATAAGCTCTACTGGCCAGAGATTATGCAATACCATTTGTCGTCCGTTAGTAAACAATTTGTTGTTATCTCCTCTGAGATTTGATTATGAGCTAGAAGCACATGTGTATTCCCTATATGATCTAGTGCATGTGTAATTTTGAACCTGTGCCCAGCCCTCGATGGTGGGAAATAGGCGTGGTCTTGGGATCTTGTTATGGTTTCTCTTCCAGCGATTAGGTATTGTTTTCGTCACTCCACGATTATTTCACGTATATGCATATTGTGACGGCATCTACCTGATGCATTGCATAGAAATCTATACCTTTGCAACGAACCCTCATGAAGCAGTGAGGGATCTTTTACGGTACACGCCTACCGCGACACGGGACCTCGTTTTTCACTTCCTTGCGTATCCGAAAGACAGGACACCGGTGCATTCATGGCAGGAGTCGAACCTGGACGTCCCGATCACGAGCCGAACACCGTGGCTCATCCACTGGGCTACACCGGTTTGCTTCTCTTCCACTATAGATGTTTATCATTGTATGGTCTAATATGACTTGATTTCTTTCCCTATTTAATCAATAGAATTCATCCAAGTGAATAAAAAATCCATCGTTCACTTAACTCCGTCTATCCGTTTTATGAGAATTTATAAACCGGTGTTGTAGCATAGACTACCCCCCACCCCCCGCACAGACTTTCCCCCCGGACAAACCGACCCAGTATACAACTCCCCCCCCCCCCCCCCGGAAAAACCGACCCAGTATAAATCTCTCCCCCCCCCCTAGGAAAACCGACATAGATTATCCCCCAGGCATAAAACAACCCAGTATAGTTTATTTTAAAAAATCCGATTTCCCCGCTTAAGGGATGTGATTTATTTTGCGAATTAAAGATTAGATACCTCTTTACTCTAGCTGGTCCTAGATGAGAACCAAACTATGAATTGATTCCCCATTAGGACACATTATCACCTAGATGTCGAGCAAATGCAGATATAAAAACATAATTTTGATCAAATTACATTTTAGAAGTGCCAAAAATTACAATTTTAATTTCCTTTTTGGAAATTATATGAAGTGATGTTCAAAATTCGTTTAACAATTATTGGATCTAGAGAGCGGACGTAACATGCAAAAATTATCGGGAAAAGGAACCAAGAGATCCCTACAAGTTTTGCGAGAAGTATCACTGACAAGAAGATATTTTTATCTTGGGAAGCTTTTGCAGTATTTGTATAAGGATGACACGATGCTGCATACCTACATATATATTTACATACAAGCTTCTCTCACATACATATAGCCGTCGGTATTATGCACCAGTAATCCAAGATTTGTGATATATGTAGTTTTTGTCCTATCCGTGTTAGTTTGTTTGTCTGCAAAAAATTAGACCTTATACATAAATTTTGAATGTGATAGAGCTTCCATCTTTCACACGAGGAATCCTTGTGATAAGAGATAAAAACGCAGTAATTCCATTTCCCATAGGGTCCCATGTTAAATTACCAAATTTCCAGCAAGATTTACACAACATCCTACACTTTAGCTATATATAATCCATATATCAAAATGTTTGTCAAACCCTCCTCTATCAGAATCTTAACAGTTTAACATAGATTATTCACCTTAATTTCGTGAAAATCATGCTGGAAGGGGATCACCCTAAAAAAATTGCCAAAATTCAAATGTAAATGACAACCCCTCTTTAGGTCATAAAATTTTTACATAAGCGAAATGAGAAAAAAAAATCATGATTTTACAGCAGAATCAATCTTTAATTATAGATATTTTGTTTTTGTTCTTTTGTTTTTGTTTGTTTAATTGTTTTAGTTTTTTTGTTCTGCTACCTTGTGCCATAAGATTGATGTAATTATAATGAATATCTTGACGTAATGATAATGAAATTTTCGCAATGATTCTGCTCAAAAATCATACATGTATCTTATTTTCACTTTTTGCTGTGTATTTGATATAGTCTACACCATTAAGAATGATGAAAAGGGAGCGATGTTTTGTATGCATGGTTGTTTATTTTCCTCTATGGCCGGCTGATAGGTATTTTAATTTCAAATGGACGTAAAATCAAGACTAAATAACGGTTTGAGTTTTCCGATTTGATGAGAACCTGGAATCAATAGGGCGGAAAGATGAACCCAGGTGGGTTTATCCTCCTAGGGGGGAAGTTTATGCTGATAATCAGAAGGGGGGAAACAGTACGGATAGAATATCCCCTTTAGAGGGGGAAGATCTATACTGGGTCGGTTTATCCGGGGGAAATTTCTATGCGGAGGGGATAGTCTATGCTACAACACCGGTAGTAAGCAGAGGATACGAGATTGCAACCCCTTTGATTGAAAAATTTTTCCAACAAAGGTCATTATGGTTAGGTTCAGGGCTTCAACTCCAACCCATCCTATCCTGACTGAAAAGCATTCATGGCAGGTCGCAACCCCTTTTTCAAACATTTCTGCATTCGCCTAGTGCTTCGTTTCTGTGTACTAAAAGTAATGATGGTGGGTTTTGCCAGAGACCTGCATTATAGGTATCTGGATTTTGCGATATCGCTGAATCAGATTTATTACAATATCAGCTCTGACTCACTTATATGACAAAATCCACCACATGTACAAAAAGATATGGACAAGACATGAATATCACCACAAAAAGCTTCGCGCTTCGTTCACACGACAGCTGCGGTACCGACTGAGATCGGTTAATCGAAGTCCCCATACCCCTCGCCTGACTTCGCCCTCCCCCACTTTTTTTACTCTAAAATTTGGATCAGCCCCTGTATATATAAGACCTTAACTTAACATTTGGCTTCGTGCCTTACTGTTTTGTCTTAATGACTTACTATTGCACTTTATAATGTGTTGTTATGACTTCATAACATGCTTTATTACTTCATAAAATACTTTTAAAATGACTTCATAATGTAATGTTTTGACTTCATAACATAATATTCTCACTGCATAGCGTACTTTTGTAACTTCATAACATATTGTTTTGACTTCATAACGTACTTTAATGACTTCATAACATGCTATTTTGACTCCATAACGTATTTTTGTGACTTCATAATAACTTCATAACATATTATTTTGACTCCATAACGTATTTTTGTGACTTCATAACGTAATGTTTTTACTTCTTAAAATACTATTTTGACTGCATTCTGTAATTTTGTCACTCCATAGCGTAATGTGTGACTTCATAACATAATGCTTTGACTTTAAAACATATTATTTTGAATCCATAACGTATTTTTGTGACTTCATAACGTAATGTTTTGACTTCATAACATTCTATTTTGACTCCATGACATGCTTTTGTGACTTCATAACTTAATGCTTTGATATCATAGCGCACTATTTCGACATCACATCATATTTGTTTCACTTCATATAATATAAAAACTGCTTAATGGTATACTGTTTTGACGTTAGGCTATTGTGAAAGGACTATTTATTGTTAATAAAGCCGGCGTGGTCTAGTGGTATCGCGTCGGACTCTTGATCGGGAGGTCGGGGTTCGAGTCCCGCTCTGGTCATGCCGGTGTTCTGTCTTTCGGATGAGACAGTATAAACCGAGGCCCCGTGTCGTGGTATGCATGGCACGTTAAAGATCCCTCACTGCTTCGGGTGGGTCCGTTGCAAAGGTAAAAATTTGTATGCCCCGCATCAGGCATATGCCGTCACCATATACGTGAAATATTCGTGGTGTGACGTAAAACGAAAATCAATCAATGTAATATTAAGACAGCTATGGCGTTCCATAGTTTTCGATGCTACCACATTCGCACAGAGGACTCGGTACTATGTTGCTTTTAAATAGATGAGAATTGAGGGAACTGCATTTGGTTCTTAATCGAGAATGGATTATTTGGTTTAGTCGTGTGCCGGAATTGAAATACGAAGGTGGGGGAGTTACATCACGGTTTAGATATCTTTTAAATGCTGCTTTTGACGGAATATTGTGTATCATAGGCACTACGCGGAACCAGGGCAGTAAGGTATTCCGGAGCAAAGTGATGGTACATTTTATGAAATAAAATAAGTTTATGTTTTATTCGTCGGTGTTTTAAAGTTTCCCAACCAGATTCTTTCGTTAGTAATGAAATATTTGCTAATTTAGTTGCGCCTGTAACAATTCTAGCGGCCTCATTATGGATTCGCTCTAAACGAAGTGTCAGTGTTTTAGAACAGTTATCCCAAATAACATCGGCATATTCTAGAGATGGTCGAATATATGCGCAATATAATTTTTGTAGCGATAATCTGTCAATTTGAAATTTTAATTTTCTTAAAACATTAAGTTTTTTTTAGCATCTTTAGAAATAAGACATTCAATATGATCATTCCAATTTCCAACAGAATTGAAAACTAGTCCCAGATGTTTGTTATTTACACTCTGTATATGAGTATGGTTCAGTAGAAGTGGAGGATGGTGCGGTGTATTTTGATTCCTGGAAATAATTAACGATTCTGTTTTATTAGGATTAAAGTCAACCAACCACTTACAAGACCACTGGTGATTTTTTTCAAAATCATTGTTTAAGTTAAGTGCAGAACTCACAGGATCGTCTACAATTATATATAAAGATGTATCGTCAGCAAAAAGTCTTATGTTACTATTTATGTCTTTTACTATGTCATTGATATATATTAGAAACAATAGAGGGCCAAGTATAGAACCTTGAGGAACGCCGGCTTTGATGTATTTAATCCATCATCATGTAAGACCACCGAGATGAGTATCCGTTAAGAACTACGCGTTGTTGTCGATTAGTCAGGTAATTATCGAAACAAGATAAAAGATTTTCTGAAATACCGATTGAATTTAATTTGTGTAGGAGACCTTTGTGCCAAACCCTGTCGAACGCTTTGCTTATATCGCAAAAGACTACCCTTATTTCTTTACCCTGGTCTAAAGCTTTGCCGAATTGATTTGAAATGTCAATTAACTGATTAATTGTCGAGTCGTTTGGACGGAAGCCGGATTGAAGATAAGATATTATACTAGTACTGTTGCTTTGAATAAAATTATACAAATGTTTAAAGACAGCGCTCCATGACTTTACCAAGGATATTTAGTAAGGGTATTGGTCTGTAATTTTTAGCAGAGACATATTTACACAGTATATATACAAAGTATATATGTCTCTGTTTTTAGTTAATGAAGGATCGTCTTTTTTATAGATCGGAGTCACGTTTGCTAGTTTCCAAAGGTCGGGGAATATGCCCAGTCGCAAAGAAAGATTATATAGTTTAGGTAAAAGAACGGATAATTCGTCAGCAGCTGATTTTAGTAGAACTGGATTTATTTGATCTGGCCCCGTTGCCTTGGAAGTATTTAGTAAGCGTAGAACGTCTCGTACATCATCTTCGCTAATATGTGTATTATTTAGAGTTGTATTAATTATATCTGTGATATTAGGTAAAGGTCTGTTGGTGTCATTTATAGATTGTTGAAGAATGAAGTAGTCATTTAAGGCGTTAGCTTTATCTATATCTGTATCTATTATCACGGGGGTTTCTGGGGGAAGTTTCGTTTGCTGGGGTACAGGGGTTGGGGATTGGTAATGTGGCTGAAAAATATGACCAAGATGAATGAAAAGTTTGATGTTTATTCTTCGAGCGTCCAATATAAAGTGCGCGCTGGAAAACAGACGCGGACGCTTCTTGGTCAAGGTAGGGCCCAATTAAGGACAATTAAAAATATAATTGTATACTTTCCTATAAGTGTAAATGTGAGGAACCCTCTTGATGCCTCATGTCTTCAAACAAAGGAAATTACATTGAGTAAATTCTTAAGTAACACTGTCATTTCTCTAAAGGACTTATAATTAGGTGTCAAAGATACCCATGTACACAAAGATGGCTTGGTTCGGACAATAGAATACTTAATCCGTTAATTGATATTAAATGAAATTGAACTAACAGAAATAGGAAACAAAAGATAATTTACCCTAAAGTTATTTGCCCTGGACTATTTGAGATAATTGAATAAAGAAAAAAACGAGACACTGTATACAAAAAATCTTAACTTCAGACTAGGTAATTGAGATGGAGAAAAAAATGGAAAATCTTTACTTTTAACTTAACTACTTGAAATAAAAATTCATTACATGAAAATTGTGAATCCACAAAAATCGAAAAATATGTATAATGAATTAGAAGGTCAAAATGGCCTTATGATAATTTCCTCACGACTCGGTGAAATCTTCGACCCGAAGATTTTTTTTATATATATATAAAAATGTACTAATCTACAACCAAAAAAAAAAAATGTAAAATGTAGGCCATGACACGAATTACAAATTACAAATTTACATTGTACTAATATAAAATAACCATTCTTGTGTACAACACTCCAGTGATAAAGAAAAAGACAAATATGCAAAATTATGACAATATACACATGATACATGATGCTCTAAAATATAAATGATGAAACATGTTAAGTAAAACATTCTTTCTATGTTTGTGGATAGCTGATAACAATAATGACTGTTCAAGCTTTAAAATCAAGCTGATAAAAATGCAAGTCATTTCAAGCTCATCCTACATTGGTTTTCCCTTGTTCAACTATTATTGAGCTTTGCAATTGGCTTTCTGGTGATTTCTAATGAATGGCTGATAATTAAAAATTATGACATTCAAGCTTTACATCATCCCAGATGTGCTGATCAAAATATGCCACATCAAGCTTTCATTCATTTTCTTCGATATGCTTTTGTTTACATTCTACATCAAACATATAAGTACTGTGCTATATCATTGTCAATTCAACAGTACATAAAAACATAGAAAATATCAAAAAGAATTGTATGTAAGACTCAATGATAAACTATTTACAAAACTGCCATATAAATATTGGCTAAAATGTGCCCACTGTAATATTACTAGGAATTCTCAAAATCTGTATACACATGCCATGTTTCCGAGAAATATAACAAAACCTAATTATTGAAGTACTTTAAAATATTGATGATGTGAGAGTAAAAAATATGCTGTGTAAGGCTGTTGTAGTATTTTGCGCAGTTTAAGAGCTTTGAATGGAGATATACGTGATGTCATGGGAATGTTAAGAAGTTTGTCTGTATGTATGTTGCGAACAATCAAATCTGGTGTGTCTATCGTGAGATCTGCCCAAAGAAGACAAGATCTGTGTATGACTATGTTATGAATGTTGTGAGGTGGCTGGATGTGCCAGTGTTCTGGACAGAGGGGTAGGTTTGCAAGTTGTATGAGAATGCACTGTGTTCCAGTTGTGAGTTCAATGTGAAGTGTAGTTTTGTTTGTTTGCTTGAATTTCCGCCATAATCTGTGTGCATAAAAACAAATGAGGAGTGTTGTCAACACTGACAATAAAACATACGGCCAAGGTGTGGTGAATGATGTGTATACATGTTCAAAAACTGAGATTTGATTGTCTGTTTCACTAGGCGGATTAGTATAGCGCAGTAAAAGGTGTTGGGAATGCATTAGTAGGTTTTGGGATATGAGTTAGGGCGACAATTGTCATAAGTTTGCAAATTTTAAAGAAAGACCAAATACCATAAATAATGGAAATAAAAGCAAATGCGGCTGCCACCAAAGCTATAATGCCATCAGTATCAGGAAAAGAATCAATAGAAAAGTCAATTTGACCTGCAATCATGGACTCTGCAAGAGAAGTAAACACGGTTGCGTCGTTCTTTGCTAACTTGGACATCTTTTTGAGGCTGAGGTGATGAGCTTGATCTGCAGCAAGGTACTTGGAGAATGAGTGGTGAAAGATTTTGAAATGAGGGAAGCTAAGATCCAGATATTGTTGAAAGTATGTATCACCATAGATAGTAGAATGTGAATCATGATCAAAGAATTCCTGTATAATAGCTAAGTTAACAGGATGTAATACAGTGACAGAATCAGAGTTGTTAGAGCATGACTCAATTTTAGGGGGTAAAAATAGGTCACCTGAAGTAACAGAACATAAACATCAGGTCTACACAGGTAGTTGCATGACACAGAAGTTACATCCTTTGATTATGCGCTGACCGTTTGGACAATCCAAGGCTACCATAGGTACTTGATACATGAGAGTGTTTAAGGAAGACAATTTGATGATATTAGGTTTGATAACATGAGTAAAGAAACGGAAATCACACAGTTTGTGTACCATGTCCTTCTGATTGTAGAATATGGCTGAAATGCAGGATGGAGATGCTGATGATGTTAGAGTAAGATGGAAAGAGCAGAATTTTGAAGGAGTGCCCTTGCACTTACTTAGTTGCTGTGAAGTGATAGTAGTAAAATGTTGGTTGTTATGTGTATGAGCATAGTATGTAGGTGTGTCAGTAAGTTTTGTGGCATGTGATGTAGATCATTTCACAGGTACTGGAAATGTGTAAATGTTGTATAAAATTAGAGGTTGTCTGAATGGCGAAATTGGTAATTTAAGTGTCAAGTACAAAGATGAGTGGTGTCTAGTGTACAGAAAATCACCCGAAGTGAAATAATACAATGAATCTCTATGTATAATATAGAACTGTGGGAATTTCTTGTCCATAATCCTTTGTATCTGATGCAGTGATGATTTCACATCATGAGTATGTATCAAAAATGGAGAAAGTTTACCCTTGAGAAGGTCATGTATACCTAACTTTATGTGCTCTAAGGCAAGTTTAAGATGAGCAGAAGCATTTGTTTGTTTCATGATAAACGTTTCTAAAATAATGTACTCATGTTCCAATGCATCAAAAGAAGTTTGTAGTAGCAATGATAGGGACACTGAATCTTTATGATTTTGCTCTACAGCCGACATCATATTGTCAAAGCGTTCTTTAACATTAGATATTAAGGAAGAAAGGTGTTTTAACTACCATAGCTTTAGCCATTTTTGCATTATTATTGTTCAAGGTCTGCATATGTCTTTGTAAGGTTGCCAAATCATCAGTAGTAGCAGTCCCGAATAGTGACTTAGAGATTTGTCCAACAAAATCAAATAAACCACGTTTTGACCTTGATGATCCCACATAAGACTTTTGTTGTTGTGGTATGGTTTGAGGTACAAGTGAGTGAATATCATGGACTGTTGAGTTCACCATAGCCATATTCTGTTCTCTTAGGGCGTTGGGCATTTTGATGACATGTTGTCTGTACTTACAATGTGGGGTGTTGCATCTTGGCTCACCATGTAAGTACACTTTCTTAGGTAGAGGAATTTTAAAGGTATGCAACCAGTATTCTTGTCCAAAGTAGAGTTGTCCCGTCTGTTCGAATAGAACTCCATAGTTAAGCCGTTGAGTTGGATTTGCATTCATGAAACAAAGGAATGATACAAGGCACATGATCAGGAGTGTGTTGAACTTAAGGCCCTGTGTACTTACAGAAGGAAGAAAGATAGGATGAGGAGCTTTATATGTATCCATTGTCAAGTTACAACGATTACATGAATTAGGATCCATTTTCATAATTTTAATAGTTAATAAGTCAACAATGCTACACATAATGAGTGGCTCAGATGAGCAAAGACTGAAGGAGAAGTAAGAGAAAGGTTAGGTACTATAAGAGGGTAGGGTGTAAGTACAACACAGTGGTTCATGATGTCTTGCTACAATTAAAAGTGTGGTAGAGATGTGTTTTTAGAGAAGCAAGTAGGTCCTTTTCTTTTCTTTGATGTGCCTCGTTGTGTTTTGGTGATATGGAATTTTCGAACCATGTCTGGGGGAAGATTCTCTACTGGCTTCCAGGTTCATTCACTGTAACCTAGCCATTTTACTCTAAAGTATTTCTTGCCTTTTATAGTCTTGTAACGCAACAGTTTTTCCACATCGTAGATTTTGTCTGGTCTGGTTTGGGTGGATGGACTAGGTTGGTTGACAATGGGCTGCTGTGTTGAGTTATGGGGCATTTGTGATGGATGGGCAGAGATGATTGTAGTACCCTGCATGGTTTGTTGTTTCTTGGGAGAAGTTTGTTTGGTCTGTTTGAGAGTATTCCCTGCAGAAGACAGGTGACTGTTGACAATAACAGGGTTCTTGGGTGATGGGTTAAGATTTGGACGGTGTGCTGGGTCATGATAAGGTTTGAGTCTGTTGGAGTGAATGTATGACTTAAGTTCCTTATGTGATGAACACCGCCGTATTGTGTTAGTGTTGTTTGGTCCAATATGGCTGATATAATATGGGCCGTCCCATGGGTTATGAAGTTTTGGAGACAAACCTTGTGGCACCTTGGTAGAATGAAGCATGACAAACTGACCAACATGAAAGCATTGATCCTTTGACATTTTGTCGTATTGTTTCTTCTGTTGCTCTTGGGCCTGTTTAATGTTTTGTTTAGCAATGTTTTTAACTATTTGAAGGTGAGACATGAGATGTTCAACATGAGATTTTGCATCTTTACTAAGTCCATCTTTTGGAATGAGAGATGTATCAAATGGTAAGTGCATTTCTCTGCCAAAGACCAAGTGGTAAGGTGAAAGATTAGAGGATTGTGTGGAAGGGACTTATTCGAAGAGCCATCATTACACATGGGAGCAATGTAGGCCAATTTGTTTGTTTTGAATTGACATAAGTACGTAAACACTGTGCAATGGTGCTGTTCATTCTCTCACATGTTGCGTTTGTTTGAGGTTGATATGAGCTGGTGAAATGTCTAGTGACCTGGAAAATTTCACAAACAGCAGTTACCAACTTACTTAGGAAATTCTGACCTCTGTCGCTGACTATTGTCCTAGGTGCACCATATCTGGCAAATATTTCTGAAAATAATACATGGGCTATTTCCTTGGATTCTTGGGTTTTTAAAGGGAATGCTTCAGGAAATTTGCTGAATGAATCAACAACTAACAAGATGTACTTATATCCTTCGTCTGAGGATGTAAGTGGTCCAAGTATGTCCATATGAAGACGAGAGAAGGTGTCCTCTATGGGCATATTGACAAGAGGTGCTCTTGAAGAGTTTGTGTTTTTCTTGGCATTCTGAGCAGGAGCGTATGTAGTCTGCCTCGTTCTGATACATTTTTGGCCAAAAGTATTTCAGTTGGATGGCTCTGTAGGTCCTTTCTAATCCTAGGTGGGCTCCACCAGCGATACAGTCGTGGTAAGATCTGAGTACATCCTCTCGTAGACATCTTGGCACTGCTAGCTGTTTCAAGATTGGTTGAATGTTAGATATCTTTTTGGAGCGTGGTTCATAAAAGTGGTACAGTGTATCATCGAGGAATACATATTGTTTACTTTCCGAGATGAGTTTGTCTCTTTCCTGTTTATTTATTGGCACAGCTCCCTCTTTGAGGTAAGCGTACATTACAGCAAACTCAGTACATTCACTTTGTAACTTCCCTATTGAGTCAGGTATGGTGACAGCACAAATATTTGTTTGTTGGTTTTGTTTTTCAGTGTAGTCTTCACCATTGTAATAGAAAGTGACTTGATTGTGCTCTTCATTTACAGTAGAGATGCAGGATACTGATGCACTGGGTATTACGTCCTCTGGCTCTGAAACATTTTCTGGTTGGGCTGGATAAGATCTCCTAGAAAGAGCATCTGCTACGTCATTTTTGGAACCTTTTCTATGAATTACATTGAATTTGTATCCTTGAAGCAAAATAGACCATCTGGCAAGTCTTCCTGTGTCATTTCTGACTGTTTGTAGCCACTTCAAAGCAGAATGATCAGTGACAACAAAGAAAGGTTTCCCTGATAGATATCAATCGTCAATGATAGCAAGGCACTCGCGTTTTGAGATGGAATAATTTCTTTCATGTTTGTTTAATGAACGACCTCCTTAAGCAATAACTTGTTCTTTCCCAGATTCATCATATTGACCAAGAATGTAGCCAAGTGCTGTGCCAGATGCATCAGTAGTAAGAAAGAAAGGTTTCAAGTTGTCAGGATAAGCTAGCACTGGGGGTGATGTGAGTGAATGTTTCAACTCATCAAATGATGACTGACATTCTTCAGTCCATGTAAACTTGTTGTCTTTGTGTAAGAGTTTAGTAAGAGGTGCAATAATTTTGCTATAGTTTGGAATGAATTTTCTATAATAATTACAAAGACCCAGGAAAGATCTAACATCCTTGACAGACTTAGGAGTAGGAAATGACTTAACAACATCTGTTTTTGCCAAATTAACCTCTACACCGTCTTTTGTGATAATATGACCTAAATATTGGACTTTCTGTAATGCGAATGAGCATTTGCTAGGTTTTAATGTCAACCTAGCAGCTGATAGATCAAAAATCTGATGGAGGTGCTGAAGATGTTGCTGAAAGTTTCTTGACATGACAAGAATGTCATCCACGTAAACCAAACATATCTTTCAGTTTAAACCCTTGAGAACATGAGCCATGAGAGCCTGGAAACTTGCAGGGGCATTTACCAAACCATATGGCATGCGTTTGAATTGAAAGACACCTGTAGGAGTTACAAAGGCAGATTTATGTGCTGTATCAGGGTCCATAGGTATTTGCCAGAAACCAGAAGCAAGATCAAGAGTAGAAAAGATAGTAGGTTTAGAACTTTCTATTGTGTCAAAAACATCTTCCAGTCGAGGTAAAGGGAAGCTCTGTTGCATGGTAACTGCATTGAGTTTTCGGTAATCAACAGCAAATCGTAGCTGGCCATTTTTCTTTTTGACCATCACAACTGGACTTTGCCACATCGAACTTGATTCTTCAATTATACCTGCTTTTAACATTTCGTCTAATTGTTTGTTCATTTCATTGTTCACTTCAGTTGATTGTCTGTAGAACCTTTGACGTACAGGTATGGCATTGCCTGTTTCAATCCTGTGAGGTTGGAGATTACAACTACCAAGTTCGGTTAACTCTGTAGCAAATACAGATCTATGTTTCTGAAGAAAAGCTTGTAATATTTTTTTTATCTTTGGATAGATCAGAGTGTGAGAGATTAAAGTCAAGTGGGGTCTGGTTTTGGTCTTTTGTATGTTGGCTGGTTGGTTGATTGGTGTTTTACGTCGCTTTCAACAATATTTCAGTTATATCGCGACATGGAAACAGGAGGTTGCCAACCTCTTAAACATAGTGGCGCAACCCGGGAATCGAACCCGGATCGTCAGCGCCTTAAACCAAGCGCTTAACCACTACACCAAGCCTGCCTCTCTTTTGTATGTGATGGCTGTGATGCAGAAGGGGAATCTAAGGATGCAATTAACTGAGAACCAACGTGACAAGCTGATGCCACTATGAAATCTGTAGGCAGTGTGATTGTTTGATCTGTTGAATTAATAATTTGCATAAACTGTATATCATTGTTGAGAGTGTCTAAAAGACATTTGGCACCAGCCAGACCAAGAGTAGGTAAATCTGAGGATGGTTCAAGAAGAATACTGTTCCCCTTTGTGAGATTTGTTATGACCACCTCAATAGAAATAACTGGCTCAGGATGTATAGTGACAGATTGAGATGAGCATGCTAGTCCTGTGTCAATGTCGATTGCCAATACATGTTCTGAAACTGGATCATTAAGAGATAGAGTATTTTCAGCTAAATTAAAAACTGCTTTGTGTGCTTTGAGAAAATGTAAGTGGTTGTTGAAAGTGTTCAAATGCTTGAAATTTGTGTATGAATGTTAAGCCATCAAGACAGACGGGTAAGGATAGCACACCTAGACTACTGTGTTTCTCACCACCAACAGCAACAGCATCTGTTACATCAGTCGACTGCAACTTAGCTTTGTCAATATCTAACTTTGCTAAGAGAGATGAGGATACACATGAAATAGAAGCACCTGTGTCGACTAATGCTCTTATGGGTATGCCATAGATGTAAGCACTCACTGTATTCCTCAATATAGGCATAATCATACTAACACTATCAGGATAGGATTGACCACGTGTTGAAGGTTGGTTTTGGTTGGCACTATTGTTAGACTGGGCATTGGTGTTAATTGATTCATGCATAGGATGAGGAATATTACGTGCAGATGGGATGATGTCATTGTTGTGTGAATGGTGCCTATCCTTATCAAGGACAGGCGCGTGTCCCTATTGTGGCTGATAATAAAATTGGTTGTTATGATGAAGAGGGAATTGTTGTGGTTGTTGTGATTGAAAATTTGGAGACTGACTTATCTGAAAATTATTAAATTGTCTACCCTTATTCAAACATGCTTTTTGAAAGTGATTCATTTTGCCACAACCATGACAGACTTTGTTAAATGCTGGGCATGTATTTCTAGGAACACATGGCTTACCATTACCACAGAATTTGCATCTACTTCTGTTACTATTTTGGTTCGTAGAGATCATTTGTTGCGGGGTCATCTGCATGGGTTGGGTCATCTGCATGGGCTGGGCCATCTGCATGGGTTGGGCCTTCTGCATGGGTTGGGTCATCTGCATGGGCTGGGCCATTTGCGGTATGGACTGGGCCAATTGCGGTATGGGCTGGGCTATCGGCATGGGTTGGGTCATCTGCATGGGTTGGATAATCTACTGTGTGGTTGTGGTCATTTGATGTGTCTGATTACCGGTGTTCCTGTTATATTGCTGACTTTGATAATCATTACCTTTTTGTTTGATATTGTGTCCATCTTTGTTACCTTTTTTTGCCATGATGGCGTTGATTCCCTCTGTTACTGCGCTTTGCACAGTTTCCTGTAATGAAACCATGCAGAAAACATCTTTTTTCTCAGCAGCATCACATTTTAATTCTGCTGTAGCTGTTGAAACTGCCTTCCTTAGTTGTTGAAATTTTTTAGGCTCTTTGTATAGCACTTTTGACTTCACACCATTTTGAAGGCCATTAATAGCGAATAGCACTTTATATACTTCTGGCAAGTTATGGCCAAGAGCAGTTTTCTCTGCCCTTGATAGATAATTTTCTGTTGCTTCACCTGGTTGTTGCACTATGTTAAGTATATTGAAGTTTATTTCCTTGGGTGCAAACCGTTCCAACGGGGCTTCTTTAAATAAAGTAAAATTGTTCCTTTGCTCTTCTGGTGTGGTTTCCCACCAAAGAGCTGCATTTCCATCAAGTACACATCCAGCTGATGCTAGTGCCTGCGCGTCACTTAAATTCTGTAATGTCTTCCAGTTTTCAAGATGGGTTAGCCAGGTATGAACTGATTCAGTCCCATCGAATTTGCGTAAGTTAATTCCTGATGCCATTCTTATTCTTACTGGTAAACTGGTAGTTTCTTGATCAGACGGCTGTACTGTTACTATTTCGTTTCCAGATTCTACGACCTGTATGATTTCTAGATCACTATTTGGCAAATTTTGACTGTTATTTTCTGCACTTATAGTATCTGAATCAGGCTGTTCCTCTGTTTGCACGTCCGTTGTGGAATGAATAATAGCCTGTGTCTGTTGAACTGAATTTGTGGCTCCTTGGTTGCTATCACCTGATCTCAGGTTATAATTTGTCGGCTTGCTCCTCATGGAGATGAACCGTCTTCATCCACCAATTATCACGGGGGTTTCTGGGGGAAGTTTCGTTTGCTGAGGTACAGGGGTAGGGGATTGGTTATGTGGCTGAAAAATATGACCAAGATGAATGAAAAGTTTGATGTTTATTCTTCGAGTGTCCAGTATAAAGTGCGCGCTGGAAAACAGACGCGGGCGCTTCTTGGTCAAGGTAGGGCCCAATTAAGGACAATTAAAAATATAATTGTATACTTTCCTATAAGTGTAAATGTGAGGAACCCTCTTGATGCCTCATGTCTTCAAACAAAGGAAATTACATTGAGTAAATTCTTAAGTAACACTGTCATTTCTCTAAAGGACTTATAATTAGGTGTCAAAAATACCCATGTACACAAAGATGGCTTGGTTCGGACAATAGAATACTTAATCCGTTAAGTGATGGTAAATGAAATTGAACTAACAGAAATAGGAAACATAAGATAATTTACCCTAAAGTTATTTGCCCTGGACTATTTGAGATAATTGAATAAAGAAAAAAACGTGACACTGTATACAAAAAATCTTAACTTCAGACTAGGCAATTGAGATGGAGAAAAAATGGAAAATCTTTACTTTTAACTTAACTACTTGAAATAAAAATTCATTACATGAAAATTGTGAATCCACAAAACTCGAAATATATGAATAATGTATCAGAAGGTCAAAATGACCTTATGGTACTATTATGGAATCGTTATATTTTAGTGACGGGATTTCGTGTGTATTTGTGATAGTTTTGGCCATTTTCCACCATGCTTTGGGGTCGGAGTTTGCATTTCGTAATTTGTCTGACATTTTATTGAAATAATTTTCTTTAGATTTGCGTATCAGTTAAATGCATATGTTTCTAATATTACGGAAAAGTAGCCAATGGGACGGATCATTTGTGTGCTTCGCACGATTATGAATTTGTTTACTTTTACGAATTATTTTCCTTATTTCATTATTTATCCGGGGGAGGTCATTTTTCCGAATTGTCATTATTTTATTAGGTATGTGGATAGCAGCAGTGTTAAGGATATAATCAGTAAGCTGACTCGCAGAAAGATTTGGATCACCCATTATAATATCAGACCAGTCAGTTAAAGCAAGTTGATCGCGATACGAGTTGAAGTCAGCACGACTATAGATCCAAATTCTCCGTTTGAATGAGCGAGCGTGATATTTTGAAATATTCAGTAGAACGTATGTAGGGCAGTGATAGCGAATGTCATTGGTAAGAAAATGGTCCATGACCCCAGATTTGAATACAATTTTTGGATCATTAACTAGGACCAGGTCAAGGAGGGAAGCGGAGGATTCGGTATAGTGTGTCGGTTCGTGTATTATTTGACGTAGGTTGAACGAATCGATAATATCGGATATATCATTAGTTGCTGAGGTCAGCTGGTTACAATTAAAGTCACCGCAAATGATCATACCGTCATGTTTAGTTGACATTGCATTTTCAATTGACGATTTTATAAGGTTCCATGTATTCGGGGAAGCATTTGGTGGTCTATAAAATGTTCCAAACAGGATGGTTTGATTATGTAGGATTACTTCAAGCCAGACACATTCAACATGGTCAATTTCGAGGTCTATACGACGGTGTGAATTAAGACGCGGTTTTACATAAACCGATATGCCACCACCTATTCCATCGGATCTGATGTAGTTATAAGGTTCTTTAAAGCCAGGTATGACGAAGTCGTCTGGGCAAGAGGAGGGTTTTAACCAAGTTTCAGTGAAACTTAAAATGTCGAACTCGTGTAACTCAGTGTGAAGGAGATCTATTTTTGGAAGTAAACTTTGGACATTTAAATTGACTATAGATACTTTAGATTTTAGGTCTATAAATGTAATATTTGAAACATCGCTATCAATTGAGCTATCAAACGAATATGACATATCATTAGTATGATATGATGTCGGTCCAGGGTTTGTCTCCATGTCACCAGAGAGGATGAGGACAAGTATACTCAGTACTAAGTACATGACTAAGTTACGGGAGGGAAGGCTATCTTGTAGACATGTAACAGTGGACGGTCTAATCGCCGTAATTGACTTGTTATTATGGAGATACATTTGTGATTGTGACCAATATGACAATACAAAAAGCAGTAATACAATGTGAAAACCCTTAAAATGAGTAATCATTAAAATATTCACTGTTAAAAGCATGAACAAGTCCAGCATTTTAGTTGACAGGTAAGTTGCATGAACGTAGAAAAGACCAACCCTTACACCTACTAAGTTTGGACAGGCTGGCATTATGTAACAGCAGAGGGATGCAAGTAATCAGGTGATGGGGTTGGTCTTAAAAACTTATTGACGTTTGCAGAGGTGATATGGATGATATGAATGAAGATAATCATTTTATTGATATTTAAGACGAAACGAGGAGGCAAAAGTATGTCAACCAGGTAATCAGTTAAGAGATCTACGATGGATGCTTTGGGTGGATGATAGATATCCGGAAAAGGAGTGGATGAGAAAAGATGTGAACACAGAAAAGTTAATAAATATATAAAAAAAAACATTGATGAAAATTGAAGGATGGGGCCGACGAAAAATCAAAAGTACACACCATCAAGTCTGATGGCGATAAGTTTAAAAAATTGTAAGCTTGTAAGGATCATTAATCAAATTTAAGTAAATAGTTTTTGAAAAATACATGTACATTTGTTATAAATGTTTGCATTGACTATGAAGAATTTTCAGTAAAATTTACAAATTGTTCTTACGCATGTAAACACTCACATATTGACCCTAATGCGCATGCGTGAGTTCTTCTTACATACGAGGAGATATCGACACATAACAGACGGGCAAGCTTAAACTCATACATACAATATACATGTAAATATGCATCTTCACATAATAATGCACAAACACGTAATAAATAAGTATGTGTACAAATACAGTCAGGCAGGTTGATATATAATACAAATACGGTATGTATTTACCCATGTACCCTTACATCCATCCATACAGACGGACGGACAGTATTTAACACAGACATACATAAATTCATAATAAAAACGCATTTTCATGTAATAATGCGAAACACGCACGCGTGCATTATAAACAGGTATAAGTGCAGACACGGGCAGACATACAATACGAAAATAATCTACCAATTTACACTATTAAGAGCCGTCACCATATACGTGAAATATTCGTGGTGTGACGTAAAACAAAAATCAATCAATCAATCACTATTAAGATAATACATAATTAACAGTAATGCAGACATACGCATTACAAATACGGGCTAGCGCATGCGCGCCTAACTTCATGAATACATCTGTAGTATGTGATGGAAAAGATGAAAGTAATACCAACAAGCTTAGCTTTTAAAAAAGCTTGGAATGCAAACCCTGTAGCATTTTTAATTGCGAGGAAAATGGTACTTATGGGTCAGTTTAAAATGAAGACTCTTTTGTATGATGTTAGCTATGCTGTTGTCTAAATAATAGTTAATACCTCCTTTCTAATGTTTATTTATGTTTAGACTTGGGTTGGGAAAGCTGACCATATTCGTCGGGATGTCACCGTTTAGACATTTCGTACAGTTAGACATGGAAGAAATCATACAAACTACGCAGTACTTGCTCCACCAACTTCAACACCTAAAGAACTCGAACTCCCCGCCGAGGCCTCTTGTGCCCAAATAATCGCTGGGGAAGTTTGCATAAGTACAAAGAATGTTACAAACTGCGCAGTAAATGCTCCACCAATTAAACTGCTAGAAATCCCTGATACTCCGCCTTCATTTACTCGGAACTTTTCGAGATTTTCTATAGCCAGATAATGTACATACGCTAAAAGGTACGAACATCTAATTAGCATTACGCGGGAAAATTCTGTTGGATTATTCCACTGCTGCCGTGGGAAAGGTTACGCGAATGTTGATTTCCAAAAATATGAATATCCTTCATATTTATACATGTTTATGTGGCATCCACTAATTTATTTAGAAATAAGTATTTTAAAGTATTTTTTTAATTTTTAGAATACATTGCATGTAAGACTTATTTATCATTTATATGCATTTACTAAAGAAAATCACCCCAAGTCATAATGTCTATCTTATTAAAAGCTCTATCCTCATATATTCCTCTCTGCGTTTGGTAGTACGGTAAATACTATTCGTTTGGAACGCTTAACTATAACATTGATTTAGTAATAAGCATTGCCTTTGAAAGCAAGGGCATTCTTCTTCATTCCTTTTCCTTTTAAGCGCATTAGAAATATCGATGTCATGGACAATACAAAACTTATACTGTCTGACCTCGTAAAGTAAAGCAACTACTTTTTGGAGGCTATGTTTTCCCAGCATGCAGCATAATCATGTCGCACATGCGCATTTCCAGATTAGACATCAACGTAATATGCAAACCCCCGAGAGGGTTTGCAATCACTTACGACTATAGATCCAAATTCTCCGTTTGAATGAGCGAGCGTGATATTTTGAAATATTCAGTAGAACGTATGTAGGGCAGTGATAGCGAATGTCATTGGTAAGAAAATGCTCCATGACCCCAGATTTGAATACAAGTTTTGGATCATTAACTAGGACCAGGTCAAGGAGGGAAGCGGAGGATTCGGTATAGTGTGTCGGTTCGTGTATTATTTGACGTAGGTTGAACGAATCGATAATATCGGATATATCATTAGTTGCTGAGGTCAGCTGGTTACAATTAAAGTCACCGCAAATGATCATACCGTCATGTTTAGTTGACATTGCATTTTCAATTGACGATTTTATAAGGTTCCATGTATTCGGGGAAGCATTTGGTGGTCTATAAAATGTTCCAAACAGGATGGTTTGATTATGTAGGATTACTTCAAGCCAGACACATTCAACATGGTCAATTTCGAGGTCTATACGACGGTGTGAATTAAGATGCGGTTTTACATAAACCGATATGCCACCACCTATTCCATCGGATCTGATGTAGTTATAAGGTTCTTTAAAGCCAGGTATGACGAAGTCGTCTGGGCAAGAGGAGGGTTTTAACCAAGTTTCAGTGAAACTTAAAATGTCGAACTCGTGTAACTCAGTGTGAAGGAGATCTATTTTTGGAATTAAACTTTGGACATTTAAATTGACTATAGATACTTTAGATTTTAGGTCTATAAATGTAATATTTGAAACATCGCTATCAATTGAGCTATCAAACGAATATGACATATCATTAGTATGATATGATGTCGGTCCAGGGTTTGTCTCCATGTCACCAGAGAGGATGAGGACAAGTATACTCAGTACTAAGTACATGACTAAGTTACGGGAGGGAAGGCTATCTTGTAGACATGTAACAGTGGACGGTCTAATCGCCGTAATTGACTTGTTATTATGGAGATACATTTGTGATTGTGACCAATATGACAATACAAAAAGCAGTAATACAATGTGAAAACCCTTAAAATGAGTAATCATTAAAATATTCACTGTTAAAAGCATGAACAAGTCCAGCATTTTAGTTGACAGGTAAGTTGCATGAACGTAGAAAAGACCAACCCTTACACCTACTAAGTTTGGACAGGCTGGCATTATGTAACAGCAGAGGGATGCAAGTAATCAGGTGATGGGGTTGGTCTTAAAAACTTATTGACGTTTGCAGAGGTGATATGGATGATATGAATGAAGATAATCATTTTATTGATATTTAAGACGAAACGAGGAGGCAAAAGTATGTCAACCAGGTAATCAGTTAAGAGATCTACGATGGATGATTTGGATGGATGATAAATATCCGGAAAAGGAGTGGATGAGAAAAGATGGGAACACAGAAAAGTTAATAAATATATTAAAAAAACATTGATGAAAATTGAAGGATGGGGCCGACGAAAAATCAAAAGTACACACCATCAAGTCTGATGGCGATAAGTTTAAAAAATTGTAAGCTTGTAAGGATCATTAATCAAATTTAAGTAAATAGTTTTTGAAAAATACATGTACATTTGTTATAAATGTTTGCATTGACTATGAAGAATTTTCAGTAAAATTTACAAATTGTTCTTACGCATGTAAACACTCACATATTGACCCTAATGCGCATGCGTGAGTTCTTCTTACATACGAGGAGATATCGACACATAACAGACGGGCAAGCTTAAACTCATACATACAATATACATGTAAATATGCATCTTCACATAATAATGCACAAACACGTAATAAATAAGTATGTGTACAAATACAGTCAGGCAGGTTGATATATAATACAAATACGGTATGTATTTACCCATGTACCCTTACATCCATCCATACAGACGGACGGACAGTATTTAACACAGACATACATAAATTCATAATAAAAACGCATTTTCATGTAATAATGCGAAACACGCACGCGTGCATTATAAACAGGTATAAGTGCAGACACGGGCAGACATACAATACGAAAATAATCTACCAATTTACACTATTAAGAGCCATCACCATATACGTGAAATATTCGTGGTGTGACGTAAAACAAAAATCAATCAATCAATCACTATTAAGATAATACATAATTAACAGTAATGCAGACATACGCATTACAAATACGGGCTAGCGCATGCGCGCCTAACTTCATGAATACATCTGTAGTATGTGATGGAAAAGATGAAAGTAATACCAACAAGCTTAGCTTTTAAAAAAGCTTGGAATGCAAACCCTGTAGCATTTTTAATTGCGAGGAAAATGGTACTTATGGGTCAGTTTAAAATGAAGACTCTTTTGTATGATGTTAGCTATGCTGTTGTCTAAATAATAGTTAATACCTCCTTTCTAATGTTTATTTATGTTTAGACTTGGGTTGGGAAAGCTGACCATATTCGTCGGGATGTCACCGTTTAGACATTTCGTACAGTTAGACATGGAAGAAATCATACAAACTACGCAGTACTTGCTCCACCAACTTCAACACCTAAAGAACTCGAACTCCCCGCCGAGGCCTCTTGTGCCCAAATAATCGCTGGGGAAGTTTGCATAAGTACAAAGAATGTTACAAACTGCGCAGTAAATGCTCCACCAATTAAACTGCTAGAAATCCCTGATACTCCGCCTTCATTTACTCGGAACTTTTCGAGATTTTCTATAGCCAGATAATGTACATACGCTAAAAGGTACGAACATCTAATTAGCATTACGCGGGAAAATTCTGTTGGATTATTCCACTGCTGCCGTGGGAAAGGTTACGCGAATGTTGATTTCCAAAAATATGAATATCCTTCATATTTATACATGTTTATGTGGCATCCACTAATTTATTTAGAAATAAGTATTTTAAAGTATTTTTTTAATTTTTAGAATACATCGCATGTAAGACTTATTTATCATTTATATGCATTTACTAAAGAAAATCACCCCAAGTCATAATGTCTATCTTATTAAAAGCTCTATCCTCATATATTCCTCTCTGCGTTTGGTAGTACGGTAAATACTATTCGTTTGGAACGCTTAACTATAACATTGATTTAGTAATAAGCATTGCCTTTGAAAGCAAGGGCATTCTTCTTCATTCCTTTTCCTTTTAAGCGCATTAGAAATATCGATGTCATGGACAATACAAAACTTATACTGTCTGACCTCGTAAAGTAAAGCAACTGCTTTTTGGAGGCTATGTTTTCCCAGCATGCAGCATAATCATGTCGCACATGCGCATTTCCAGATTAGACATCAACGTAATATGCAAACCCCCGAGAGGGTTTGCAATCACTTACAGTTCAGCCATTGGTAGCGGTCACGGAGGCATATGATGCACGGGGTTGGCGAGCGCGTGCGAATTGGTTTTTGAGCTCCTCTAGTTTTTCATCATTGTCAACTCTTTGTTTTTTGTCAAGATGATCGATCACGAAGATCTTGCCGTCGTCAGTCCACGAATTCTTAAATGTGTTGCACTTGACTAGACACCTTGCTCGGTACGCCAGCTCACTCCGAGCTTTAGTCAGGTCTTCGTTTACATATACACCTCTTGGGAACTGCTTTCGCGATTTGAGGGTACGCTTCTTTGCGTTCCTGTTGGTCAAGTGTACGATGATGGCGCGGCACTTATGCGACTGACGGCGACCTACACGGTTAGCACTTTCAACGTCGTAAGGCTCAAGATGGACTCCTGGCTTCGATATTATTTCAATTGCGGAGCTTGTCACATCCTCGCGAGCCTCGTTGGAGCACTCGGGTATTCCGGAGATCCGGATGGAGTTTCTCCTACTGTATTGCTCCATGTCATCCAGGCGAGCACGAAGGGTGGTATTTTCGCATTTAAAGGAGACAATTTCCTCATGAGCCTGGTTGAGGGAGGTTGGCAGTTCCTCATGGATGTTTTGCATTACCGGAGCCATGATGCTACTGACATTCTGTACGATATAATCGCACACGGCCCGAGACACAGTGTCCATATCAGCCTGGTTTAAGGTCAGCAGGAGGCTGTCGCCGGTCGGAGGGTTCGTTCCAATATTTACACTTGGTTCCTCCGTTAGTGCGAGTGGGAAGAACTGCATGGAAGGCGATCCCGGCCCTTCTGATCCAGTAGATGTGACCCTTGATTTCTTGGGCTCTCTAGTAGGAGGGGTGGGCTGGGAGTCTCTGCGGAGTTTCGTGACTTGTGTAGATTCAGCCATGGTCTGTTTGAACTGGTCAAAACTGATAATGCACAGGTATACACAGATGTGAACTCAGGTGGAAATTCCTCTGATGAGTACTACTCAGGATATAAACACTGTCGATTTTTTTTAAATTCCATGTTCAAAGTACTCTACATTTGAAGAAAAGAAATAAAACTCACATATTTCGGAGAATAAGTTCTATCCAATATCAAAATTCCATCAAAACTTTTTAGGCGGCACTTTAAACTACTAAAAATCACGTATTTTTGGAGCCAAATTTTAGTGCGTCTTCTTCTAAGCCGAGCATGCGCACAACAGATTGTCAGATGTACGTGAGTGCAGCAGTACTGCATTGTTTAGTAATTTTGGACAACTTTGATTAAGAGTAAGTTTTGTACGTTATAAGTATTTAACAACACGTTGTTAATGAAAAAGATATATATATATATATATATATATATATATATATATATATATATATATATATATATATATATATATATATATATATATATATATATATATATATATATATATATATATATATATCCATTCCAGAGTAGTATATGTCTGTGCGTCCCTTATTCTTTTTAAGATTTGCAGGGCTTTTTCTTTCTTCTTATTTTTCCCCTCCAAAACATATACATGTATTCTGAATTTACACAGCTATTTCTGAAATCTTAAAAACCGTTAATTAGTAATATAGACGGTCACAGAATACGGAACAAGTATGTATATTTACAAATCTATGATGATAAATTAATCAAAGCTTGACAAAACAGTTTGGGATGTGGCTTTGTGAAGTAGCCCCCAGATCATTAAAGATGTTATTGCTTAAACCATGCAAAGTTGGTTTTAAATCTAAAATCAATAATTAATGCAATGGGAAAGTTTGTTAGCATCATAGATTGGTAAATTCTCATTATAAGTGTTATTGGTTTAATAGAATTTGCAAAGATAAAAGTAATTAATTGGTTAAATAGCCAACATTTCAATTTCAATATAAAAAAATATCACTATGATTTAAATAACTGTGATCTCAGCATAGGGATACCATAAACAGCGAATAATTATTGTGTGGCTGAGTCGCCAGCGTAAGGCCTTGACACCTCCGGTAAGCACAGGTCAGGCCCAGGTATATCGATCACACAGATCACCAGGTAAATAGGCATGGTGGATTACGGGCGATAACTCGTACTCGGTAAAAGTGTGCGTCTTGTTTAACAATTCAAATAAAAATTTATCGGTAATTTTGTTGCTTGCATATTTGTTGTACAGATATCTAGCAATATAAAGGCGAAACCAGGTGTCCAGAAGAAGTGAGCGTCCGCTGGTTCATCACATGCATGTAATTAAGACTATACTTTTCACGAAAAGGTTTGTCGCCAGTCGAATATTTGACCTTAAACATAAGACCTTGACCTAGACCCTCACAAGGTATTGAGTCTCCTCACGATTGATCATCCCTGCAAGTTTGATGGAGGTATATAAAGTAAGTAAAAGCCACTTATAAATGTAAAAGTTTGACTATCGGATGGACAGAGAGACAGACAGACACCTGACAAAGTGATTACGTCTCGACTTTGAAAGTAAGAGTATTAATTTAAACGAAAATAGCAATCATAAATATGAAATTCAAATTATCTATAGACATTGCGGTATGTGACTGCTCAAAAGTTTTTGTATTAACAGAAAACGCAAAACTTCTGCTACCTACCCAGGAAATACAGATTCCTCCTTTTCTTTCGATTAAAACTTATTTTCAATTCACGACGGCGTATGCAGCTTTAAGGGACACAAAAATGTACACGAACACTGCAGTAACAAATATTAAAGTTTTCTTTATCTATAGGGAAATAATTTATGTATTCCATGTAGATGTAAATGAATTAAGGTTTTTTCGTTGTTACATGAGCGATTTTTTGTGGTTACATGTCTCACATGTACGTTAGTTTAAACATTTATGTATTTCCAAACAATATGTACATCAACATAATACGAAGAAATACATTACATTAGAGAATTGAAAACAAGTAAATACTTATATTAATTCATCTCTCTATTGATGACATTACAAACATAAGAAATTGATATCGTAAGCGCACACGCAAGATAGGAGAAAATTTACACACAAAAGTACGTAATGAATAACAAAATAAAAGTGACAGTTACAATTGAATACTAAAAAAAGGGAGAAATAGAAAGAATAAATATATATAAAAGGGGGAAAATCGCAAACATCCATTAAATCTTGAAAACATTGGATGTAGTTAAGATTTGTACATTGATCTTTCTATGCTCCCCGTACATGATGCAAATAAATCGAGGCAGGTCGGACCCTCGGGCCGCTGTTTAAGAGCTGTTCAAAATTTTACTGCAAGGTTTACGTCAAGGCATCTCCTAATGTTATGAATCTTAGTGAGATTTTGAATTTATTACAGGTTGCTCTCGCACAAGGTCTGGCTTAAAACTGTGAATAATAATAATAAAAAAATCCACAAAAATGATGTGGGAGCACGTGCTTCTGTGTTTACGCCTAGCAACGCTGCTTGAGCAGAAATAAGAATTTTCTGTGATTTGTTAGTAAAGTACAATAATGTCTTGTGTATTTTTGTACCGTTACGGACTAGATTTATTGTATTATAGACAGGGATGTAATCATCCTTGATTAGAGGTATTAGTGATCACAGTCTACTCATTCATCAAACACTAGGTAGGGCACTTTGTGTTGTGAATTTATAAACACTCCATTTTCGGTCCAGACAATCCGAGTTACGCCACAATGTAAATGTAGCATCCATGTCGGTGTCGCACTATAAATGAAAGATTGTTGAAAGCGACAGTAACCCCATACAAAACAAACGAATCGATCTAGATCAGGCATCGTCCATTTGATCTTTTGGAGTTGTGATTTTTTAAAGAGAATTTCTGGCTCATTTTTTTCTACAGTAAATCTTGATGTCTGCTAAGCCTAAAATCAACAATGTGCGCTACTTACCTGCTAATGGTTGGGGTGGGTAGGAACGCTGTCCCTGTTTCCTGATGAACAATATTTCTTCAAGATTTATTAATATTTACGGGGTATTGATTCTACTGGGCAATATGCTGACTTTTTAAAAGGTTTAAACTGAGTGTAGCTTAGTGGATGAGGTGATCAGCTCGTGGTTGAAAAGTTCCGGGTTTGATTCCCGCCGTTCGAACGCTGTCAGACTGGTGTACTGTCTTTTGTATGAGTCAGTAAAATCCAAGGTCTCGTGTCACTTTAAGCGTGGCACCTAAAAGAACCCTCATCGCTTCGGATGGGTCCTTGCAAAAGTATCAAGCTCTGTCTGTCGCCACGTTGCCTAGGACACGAATATTGAAATTACTAATACCAATATGACACGAGCATTTGTGTCAAACGTGACGACTTTTGACTTTAAATTATAATCTTGCCTTACGAAAATAACAATGCCCCCTAGACTTCTAACATATGGTATCTGTATTAAATCCCAAAAATCCCACCTTCACAAGATGTAAAAAAAATCCCAGTCCCCGGATATTTGTCATGTTTCAATTTTTAAATCTACTTGGGGGTAAATACAAAAATAGTTGTCATGTTTTAATGAAGTAAATTCAAAAATTAAAACATGATATATTCACGACGACGCGACATGGCCCTGTTCATTTAGATGACTCGTGGTGCGGAATTCCCCTTGCTATCTTTAAATCTTCTGCATTCTAAAAATAAACGTATTCAAAGAGAAAATTCTATAAACCGCAGTGAGTCATTAAATACATGTCTATATATATATAGAGAGAGAGAGTAGAAGCTGTATTACTAAACTGTTGGTTATATTAGTTGGAATTTCCCATTCTCTGAGTAATTATAATCTTTCGTAGAAATCTTTAAACTTCCTGTTCCATTTCAATAAAGATTTAAACTTCCTCATCCAACATTTAGTTTGTTACAAAGTTTAATAGCATTAGGAAAGATGGACATTAATGCAAATATACAAAGGGAGGACTTGTTACACACTCATGTACATGATGACCATTATTTAAAAAATTGTCAAAAAGACAAACGTCAATCGTCGAAGGTGGTAACATGTTTGTGTAAAATCTCTTTTATTGCAAACGTCGTTTTATTCATTACACTTTCGACTTTATTTCTTGTGCGACATATTCAAAGGGGAAATGATACTATATCTAGAGGACATCCAGAACAGAAGTGGTCCCCTGAAACAATGAAGAACACATCGGACAAACTGTGTATCCCGTGTGATGACCTCGGCGACACATTAAAGGCCGAAGACACTATATACGACGAGATCACCAAAACCGAATGTGGGCACCGAATCTGCTGTGTGAAAAATAAAGAATATCTACAAGACCTTATTAGAAAGGTATCAAGTTTTAGAACTGGTTCGACATTGAGTCATTGTACTCACTCCGGGTGAATCTTTCCTGGTATTTAGTGTTCAATGTTCGTACATGCATATTGATATCATATTCTAATCTTTGAATTTACTTGAAGAGGGGGAAGGGGGGGGGGGTTAAATACAAAAATTAGATTGTCATGTTTTAATTTTTGTATTTACCACCCCCAAGTAAATTAAAATATCAGAACATTACTATCGATCAATATTATTTCCATTATATCTTAAGGTTATATTCATAATTATATATGTTGTTTATTGTAGATGGTGAATGAGAGATATACTTCTAAATCTGGTGAGTTGGAATATAAACTGTAGTTTTGCTTTTGATCCCATTTCCTAGAATTAAGTCAGTTTGAACTATTTTCTGTTTCTAAACTGAAAATATTTAACAAGTATTCATACAGCTATAACAATATCAAATTATGGTTATGTAGTAGAATTCAACGTTAATATTTACATTATCAGCAAAGTCTTTTAAAAGATGGAGGGCGAAACCCTTCAACAAAGTGGCTGATAAGAAGACCCCTGCTCTCGATATTTTATGATCTCTGTTTATATAATTTCAACATGATACCATGTTTTGCAGATTCTAATACAGATGACGGACTTGGATTTTGGCGAAATAGAAGCCATGCTGCCCATCTCTATTTGGATTATGCTCGGTCAGAGAAGCAAACCACGTGGTTATCACGTGACATTACTGGTACAGCTTTCTCTTCCCTGAATCTGACTCAAACACAGGACAGAATTGTGATTTCAAAGAATGGCTTGTATTTTGTGTACGCAGCATTTTCATTTGACTTCACAGGCTTCGAGGTCGTGCCACAAGTTTATCACAATATTACAAAACAACACCCTCTTCTGAAGACAACTGGACCAAGGGCCGAACTTATGACAAAATATGGCGGCTCTAAAGATTTGGATAAGATTTACACAAGCTTTCTCTGTGGAATTATGAACCTTCAGAAAGGATATGAAATTGCCACTCATGCCTCCAATTTCAATTACCTTGACAAATCCAA
Source organism: Pteria penguin (assembly GCA_035048485.1). NCBI lineage: Eukaryota > Metazoa > Mollusca > Bivalvia > Pterioida > Pteriidae > Pteria > Pteria penguin. Next base: position 48,960,846 of record CM068583.1, on the reverse strand, counting down.
TTATGCACATTATTTCGGACTATTTCGCTTATGAATGCTCTCAGGAACTATTGATGTGATAGCTAATGTTCTGACATGGAAACATCCTCCTTACATTCAAGTGCAGCTTCAGATTTTTATTTATCTACATGTTGTATATTGGGCTTTTGTTTTTGTCATTGAGTTATAGCGTTCTCTCTATTAACTTTAATGTAAAAAAAAAAATGAAACAAAAAGAAAACACAAACAAAAGCATTCATATATTTTAGATAACTTGAGTATAGTTAGGTGTGGTAATTGGATAACTTGAGTATAGTTAGGTGTGGTAATTGGATAATATACTAACCTCGAATGTTTATCAACAGTTTTCAAAACATTTATCGTTTAGATATCTATATAACTTATCTCGCGTTAGTTTACAAATACGTATTTATAACTGTTTATTTTACTACTTTAAGTCATTAATGTATATGTTTAAAAAGAATATAAGTATCTTAAGATATCTTTTTGTGATGTACATAGTGATGAGAGTTGAGCCCTGCTCGACAAAAGATACATCTGTTTATAGAAAACCATTGGAACCATATGAAATCAATGATTTTATTCGCAATGATGATAAATAGATTTCGATTTTTTTCTTTGAAAAATCCGATATTTCCTCTGAAAAACCAAAAACTTTGAGTAAGTAGCTTGAAATTTCAAAATAAAATAATAAAAACAACCCCAAACAAAACAAAACTACGAGTTCCATATTTTGAAGTTAAATTTCTATTTATCAAAATTGAGAGAATTATAAATCCAAAAGTTTGACTGTGTCTTGAATATTTGATGACGTACCTTGAAATTTCAAAATGATAATTAGAAGTATGAAGATAATATCGACTACTTTCGAAATCTTATTAGTTATTACCGATTTTTATGTTAGATACTTGATTTTTTTATGGTAGATACTTGATTTTACAACTTAACATTTTACAGGTAGAATTTATTTTTGTTACAGATTATACATGTACATGCCTTCTAATAAGAAACGTGATTTAACTGAACTCAGTGTTTGCTTGTTGTATTATCTTTACAAAATAAGACAAAAAATATTATTGGCGCATGCATATATATATGTGTGTGTGTGTGTAGGTGTGTGTGGTGGTGGTGTGTGTATGTGCGTGTATGTATATAGGTATGTAGGTATCTATAAATGCATGTATGTATAGAGGCTACTTTCAAAGTAGTCTATGTCTCTGTGTGTATGTTCCATGGATGAAGACGAATTTAAAAAAAATTGCACTGAAACATAAACCAAAAAAATTAACAAAATGCTTGTATGATACCGGACCGAGTGCATGTAAAAGCGAAAATGCCAAAACGCGGAAGTAATCAGAAGAGAGGATTTATTTATATGCTGAGATACTCTAGAAGTTCCCTTTTCCGTATTAAAAAGATGCTTCACTCGTTTCGATAACACAACGTATCCTTTAATTATAAGGAAATATGACCCGCATGACTGTTAAAGAAAGGAATGCTTTAGAACTGCCTCTAGCATTGTTTCCGTATTGTATATAAACTTGTGTATTTTTAGTGCTATAGATTGCCATACAAACAAGAAGTAAATTTCTATAGCCATTCACAAAAGTTTAGTAGTTTTAGTGTGGGGATTATTTTTCCTGAGATAGCTTAATTGCGTAGTGCATTTGCTTTTCTTCCGCTTTCGTTGCTCATCTCGTCATCGGAAACTTTCCATACATGTGTCTGTAATCGCATTATGTATACACTTACCAAATAGAAAAGAATGGAGTAAAACGACAAAGCTTAGCCTTAATACATATGTACTGCTTTAATTTCCTTTTCTGGTTTAGTGATATAAATATAACCTTGTAAAGGTATTTACGGCAATTTTAATATATATTACTATCTTGTGCATAAATATCCCACACACAAATAAATCTTGAAATATTTAGACATCAGTGGCTTAGCTGTGTAAAGAAAAGTGGGGAGGGGACATAACATTTCAGAGTATTGAAAAGTAAAATTAAAAAAGATGGTTGTGAACACGCGTAGTATACTACTGGTGTAGGTTTGTGTGACAAAATAAAATACGGTCAAAAGGTGGAGGGGCACAAACCCACTTGTGCCTTCTACTTGCGAAAAGGGACATCCCCCCCCCCCCCCACCTTGATCCGTCCTCTTCTCCTACGTCCTTGGACATCAACTTTACATGTATTTATGACTAAGTATAGTAAATAGAGACATGAAATATCAATTTTCCTTTTTTTTCAAACCATATAGGCATACGTAATTAATTTTCCACCAATGGGTAATCGAACAAATTCTATGATGTCATACAACGCGGTCATCTGCAAGAATCCATAATATGTGTGCAGTCTAAGTATGACATTTATTACCTTTTGGTAGAGTGGTTAATGGCTTTCTCTATATAAGTGTTGGACATGTAACGTTCAGTCGTTATTGATCATTCTGTCTTCATCAGTAATCTAGACTTTGGTAAGTTGGATTTTCAAACTATATGCAAACGTATCATAACAAACCTCGGTTATATAATGCGAACAAACGAATCATACCATATTCAAATGTTTTATTGTTTGACGCAATTACTTCTTTTACTGCAGATTACTGATTTTCGTGGTAAATTTTTGTACATTTCCTTTATATTAATCGGCAATGGAAATAGTTTGCATAACTTGTGAAAAAATATCATTTATAATGAATAAATCGAATATTTTTGTGTCTCTGGATATTACTAATTTAATATTTTGTTATATATGTATCATAAAGTTATACATGTCTGCAATTAGTCCAAATGAGAAAAAAAAGTATAATTACAAAATTAATAAATTGGTAATATGTGCTGATTTATGGCAATATTATTTTTGAGAGAGTTGGGGTTTTTTTTTTCTATTTGTGAGGATTTTTTTTCACTATGTATACACAAACCTGCATAAGCATTGTCATGCGTTGATCTGTAGGTTACATGTACGTCAATATGCAGATAGTTATAACTTCCATTGATGACAGATCTTCAAAGCCGAGTTTACACATTTTCACGAGGATAAAAGAACAGATGAACAAACCATAACAGAATTATCTTGATTATATAATGTACTCTTTGATAGAAAATATGTCTGTGTTAGTGTGCTTTCCTTATTTTGATTCATTATTATACACAGAAAAGAAGAATGTTGGAGTGGATTGCATTCATCTTGAGCATACTACAATTACTAAACAGTAAGAATACTTTCATTTTATTGAAGAAATATTTAAAATCGCATGATTAAACATACAAAAAGATGACGACAAATGCGTTGACATATGTGTAATTTCACAGGTACACGTATTAAATTATAATGAGAACAGCATATATAGGTGATCAGCTAGTGCACGTGTGATTACACATTAAACATGTAAGCATTGCCCGGGGCATATGCTGCACGGTATGACAGAAAAAGTCCACGTCACAATGGTGTTGATTTATCATGACACCTCTCCCATGACAATACATACGTCAAGTATTGTAACGACCTGTTACATGGCAACCAACTTCAAAATTGTTATTGATATGGGATCTTGTTCGATTCTTTGTACATTCATTACATTGCCTTTAATTTTAAAGCATTTTTCACAATTTAACATTAATAAATCCAAATATTTATGATAAGAAGCAGGTGTGGCCTAGTGGATGAGGTGCTCTACTCGTGACCTAGAGGACCCGGGTTCGATTCCCGTCCTGTCTTTCGGATGAGACAGTAAAACCGACGTCCCGTGTTATGTAAAAGATCCCTCACTGTAGAAATTTCTATGGAATCATGCGCGGATCCAGAAATTTTTGTCAGAGGGGGTCCAACCAAAAAAGGTAAAATTTTCTCTTAGACGAGGTGGGGGTCCAACCCCAAAAATGCCTAAATATTACCTTTTTTTTGGTAAAATTTTCGGATTCCAGGGGGGTCCAGACCCCCCCCCCCCTACCTCTGTATCCGCGAATGGGAATGCAACAATCAATCAGTCAAATCAATATAAGCTTTGATATAAATGATCTTACTCTTTTCTGGTAAGTTGGTCGCCATCGTGGTGTGTGAAAAATAGTAGTTACTACTGAAATACTTGTCAAGTGAAGGCATTACCAATCAGAAAACTCACAATCTTTAGATCGTACTGTTCTGTTAAACGTTATCATAGGGATATTCCACATCTTTGGCATAATTGATATACTTACAAAAGAATAGAAAATGTCGACACATGTATAGATAATACTATCATTCATTATAGGAAGTACAGCCCAATTTTCAAACAACATATTACCATGGCGTCGTGGTGTATCCAGTAGAGTATTTCAGGATCGAAGGGGAGCTTGGACAGACAGTGGGTTCGGTCAGGTTGATTTACAACGATCTAACAGTTTGAGAGAGGTAGCTTTGAGACAGCAAATTGAGAATTTACAAAGGCAACTTGCTGAAGTACAAAGTCGGGAAATCGGAACTGCACAAACTACTGGTGGTATCATCTCTGATAGGCGTGGGATGCAAGATAGATTTCAAGGGGGATTTCAACCAGAACAGTTTTTACCGCCGTCAATCAACGTACAGCCTTCCTCTCCTCCATTCGTGGAGGAGAGGAACATTGTTGTTCTAGAACCACCGCCTGGTGTAGGGTCCCATACTGGACCCCCAGTTGATGTATCTGGAGTTGCTTCTGGACAAGGGCCATTTCGTCCCGTTATTTCTGATCCTAGGCCTATTGGAGATGGAGGTCCAGGATTTAGTTTGCCGATCCCAATATCTGGTACCCCAATAGATCCTAGAGATGTACGAGTTGTGACAGATGAATTTGTTCCTGAGCCCGATATAAATTCACTGGGAGTGCCAGATACAGTCACTGGTGATGGAGCTTCGATATTTCCAAATGAACCGCAAATTGTTCCGGTTAATCCGTCTCTGGTAGGAGCTGGACCGGTTCCTATTGGACCGGACTTTGGTAACATGGATGCAGTTGCCCGAGAAAGAGCTTTACGCAGGCGCAACCGCTTTTTAAGACGCCGACTTCGCAAACTGCACAGAAAGAAAATGAGAAAAGATATTTTTAAAGACAGTAAAAACAATCTCAACATTCCTGATAAGGAATATGTTGAAGTTGTACCGGTAGCTCCATCAACACCCTTACCACCTCCTCCACCTAAACCACAACCTCCGCCAAAGAAAAATAATCCGACAAATGCTTTAGCTAAAATTGGCATTGGACTAACTCTATTGAAAATGGGATCGATTCTGTTTGGATAATGAGTAAACTTGATTTATTGTAGCAGAGAGTGTGAGTGTTAAAAATTTGCCAAAGATTGTTTGTTTAGAACAAATATTTGTAAAATCAGATATATAATATTTATTTTTGTACATATACATTTTAGTTTAATATTAAGATAATCATAGAGCTTTGTTTGATAATATTCTGTTCATTCTATGCAGATGAATGTTGTTGAATCGTCGCCATGAGCGAGATATTCTCAGTGCTACGTATAACTTCATTCCATTTTCAATGTATGTAATATATATATATATAGAGAGAGAGAGACGTAGTAAGCAAATAAAAACTGGAGAGTGGGAAAACTTTATCTATCTCGATGGCCGAAATGGGGTTAAAGTCATCGCAAGACCAGCCAAAAAATAATAATGAATAAAAAAGATAAAAAGGAAAAGGAAGAAGAAGAAGAAGCAAAAGAAGAATAGAAAAAGGATCGCACGACCCTGATTACTACACATGAATTATATGACAATTAATGCTTTGTTTAAGTCCTCAGTTTTCAAAATTTGAAGATTTGTTATCCTTTTAATGATGGTGAATTGAGGTAACCATACATGCACATTTTTATGGCTTGATATGTAATAAACTAACTGTGATAAAGGTTTTGGGCTTATATAGACTCGTAATTTATTGCGTCCAACAAGGCCTAAGTGTAAATCTTTGCAATAAGCATCGCTTAAGATCCTACAAAATATTTTCTTTGTATAAATTCGGAAGAGTATCGTTCGGTAATCAGAAGTCAGTTAAAGCACTGCAAATCGTAGGTGATGGTTTCAGCGAGAACACTTGCGAATCTAAAATGAGATTAAACAAGATAATATTGAGCTGAAAGTGTGTGCGTCTCCTAATAGCATAGCAAATGTTTCATAGTACCATCTCGTGTCCGGTGGTAAAGTCATATTACAATAGGTAGTTTGTCAGATCGGCAAAAAGACGTCACCGTGTATGGTCGTATTCCAGGATATCGTATAACATTCTGGAAAATTTATTTTCATACTGACCAGCAATATCATTGTGTCGACCATAGATCTTCCTCAGTGACGATTTTATGCGTTTGATAGCCCTGCTGCGAGTAGTACTGGGCTTTTATGTTTGGTTTTTTTCGGTGGGGAGGAGGAGTCTTTTACTACTACTACTACTACTTCATCTTCTTCTAACTTGTTGACGGAACGTCGTCAATGTATCTGTGAAACTGAAATGGGATGCTAACTGTTTTCTTCCGGGATAGAGGAATGACCGAATGAATTGTCTCGTATGAGTACAAAAAGATGTCAGCAATGAGACGGGCACAATTGGTATTCATCTGAATGCCAACTATCTGCTGGAAATCTTTTCCCGCAAAAACCACGAAATTATGTAAAATGTTTGTAAGATATTAAACATGCATAAAATATTTGGAGAGGTTTATGATATGATATCCGGCCTTAAAAGATCTGCGAGACACGAAGCATGTACAATGAATGATCTTAAGTAAAAATTTAACTGAGTAACTAACATTATGTGTAGACTTTTAGCAACATGATTGACGACATTTTTGTCATTCATGAGAAAATCATTTTAAATATCACATTGATACTTGAAATATGATTAAAAGTTGGAGGTTTGATGTGTTCCAGCTATTCCTTTGAAATCTCAAGGATCCACATATAATTGACCCGCCTGTGGAGCATGCTATTGTGCAGTACATCTGAAAACATTGCTGTATATGTGTCAGTATTTTCGTGGGTAAACTATATAATGGCCAGGTTGAGCACTTGGACGAACCGGCAATGGATCGATGTTTCAGTTGAAATTTTGTGCATTCTTTAAATCCATTAAATAGATAGTAATTCGAGCTCTAAATCACTTGTTTATATTCCAAACGAATGGAAAACGGATTTATGGTCTTCGGACGGGGCGTATTATGCTATGGCGTTATACGTCTGGCGTCCGTCCGAGCCATAACTTTTACCCATTGAACCCTATCTGTAAAGTCAAGGTCTCAATGCATATGATGTGCAAATCATGACGGGTCGTAAGTTTTCACCCCTTGCATGGATTTGAATAATATTTCACAGAATTGTTGCCCAAGGCTGTGTCATGACCTCGAACTAAGGTCATATCTGCAAGGTCAAGGTCACAATGCGTATGATGAATAAATCTTTGTCCTGGTCATAACAATTTTCTCCCTTGTAGGATGTGAATAACTTTTCACAGAATTGTTTCCAGGACCCAATGGATTGTCATGACCTTAAACTAAAGCTATATCTGTCAAGGTCACAGTGCTTACGTTTCCCACTTCAATTTAATTTCAGTTTCAATCATATATATATATATATATATATATATATATATATATATATATATATATATATATATATATATATATATATATATATATATATATATAGTGAAAGTAGTCTATGTCTCTGCATATGCGGTCTAAATTCTGTTAACGTAAGCTACAACTACTGTAGAAATCAAACTTCACGATTTAAGAAAGGTACTTATACTGTAAGAGAAGGAACATTTAGTTTACACTGATAATATGCAGCCGGAATCGATTCTGTAGATACATGTATGTACATTTGCAAGTCATCAAAAAACCATAAAGCATGATAAAAATAATTACCAACCAAATAAAAAATCGAAGACACATCCCCCTCCCTTTTCCATCCCCCTAAAACCATCTAAAGACAACCCCCCCCCCCCCAAAACCCCAACACCGTTTAACGCCTAAAGTCACAACAGACTACGAGTCAGCCTGGTTCTATCACAGCTCATACATGTATAAAAGTAATAAATTAATCGCAGTGAAACCTTTTTTCAATCCGGAAATTTATTTAATTCTGTCCGTTGCAGGTTCTACAATACAATATTATCATGAACTCCTTTGCGACGATGTTCTCAAAATTTTCGGGTAAATGTAATAATTATTACCTCCATATTTTGTATAGTTTTAAAAATTATTGATTACAAAATTATTTATATGATATGATGCATAGCTTACCTGATGATTAACGAGAAGCATTTGTTGGAATCAAGGTGACCTGATCAAAGGAAATTCAGTACTGCCACTGATCCCTTCATATTGATTATGACTGTGTAGACTATACTGCTGCGCTACCGGTGTTTTGTGAAATTACAAGTACTTATGTGTAAACATTGGTGCACGTTTTAATTTCATATTGAAATACACAATTTAAACACATTTCAATGTTGGTCTGTAGCACTCTAAATTCTGAAACAGACTATAGTTATATACACTACTCACTAAGAAGTGCCCTGGGATGGAGGAATTTCTCAAGAAGAATAATAGCAGCATTACATCTTGACTTCATTCCAAGTCAAAAAATTCCAATTTACATGTACCGGTATACGCGGTATGAAACACAGACTTAATGTACTTGTAGGAGACTGTAACCTGGATAAAGTAAAATCAGCCAAAATAGTTGGCACCACAGGTGTTTGACTCATTTCCTCAATAATCCTGTACAGTTTAAAACATCAAGATATCTGACGAAAACACACTCCAAAATTGACCAAGTTTACGCTACGATTTTGTCACTAAAATTAATTACTTTGTGGAAATCAAAGTGCTTGGAAATATGTACATCTCCTTCAACACGAATGGTGAATTGCAAGGTGTAAGGTACCATAAGAGATATTGTACTTTGAATATTTAGCGTGATTTCCAGAAAGCAGTTATTTTTTTGTGAATTTTGTGATTTTGTGAAGTTTTGAGTGTGTTTACATCAGATACCTTTTTGTTTTTATATTTTATACTGAACTAGACTATCCAGAGAATGTGTCAAACACCTGTAGTTGGCTTTCAGGGGACGCATGGGTATGTCGACATTAGCTATGTTTTTTCTTATTTATACATTTAGATAACAAATAAGAATGGTATCACCATATGGAGTAAAGATCAGTCTAAGAGTGTTGAATGATATTTTGCTGGTTCTTTTTTTTTTTTAAACCGAGTAACATGTAATATAGGCACATGTGTTTAGGGACACAGAATAGGCTGAGGGCATTGTATCTATACATTTATTAATTTTGGTCCAAAATCGCAATTTTACGGAACCACACCCTCTTTCCTTGTAATCCTCAAAATTTGTATGCCCCACATCAGGCAGATGCTGTCACCATATATGTGAAATATTCATGGCGTGACGTTAAACAAAAATCAATCAATCAAATCCTTGTAATCCAAATAACACCCAAAATCGAAACAGCAGTACAGTATCAGAAACAGAAACAGTCGATATTTATTGAATGAAATGTGTCTCAGCAAAAGGGGTTATGTCGACCGTCTTAGGCTCTACCTATAACTATCTGATTAAGACCATATATCTTTATTCCGCTTCTCTATTTGTCCTAGTGCGGATAAAGATCTGGCGAAACTCCATAAGGGGTCATGTTCTGGTGAACTCTGATTTTCAGCCAATCAGTGGATCGGCTACAAATTCCTAGGAATGAAATTAACATCCACAGAGTGCGTGACCCACAAGGTAGTTTTTGAACAGTGTTTGTTACGTATTGCGTCACTATCACATGCCTAGCCGGGTCATTAGCTATGGGAAATAATGGTTTTGGTGACTGAAGCGTCATTGGAGTTTACCAGAACATGACACCTTACAGAGTTTCGCCAGATCTTTATCCGCAATGGGACATATAGAGAAGAGGAATAAAGATATGGTTTTATTCAGATTATACCCATAACATTTCAGGGGCTTGGGGAAACGATTTTCAATTTCATCACCAAATTCTTTTATTATCAGTTAACTTTTCCAAGTAAATTTACTATCAAATAGAGGAATGATTACTGATTTATTCATGTATTAAAGTTTCATTGAAAATGCATTTCATTATTAATACATGTATATATGATAGGCAGATTTCCACACTAACTGTGAACTGGTGATCTGGGTTCACCTAAAAGTGAAAAGGTCTGCTTGATTTTTTTTAGTAAGTTGGCATGCGGTCCACCAGATTTGGTGATGATCGAACATACATGTATTATATTCTGTATTGTGACATCCTTTAAATTCTGTTTTGTAGAAGCCATTTTAAAGTTTAACAGATCAGGGCATATTTAAAGAAAATTGTGTATGATACCAGCCTTCGCAAAAGTTTTGAAAACTCGCCAGACATTTTTCTAATTTTGTTGAAATTTACATGTAAATAATAGGAAAAAGTTGAAAAATTTTACCAGACCAAAGCTAATTTTACCAGGTTTTGTCTGGTGGTCTGGTGACTTTCGGGTCGTCTGTGATACATTTGTATGTGCCCAAAAAGGTACCAAATTACTTTAACATACACTATCACATAATAATCACATTCCACCAATTGTCGTATTTGTTAAATATCACCTGTAATTCTGTATTTGTGTTAATATGCAATTCACATCTACTAATTTCCATCACAGTTTGCATTTACTATTTTTAGTCACTTACCAAATCCATTGTTCTCGATGTGGGCAATTTTATGTGGACAACAATCACAATATGCTTTTGTATGTTGGCATTTTTGTAGTTGTGACACATGTACTCTGTATTGGGGATCTTGTAACAGTACCTCCTCTGTATGTTACTGGCAAAATTTTCGTTTCAAGACATGTATGTTCCTGCATGTAGCAGTGGTGACAAATAAGCTTTTGGATAAATTTAAAGTTTTACACTAAAACAATTTAAGCAATAGGCTATTTTAAAGTAACTGGAAAGGACCGTTAAAAACCTAGATTTAACACGTCAGGCTACGGGCAACTGATTGTGATGTCATACTTGGTAGAAGCACTGACGTTATGTATCCAAAAATAAGATTATTATGTCATAAATACATGTAAAATATAGCCAAAGTATGCAATAATCGTAGGTTGAATATAACTTGGAAATAGTCTATTTGATAAACACACCACCAATTATTCATTTTCTTAATTTTACTCATTTGTATTAATTATTCAAGTTTGATTTCTTCTACATTTCCTCTGATAATGCCAATATCTTTAATTATTGTCTAGTATTATCAGCAGAAAGTGAGGTTTTACTAAGTAAAGGGAGGGGGAGGGTTATCCTTGGAGAAGGAGTGAAAAAATCTTGTTACTGCTATGTAGTTACATGTAGATACAAATGATCTGATGTTAGAAAATAGAACATGAATGAGAATCAGTTACAGTTGTGTACCTGGGTTTTTAACTAAGGGGACTTTGTCCTACAATCTTGTCTGATCAACTCATTCTTCACCATTATGATTACATGTACTAACAAATGATATGATTGTGGTACATGAAAGAGTTTCATTAAGTTAAATACATTTGCACTTGTGCCAGTATTTGAAACAAGGGATCAGCACTCTACAAATGTATGTAAAGACAATTACTGAATATAGGGGAAAACATGTTTATGCTACATGTGCTTTGACTAAATCAGTGCACATACAGCTGATTGATACTTATCAAAGAGTATCACTTCTATATGTACCAGCAGTTTTGTGGTTTGGAGCTTCGGGCAGGTGTACATCATTACATGTATAGCAATTACATATATGTACATGAGGTCTGGCCTTAGGGTGCCAGAGGCTGTTTTAATGTATAATGCATTTGTTAATGGTGTCCTATTCTTTCAAATCAAAAATCAATTGTAGAATTGTTAAATTTTCACTTACATGGAACATCAAAATATTCCATTAGTTATGAGTTTGGTATGTAATTGAAGGACATTGGGTCAAACATCCATAATTTTTCATGTTGAATGTTATATGTACTAACTGACTTTGATTGCTGTATCAGCCTATGTTACAAAACTGAAGCCTACATGTAGATAAATTTAGGATAGACTTGTCATGTTTTAGATTCCAAGGTACCCATTAATTATGTACAGTACAGTCCAGGTGGAACTGAATTTGCCCACCGGTCACAGTGGGCATTTTTAGAGTGGGCATTTAAAATGTCCACTGGACACAGTGGACATTCATGTAAGAGTCAGTTAGAATTAACATACAGGTAAGTGGACAGCTTGATAGCTCAGGTAAATGTCCACTCCTAATGCCCACTGAAATTTCAGGTGGACTGCCCACTGTGGACAGTGGGCATTCAAAGTTCCACCAGGACTGTACTGTAGGTGTTTTAATAACAAGCTAAATTTGAAACATGTCCAGATACATATACATTGTAGTGCCATACTGGTATTATCACAACTTCAACAACAAAAAGTGGAAGATCTCTAAATATATTGACTTCCTTTCAGAATGAAATCAATAAAAAGAAACATGATAGAGAATGAGTTTAACTGAAGAATAATATACGTAGACTTAAATTTTTCTTTCATTCTTTGTTATTTTTTTCTAAATATTGACTGTAGCCATTGGCCGTATTGGAGTTCGCACCTGCTACACAAGTACACGTAGAAGTTTGAAGATAGACAAACATACCAAAGTAATTTGTCAAGGATTTACTGGAAAGCAGGTATGTAAATAAACCCAAAGGAATTTGTTCAGATAGAGTAGAGGAGGTGATATACTGGTAGGAATTAACTTGTTTGTTCATTCATCTGTCAGTTGGATTCATCATAATTTTGATCTATGGTTATCTCTTGAGGGTCATTCAAGACCACAGTAACTCTACAAAAATGTGAATGTAAATAACTAAACTCTTTTAAAAGTAGCGTTGTAGGATTTTTCAGTTTAGGGGATGGATGTCCAAGAAGGACTCTTTCACTTCATTAAGTGATTATAACTGTTTACTACTGAAGTTTTCTTCCGATATTCGGCAGAAATCTGCTATTTTGAATGCAGGAAGTCGATATTTTCCATGGTTCTCTAATACTTTAGTAAATTGCATTTTCACCATGATCAGTTTCCATTTTTACTGCTGTTGACAATGTTTTTATAGTTTAGTCAGTAATCTTGATGTTTGATGTGCTTTATATGTCCCTTGTGTACGCAACACACTGTAAAGATTATAAACAACCCTGAATGACTCGCAGATATGAAAATGGCCAGGCGATCCATTCACTTTAAGGCCTTCAGAGTGCTAAATTTCTTCAGCAGCTGGGGGTTTTGCCAGCAGACCCCAAGCAGGGGCTTTCCGTCTGTACCCCATGATGGGGCCTCAAGCTGTCAAGGCGGCCTCCTCAACCCCCTGTCTATTTCAGGTATTTTTCTCCTGACATAAAATTATCAATGCAATAAACTTTGCCATAATTTTATCAGCTTCTGTCAGCTGTTGGACATTTTGTCATAAGGTATAAACAATATTTGAAGGGTTTTGTAGTTGAGTTGACTAAAGTGCTATACTAGATCTCAAAGTAGCTTTTCACATCTGTTCTGTCTGGGATTGGTCTCCTGTTGGCCAGTGTATTTTAACCAAAAGGGGATAGTTTTTGCTGGAAACTGTAGTTTCTCTACCACTAAACGCTGACAACTACCATATAAGCAAAATATCTTGGTATCGCATTAGAAACATTTGGCATTTGAAGTACATTGTACACTGTGGTGTATTTTTTTCTTTATTTTTTAAGATACATTCCATTCAAATGTTTAATCTGTTAATATAATGCAATAGGGATCAAATCATAGTCAGCAAGCAATAGAGTATGGTACTAAGATGGTGGGAGGTGTCTCCCCAGGCAAAGGGGGACAAACTCATCTTGGACTGCCAGTCTTTGACTCTGTTAAAGAGGTAAGCACTGATTATATTCTGTAAAGAAACTTACTGTTACATTTAAAATACATGTAAATTGAAAATTGTCTTATTTATTTTAATTATTAAAAGTAATCAAATAAAGGAAGGGTCTACTATATAAGATATTATTAAAACATATATAAAGGTAGGGAATGGATAAATAAATAAGCTTTGTAATAAGTACATGTAATGAAATTTGATATCTCAGAGTTGTACTACATGTATTTTCCATATTAAGTATCAGGTCCATTTGTTCACATCTTTAACCACTAGTTAAGTTTACAGTGATTAAAGTTTGATAAACAGTAAGTAAAATTTGTAAATCTACTGTATAAATAATATTCAAAGGACCTAAATTTACTGATAACATATGTAACATGTTGACAAAATCAATATACAGACCATTACTAGAAGACTTTTCAATTCAGTGAAATAGTAATGTGAAATTTAATCATTGGTTGACTTGACCAAAGTTTATACATGTAGTTTAAACAACTAGCCTCATATCTGTTTAACATACATTAACGTTAATATAAAATTAACCAGTTGGTTTTCTGCTAATAAGATATACAATAAAGAGTATGTTAGCAAGTACTTATAGTGAGTAATATGTTTGAGTGGTATGGATGAGTTTTTATGGTCTTATCCTAGGCATCAGACTTAAAATGTTTAAATCTTTTATAAGAAGCAGAGATGTCTACATTGCTTAGGTCAGAATGAAACTTAAAAAATTAAGTTGCATTACAAAGTGAAAACATTCAACGCTCAACAGTATTTATGTCATGCTAGATATAACAAATGTTTGCTTTTTGCATAAAAATTACCTTAAAAATGATGAAAATTTTGATAATTTTTCTTTTACTTTAGGCTCGAGAAAAAACTGGAGCCGATGCCTCAGTGATATATGTCCCAGCTCCTTTTGCTGCAGCTGCTGTTATTGAAGCCATTGATGCAGAAATGCCCTTGGTTGTCTGTATTACAGAGGGGATTCCCCAGCATGATATGGTCAAAGTTAAACACAAACTTGTTCGACAAAGCAATACTAGATTGATTGGACCCAACTGCCCAGGCATCATTAAGGTAAATACTCAGTAATGTCCAGTGTTGTTAACATAAATTTGTTGACTTCAGAATTTTGACATGCCATACATGTGAACCTCCCATCAGGAGGTAGAAATCTCCTGATGAAACAAGCCATCTCCTGATCTCCAGTTGGATCCCTCATTTTTCCCTCTGAAACGCAAATCCTCCTGAGTCTTCCTGCTGAAAATCTCCCCAATGTTAAAATTCAAGGTGTATATCTTATATAACAATGGCTTTTTTTACTTATGTACTTCGTCACATGTACAACCGTCTGGACTTTTATACAAAGTAATTAATATAATCATACGGATGACTGAGGGACATGTATATCTCTACCTGACATGTATTAAAGATATGGTGAAGAGAAGGCAGTTGTTCGATGCCAAGTTGGTAAGAGGATTTGTTTTGATTAATGTTCAAATTATGAAGTGCAGATTTTTCTTGTTAAGAGTTTTTATCTTATGAAAATGTCGGAGGGACAGTGTGGTAAAACACTGACTGGTGACAATCCTCGCAAAAAGAGAAAAAAGTAGGATGCCATCAGGAGATTTGGCCTGAAATACTCCTATATACAAAACCATGTTTAATGTTAATTGGACGGAAGATTTAAAGTGGGTGGAAGCAGTACTACTAAAAGCAGAACTCTACCAGTAGCTTTGTTTCCAAGTGTTATAAGTTCGCCTATGAATTCGGGTTATTTGGTTCATGTATTCCAAAGACAAGCATATTTATGTACATGCTATAAGAAGAACATCTTCACAGCGTCAAGTTTTGAGATTACACTGTGCTTCACTACAACCCTTGACAAACATTGCTTTTCAATCGGGGTGGCGATGCGTGACATAATATATATTTATTTGTAACGACAGACCAGTGAGAGGCCTCCAATCATATTATAGAATGGTTAGATCAGAGACTTATATAAACATTTGTCTGTGCAAACCTATTTATTTACATAATCTATACTTCTATTTAAACCTGTAGGCCTGTCACATATATTACAAACACAGGACACAGCCATGTCTATTTACATATTTTCGACATATCACACGATCATGTGTGTATCACGACTTATCTTGTTTCTGAATGGACCGTCCTTGCCGTTGACGGCCCAATCAAATCTCACAGTGCCAGCCTGACTTCTGAAGTGATATTTATCAAGGGTTGAAGAGTAGCGTAGTTTAATCTCAAGCCTTGATGTTGTAAAGATGCATTATCATTGATTCTGTCAGGTATTTCTATAATTAAATGCATTCAGAGTTACTCCTTTTGCATCTTTTCTATATTTTTTCGTTCTTCCAGTTCAAGAAACATTGCACATTTATACGGTGGCAGATATCAACAGAAAAAATGTGATAAAAAAATGAACACAATTGTTAAATAAAAATGTCAATACATTTTTGACCGCATTGCAAAGCAAGTCTGGTCTATGAATTGGCAATGTCTGTCTGTCTGTTGAGTATCAACGATTTGCATTTAGATGTTCTATAGCATAACGTTTACAGTACTAACTTCAAACTTAGTAAGTTTGTAGACATTGATGAGTTCTTGACCAAGACAAAATTTGGTGACGTTATTTTACGCTTTTGTGAAAACAGTCTGATTTTGCATTCAGCTTGATCTCTTGCATACTGTTAATATTACCAACTTTGAACTTGTTCAGTTTATAGACATTGATGAGTTCTTTCCTTCCAAGACAAAATTTGGTGACTTTGACCTTGATTTTACACTTCAGTTAAGACAGTCTCATTTTGCATTTAGCTTGATTTCTTGCATACCATTAATGATACTAACTTCAAAATTCTGGAAACATCTTCAAACTTAAAGAAACATATTTCGGGATAGGATTCTACAGGTAGGTTATAATGTTATGCATTGCAATCTGGTCATACCTTTTACAGTTCTTGTTCTTTGTTTTTGCTTTATTTTCCGCAGAATGCTGGTATGTCAATGACCAACAAACTCCACCAGTTGAAAAATTTCTATTCTCCAGTTTTCTGGTGACAAAAGGTTCACATGTATGACATGCCAAGATTTATATATGTATCTGTCTGAATAGCTTGAACTAAACCTGTGGATTTCCATTTATATCCACAAGGGTTCATTGATATAGCATGGGAAAGTTAAAAAATAAAGGTGACCTATAACTTACAAAACATTCAAATCCTTTAATCTGACCTATAAATATGTCTTTTCTAGTTTTCACATTTGGGACCTTCAGTGATCAGAGTCTTAAGTACATGTACATGGTCTTTATGTTACTTGCTTACTTGTAGCCTGGAGAATGCAAAATAGGAATCATGCCGGGTCATATTCATCAAAGAGGCCGCATAGGAATTGTATCACGATCAGGAACTTTAACATATGAGGCAGTCCATCAGACAACACAGGTGGGGCTTGGTCAGACATTGTGTGTAGGTATTGGAGGAGATCCGTTTAATGGTACCAATTTCGTAGATTGTTTGGAAATATTCTTGGAGGATCCAGCTACAGAGGGTAAATAGTTTTTGTTCTTTTGTAGTTTTTGGTCTATCTATCTGTCTGTTTGTGACAAAAAATCTTTCAATATGATATTATGAAATTGTAAATGGTAATAGATAGGGCTGTGATATTTCACTTATGTATTCCTTTTTGAAAAGTCTTTTTTTTACTGGATTGCAAAGCAAGTCCAGTCTGAATTGGTGATGTTTGTCCGTCTGTCTGTTGTCAACAATTTGCGTTTAGTTTGATCTCTAGCATACCGTTAATGATACCAATTTCAATCTTGGTCAGTTTGTAGACTTTGATGAGTTCTGCCCGACCGACACAAAATTTGGTGACCTTGACCTCGATTTAATGCCTCAGTAAAAACAGTTTGATTTTGCATTTAGCTAGATTTCTTGCATACCATTAATGATACCAACTTCAAACTTCTGGAAACATCTTTAAACTTAAAGACACAAGTTTCTGGATAAGATTCTATAGGTAGGCTGTAATGTTATACTTTGCAATCTGGTCATACCGTCTTTAACAGTTTTTTGTTTATTCCAAAATTTATTATTTTGTGCCCTTGACTATGTCTTAGACCTTGGCTGCTCTCTGAGGACTTCATTGTTATTTTGTTTAAAAAAAAAAAACCCTACTTTTTTGTGTTTCATTTAAGTTTTGGGGGTTTTGATTTTCACTATCTCTCATAGTTCACACAGTCTGGAAAACTCCTGAAAAATTGAAGGGATACTGGAAAACACCTGAAAAATAATATTAGGCCTGGAAAATCCTGGATTTTTACTCCCCTACCTCGAAAAATCCCAGATATTCGAATATCCTGATAAATACCAGGTTTTTTATGTTGAATAAGGGAAAAAAACCAACAAAAAATCGCTTGTTTTGTAGATGTATTATGATTTTTTTGGTGTTGTCACGTCTGGATGCGGGTCTGTTTAATGTTTATACATGCGCAGAAGTATGCTCACTGTTTTCTTACTTCCTGTTATTAATTGATCCATTGCTTTCGCAGAATATTACTGAATTTCGTGACATCACAATAAAGTTTCAATGTTTGTCTGAGGTATGGCCGAGATGTAAGGTATTGTGACGTCATATGATTGAACAACATCTTGCGCATAAATGGAAGGTCAATTCGTCCTTCCACAAAACGCAATTTTTCATTATAATGACGTCATCTGAGGTCTGACAAAACTCCAACAAACATTGTTTATGACGTCATTGATAGAGCAATTAAAAAAGACTGAATGTCACATTCTTTTACAAACTGTGTAAGGGTGAATGGAAGAGAAGGTTAAGAGTCTGAAACAATTGTAAATTAAAAGGTGACATACTAAATTAATTGCTTTTTTTATTTTTGTATTAGTTTTTGTACAAAGTTAGGCTTGGAACATTGACCTACAGTCCTGGAAAGGGACTGGATTTTGAGTTCTGTGTTTCTGTATAAGAGAAAACAGAAGACATCTGACAAAGCTGTATGACACAAATCACCAAGGACCTACATTAAAAAAAATAATAATAGTAAAATATGCACGAAATGACATTACAAAAATATTTGATTGTGCTGCGGTTACGATTATTAACATTCATTATTATTGTATTAACCAATCCAATACATCAAA
Source organism: Pteria penguin (assembly GCA_035048485.1). Classification (NCBI taxonomy): domain Eukaryota; kingdom Metazoa; phylum Mollusca; class Bivalvia; order Pterioida; family Pteriidae; genus Pteria; species Pteria penguin. The sequence goes on along the minus strand of CM068583.1, from coordinate 48,941,712 downwards.
CATTCAAAATTTTCATTTCATAATTTTAGCATTCTTTTTCTTGATCATGTAAAGTGATCAACTGCACAGTTCATTTGAGAGCTTGTAAGTTTTAGGCCACCAAATAGAGAAATACACATCAAATGATTTAAAGTTGATGCTTTCATGATGATCTCAAAGGTGTGCAAATAGCTTATGAACCGAAATTGGAATGACGTTTGTGTGATCACATAAACACTCGTGTACTAAATTTAGTAAGAGAAAAAAAATTTGTACGTGAAAATCAAATGAAAATATTGTTTTATTATACATTTTTTTTTAAGAATAGTGGACAATTTAAAAGGTCCACAAAGGGGAATTTTAGGTTTTTTAAAGGGGAAAAAAGTACCTTTTTAAGAGGGGGGAATGGGGCCGAAATTCGACTCCATTTTAGTTTGATCGGGTGCCCTGATTCACTAAATAATTAAGTTTTAAACAGCTACTTTTTATATAAAAAGAAATTGACTCTTTTGATTAATGACATTGTTTTGGTTCAACATGAGATATCTGTATAACTCCTACTTTCATCCTTAAAGGTATAGTACTGATTGGAGAAATTGGAGGAGGAGCAGAAGAAAAAGCAGCTGAATATCTAAAAAATAATAATATTGTAAGTTACCTGTATAGTTAATTTGTGAAATGTTTTAATGCTTTGCCATAGTAATATACATTGGTATTTACATTATGACATCTTTTCTTCTGTTATTCAGCATATAAATATAAGTTCTGTTTCTCTAATATCATCCAAACTTCAATGTGTTCATAAAGGTATCTGTAGTGAAAAGACTTGTGTTTTCTTCTTTTACAAGAGTTACCACCCTTCACACGATGAGAAGATTTCAGTTGGCAGAACTGATTTCCTCCGATTCCCTCACAACAGCTTTATAGGGGGGATATAGTAATGATGCCATTAGTGTGTGTGTGCATGTTTCTGTAACAAAAACATTGTAGACACAGTTTTAGTCCTATTGGATTTGTACTTCACTTATAACTTAAGTTTAATGAAAAGAAGATCTCTATTGATTTGGGGGTCAAAAAGGTCAGGGTCAATTTAGTACCATAGATTTTGTTGCCATGTGATTGGATGCCACACTTCGGGTTGCCCTTGTTTGTCTTTGGTACTGTATGTAGTAGAGGGCAAAAGATTACAATGGTAACTGTGCATAAATGAAAATACATTATTTTGGTCGGTCCTACATAATATGTATTATTAAATTCTCTGTAGTTGGTATGAGTGTTTTACTATATTGAATTACTTGATTTCAGGGTCCAAATGCCAAACCTGTGGTTTCATTTATTGCGGGACTTACTGCTCCTCCAGGACGTAGAATGGGTCATGCTGGAGCCATTATTGCTGGAGGAAAAGGTGGTGCTGAGGAGAAAATAGAATCACTGAAATCAGCAGGTGTATCTGTATCTAGTTCACCAGCAGACATGGGTGTTACATTAGCACAGGTACAGTCCCAGATATCACTCATACAATACAACCATTGGTTTATTGTCTATTGCATTTGAGGAACATTTTCTTACAAATTATTATCTTTTTTTTTCTTGTTTTGTTGTTGTTTAAAGCTCCTCCGAGATAATAGATCCTCTGAGATATTATCAAAGGTCCATCAGACTATTCTGTAATATTATTTCCTTTTCACCCAAAGATATAATTGAATATTTTTTTATGAATTGACAAAAGGATTTTAGCCTAATATATAAGTTACATTTTCCGATGTTCATGAATTAGGTCGCAGAAAATACTTCTTTTTGCCCAGTTTGTGTGTTGTATATTTTTCATCAACATGTGTATGCATTTAAACTTTAATTTGAGTAGATGCATGCTTTACAAATTTTTATGCCCTGCTGGGCATGGTCAAGAGCATTAAGCATTTGCTTTGTCCATCTTTTAGTTATTCCATCATTTCCTCACACATTTAGTCACAGTAAGTCAAGGATGAAGGTAACTAAAGTAACATTGTTTTGAATGTATTTAATCTGATCAGAAAGGAAGGATGCCTATTGATTTGGGGGGTCAATAGGTCAAAGGTCAAGGTAACTACTTGTAATGTTAATGAGAGATTTCCTTCTTGACTGCAGTTGTAAAGATTAATATCTACTACACCTCTTGCTTTTGTATCTCTCATAAATCAGTCATTCATTTCTTTCTTTTGTTCCTGTAAGAGATACTCATCATGAACAGTTTCAACACATTTACTCTAAAGTGATACAATGTTGTTCTATTCTAGCTTTGTTAATATGCTATGGTCTTTATCCTGTACATATTTTAGTCAAGTTTTAAAAACTCAGCTCTTAATTTGATGTGGGATGAGTGTCAGGTGGTGGAGGGCAGGCCTCAGCAATTGGAACTCGGCATATGCATCTTTGATGCAACTTTCTTGTAAATGAAAATAAGATTATATTTGTTTATCTTTGTTTACAAAACATGAACATTCCTGAAAACATCTTCATTGGGTACAGAAGAATAATATTTGGCAATTATGTGTTTTCTTTCCAGGTATTCAAAGAGAAAGGATTGATGAGATAATAGGTAATAGGTTTACTGTAATTTGTCTTTGTAATACATGTAACATCATCTTATTGTCATTGAAGTATAAACAATAAAACAGTAACAAACTAGGAACATTTTGGAAATAAGTATTAATATAACAAAGCTGTTACTGATCCAAACATGACTTTCAGATTGTACGAATTTAAATTAAGATGTCAATAATTGGCAGTATATTTAAGTACTTAATAAACTATACTACTTACTTGAATTATAAATCATTGGTTGTTTTATACAGCTGAACAGTTTTTAGTTTACCTAAGTCAAAGGCTTTGCCCATTTTCCAGCATCTGTAAGCTGTTACATATTTGACTTCTCTTCCTTAAATGCTTGACAGATTTTGACCAAACTTGGTATATTTGTAGTACCATTGGACCTCTACAAAGTTTTTTTTACAAATCTGTCAACAGGTGGTGCCACCATAGACAAAAGCATGAATGTGTCCAGCGTTTTTGAAGTGTAATCCTTTTTCTGCAGCAATTTTTTACATGTAAATTCAAAATATTACATACCGGTAATTTGTTCCAGAAATTGAGATTGCATATCCTCATAGCTCACTATGTACATCTTGACTCTTTAAGACTTAATATTGATCTTATGGACAAATGTATGACCCAATTTCAACCACTGAAACAGTTTCATTAGCAACTGAAACAGGAGAATTTGACAGTTCACAATGTGTAATACTCTGTAGGAAGTCAGTTTTCCACACCATTTTGTCACTACTAGATAGCATTTGCAACTGCAAGCGATGAATGAACTATAAATGATGGTGCTGCCCTTTGGAGAGAGAGAGAGCCTATTATCTGATTGTCTTCTGTTCACAACAGACTAGCATGAATCCAATATTTGTATATCTATTTGATTTCTATAGGTCATTTTTGCAAGGTTAAAGACTTCATTCAAATCCAACCACACTCTTTTCCTGCCTGTAAAGCATTCATGTCAGGTCCCAACTCTAGATCCATTTATAGATGCTTTGGTACTAATTACTAGAAGTAATGTACATGATAAAAGTTGAAAGATGATTGTGGATTCTGTGATACAGCTGTGTCAGATTTATTATAAGTGTTAATTGAAATTTTGCAATTTTAAGGCCCTAAAATCGCCAAATTTCGGAGCTTCCAGGGATTTCCCCTTGTTGTCCACCAAAGTTATGTCGTACACCTGATGAGAACTTAAGCAGTCCCGAAAAAAGAATTTTTGACATTTTTTTTAAAGTCTTTGAACTTAATATTTTTGCTGGTTTTTGGATAATTTCTTAAATTTCCTCCTTGTAAGTGGTTTATAATGCATTGATTTTGTATATTTTAACTAATTTCATCATAATGAATATAATTTGAAATGAAAATTTTTTGGATTTTTAGCTTACTGGGGCAAATGTCATACTCCCAGTGTTGTCATTGTCATCGTCCATAGACAAAGACTTTAACCTTGATTATAACTTTAGAACCATTAGAGACAGGGCTTTCTTTAACATTTCACATGTATATTCCTTGTGCCAGGATGTTTCATTGGGTACCAAAATTTTTCACCTTATGACCTTCACCTTGAAGTTTGACTTACTCTCAAAAACTTTAACCTTGCTCATAACCTAAAAACAGCAAAAGATAGGGCTTAAATACGGTATCTCATTTGTGTATCAAAAACTTTAACCTGGATCATAACCTTAAACAGGGCCTTAATATTTCACATGTGCAATCCTTGTGCCAAGACCTTTCATTGGGTACCAACAATTTTGATCTTATGACCTTGAACTTGAAGTTTGACCTGCTGTTCAAAAATTTTAACCATGATCATAACTTATAAACAGTAAGAAATAGGGTTTAGATATTTCATGTGTGTATTCCGTGTGACAAGACCATTCATTACATATCAAATATTTTTGTTTTTACTTTGATTATGAAGATTGACCGACTTACAAAAGACTTTTGCTATTTAAATTTGGTTGCAATCGGCGAGCTCTGTTGTCTTCTGACAACTTTTTTTGCATTTTTCTTTGTCATTATATAAAGGAGGGGGATATACTATTAGTTTTAAATAATTAGCTTTGATGGACTTCTTTAGAACTGACTAAAAGATTTTGATGAAACAAGGTAAGCATGAACTTCTCAAGGTCCCCCACAAATGTTGCTGCTTGCAACCAGATCTGTTGAGAGATAGATCCAGAGTGGCACAACATAGGCCAAAGAGGGTACTGTCCTTTGACAACTTTTTCTCCAGACCACCTGTATCAAACAGAATGCTTCAGGGTGATCTAAAGAGGAATGAAGAAGTGCTGTTGTTCTTTGTTCCCAGCTGTAATCAAATTTTTTTTTCTTTTTTTTTTTTAATTTAAACTTAGTCATTTCCACACATTTTTTTGTCATTTCATTGATTTATTTAGTACAGAGTAGCAATAAAGCATTAGCTTGCTAAGATTTATTTGACAAAATCTATTTCAAGGATTATTTGAAAGTGTCAAGAGGAAATTTTGTTATTTGGATTTATCATGAGTTTTTGTCTATTTTTGATATAAGCCAGTTTTAGCACATTGAAGATTAGCAGTTTTCTGGAGGGAAATTTTTTTTTTCATTTCATTTTACACCAAAAGCAAAGTTTGAAAAGTAAAGTGTTTGACAGCACTGATTAAACCTTATCAAAAAAAAAAATTACTTAGTTTTTTTTTTACACGTTTTTGTGTCATTTTCTTGATTAATTCAATATGTTTAAGAAGACATGAAGTATTTACTTACCAACTTGTATCAGGAAATATCCATTTGAAGGTTTATTTAAAAGTTTCATGTTAAAGTTTTGTTTTGTTGGGTTTTTTATTACTCTCTTTCTCAATAGGCTATTTCTGGCATGCTGAAGGAATATGATTCACACCCTACTGAAGCTAGCATGGTATCGTGCTGGCCTCCTGATCGGGAGACCGGGGTTCGATTCCCACTCTGGTCATGCTGGTGTCCTGTCTTTCGGATGAGACAGTAAAAACCGAGGCCCCTTGTCGTGGTAAGCATGGCACGTTAAAGATCCCTCACTGTTTCGGGTGGGTCCGTTGCAAAGGTCAAAATTTGTATGCCCCGCATCAGGCAGACGCCGTCACCATATACGTGAAATATTCGTGGCGTGACATTAAACAAAAATCAATCAATCAATCACACCCTACAAGAGTTTATTATTTAAGGAAAAAGTTATGGCAGAAGAATTGTCATTCTTATTTTCACATATTTTTGTATTATATTTTTAACTTACTCAGTGTATAGATACAGTTTTACAGTCATTTGTCAAAAAACACAATAGGGAAGAGAAATAATGTATGTACATGTATCTGCGAATTTCGTCAAGCAGGTAGTTGTGCTTAGTTGAGCAATATAGGCCCATGTAGACTTCTTTTTTAATTTCTTGTTGCAAACAATTGCCAACTTATGTCACATGAAGCATTTTTAGGAAAAGAATCACGAATTTCATAATCCCCCCCCCCCCTTTCGAGGCTTTAAGGATGGGGGAAGAGGGTGTAAGAACTGCTAAAAATAGATCTGGAGGAAAATCTGTATAGATAGTTATAAAGAACATGAAGCCCTCAACCTAAATTGTGAAATTCTTTACCAATGGGTTATGGAGACACTAAGGCTTATTCTTATAGGGAGAATATACTTCGACACAAAGAATCCTCTTAACTTCAGTGTATTGTGAAGAAAACCTGAATGCATGGAGGAAATCCTGATTCCCAGAGTAGAACTTCAGTGCTTATGACAGGGCCAATTTAGCCATATAGTAATAATGTATTTTCTATAAAAAATTTATGAGCAACCTTGCATTATTCAGAAAAATTGAACACATTGCTAGGAAGAGCATGCATGGTGCAGTCTTTTTAATTTTTGAAATTCCTGATTCATGTAAAAATATGTTTCCCCTAATGTGAGTCCAGATATTAATTTCAAAACCCTTGTATGACATTGGCAATAGACTTGAGTGATTGATAAGGCCCATGGGCCTCTTGTTTGACAATGGCTTTAAACTCAGGTGATTGATAAAGCCCATAGGGCTCTTGTTTGACAGTGGCTATAGACTCAGGTGATTGATAAGGCCCATGGGCCTCTTGTTTGACAGTGGCTATAGACTCAGGTGATTAATAAGGCCCATGGACCTCTTGTTTGACAGTGGCAGTAAACTAAGGGGATTGATAAGGCCCATGGGACTCTTGTTTGATAGTGGCTAAATACTTAGGTGATTGATAAGGCCTATGGGCCTCTTGTATGGCAGTGGCTATAAACTTGAGTGATTGATATCAAAATCCTTGTATGGCAGTGACTGTAGATTTGGGTGATTGGTAAGGTTCATGGGCCTCTTGTATGATCTTGGCTATATAGACAGGGGTGATTGATAAGACCAGTAGATCTCTTGTTTGTCAATGGCCTTAGACTCGAATGATTGATAAGGCCAGTGGGTCTCTTGTTTATTTTGTAGGATTTCATCACATATTAATCATCTAAGACAAGAAGTGGATATTACACAAACCAGATAGCAAATACTGTGTTGGATGTCCAAGTCAATAATTTAATTATTTAGAATTGTATGTTGTCAAATGACAAGGTATCCTGGATTAGGAAGAGAAATGTATAGAAATCCATATATCATAAATATTTCATTATTTCAAAATTCAGAAAGATGTAATGTATGTTTTAAAAGCATCTTTGATAAAGTGGTTTCACAAGACAGCTATAGCATGATATCCATAGAGATGTTTTTTCATCTCAGACATAATGAATATTAACCAATGTAATAGCTTAAGCAGTCATTAAATTAAATGTTAAAAATATCTTCATAAAATTGTAACACTTTACAAAATTTAACTAATAATTAGGATGTGTTAGGAATTAAAATAATTTGAATTCTGTTGATGTGATTTACAACCTGTTATGAAGACAATAAAATTATTTAAATACTTTATGCTTTTTTGTTTGTGTGTCTTAAAGTCATAGGTTTTGTTATTTTGATTCTAACAATATTATATAATGAAGTCGTAAGAGGAAGGTGATTAATACATATCTCACTGGATCTTTTGGTCATTTTGGATGTCTGTGTGGTGGCTAGGACCAGTAGTTTCTAGTAGCATAATGCCCACTTTGTCATGTGAAAACTCCTGAATGAGATTTAAATAGAATGATTGTCCCATTAGCACTGTTCTAGTTGATTCAGAGTTACCTCCATGGTGTGTGAGGGGTGCTTTTTCTTTAGAGTACTATGGAATGGTGTGTCCTTAATCATTGATTATTGCATCCTATCACATACGGGCCTGCTTACAGATCAGATTTCATTGGTTATTGCATCTTAAGCCATCACATACGTGTCTGGTTACAGATCAGATTTCATTGATTATTGCATGCTAGCTATCACATACGGGCCTGATTACATGTAAGATTTCATTGGTTATTGCATCCTAGCCATCACATACTGGCCTGGTTATAGATCAGATTTCATTGATTATCGCATGCTAGCTATCACATACGGGCCTGATTACAGTTTAGATTTCATTGATTCAGTTGATTCAGAGTTACCTCCATGGTGTGTGAGGGGGTGCTTTTTCTTTAGAGTACTATGGAATGGTGTGTTCTTAATCATTGATTATTGCATCCTATCACATACGGGCCTGCTTACAGATCAGATTTCACTGGTTATTGCATCATAAGCCATCACATACGTGTCTGGTTATAGATCAGATTTCACTGGTTATTGCATCCTAGCCATCACATACTGGCCTGGTTACAGATTAGATTTCATTGGTTATTGCATCCTAGCCATCACATACGGGTCTGGTTACAGATGATATTTCATTGATTATTGCATGCTAGCTATCACATACGGGCCTGGTTACAGATCAGATTTCAATGATTATTGCGTCCTAGCTATCACGTACGGGCCTGATTACAAATTAGATTTCAGTGATTATTGCATCCTAGCCATCACATACTGGCCTGGTTACAGATCAGATTTCATTGATTATTGCATGCTAGCTATCACATACGGGCCTGATTACAGTTTAGATTTCATTGATTATTGCAACGTAGCTATCATTTACGGGCCTGGTTAAAGATCATTGATTATTGCATCCTAGCCATCACATACGGGTCTTGTTACAGATCGAATTTCAAAGGATCAGTATCATTAAGATACCTTTAATACCCAGTTTCTTAATAAAGTGTTAAGTTCATTGATAGATTTTATTCAAATGATGTAATTATGTAACAGCATTGTTTTCTTCAATACATAATCCACACTCATAGTTCAAAGATTTGCATGAATGACCCAGTCTTCCTTGTGAGATGCTACTTACAGATAGTGGGATTAATGTGTTTTGTGATAAAGGTAATAAGAATTATGACAACGGGTATGTAAGTAAATACATAAAGAATCCATTTTTGTAGGGGTAGGACAAGATGCATTTTAAATATCATGTTTAAAATTTTCCTTTCTTTATATGTAAAATCTTTTGGAATATGCACTTCACTACTGCAACCACTTAGTTAGAATATTTCTAAATAATGAGTGACAACACGCGCACGCACACACACACTCATTTATTTATGCTGTGTGATTTGATAAAGAGGGAATGAAAACGAACACCCGTATTGATGCAATGAAAATTTATAGGAAACGTGTCAATCTCGGACAACCTCATATTTTAATTATTGAGCAAATATTGTTTTCTACGGAAGCCCATTTAGGACCTATCAAAAAATAATTTTTGAATTTGATGTAACGAATTCTTGAATTTGATAAAACGAATTAAATTTATTTTAACAAATTTGAGGAATTCGTTATAACGTATTAAGTCTGTTTTAATCAAATTTGAGGAATTCGTTATGGCGATAGAGACCTATCAAAAATATTTTTGAATTTCATATAACGAATTCTTGAATTTGTTAAAACGGATTAAATTCATTTTAACTGATTCTTAAATTTGTTAAAACGGATTAAATTCGTTTTAACAAATTTCGGAATTCGTTATAATGTATTAAATCTGTTATAATTTTTAGGAATATATGAATTTAAGAATTCGTTATTTCGAATTTAATTTGTTAAAACGAATTTCAAAATCTGTTAAAACGAATTCAACAAATTTGTTATAACAGATTTAATTCGTTATAACGAATTCCTCAGATTTGTTATAACAGATTTAATTTGTTATAACGAATTCGTCAACTATGTTAAAACGAATTTAATCCGTTTTAACATTTTCAAGAATTCGTTAAAACGAATTTAATCCGTTTTAACAAATTCAAGAATTTGTTATATCAAATTCAAAAATATTTTTGATAGGTCCTAAATGGGCTTCCGTAGTTTTCTGATATATTGGCACAAAATTTAATATACATTTCTAAACGTATTTTATCGTTATATTGTAGAAAATGCAGAACTAGTTTCAAAGAATTTTATACGCCTGTCGTTGACGGAATAATTTAAATGGGATAGTTTCATAAGTTGACCTGTCCACAGAGCTGGTAATTAAGATTCAGATCGAACCGTCAAATTCGGTACACACCCTCCTTGTGACAATAGAACAACGCCTGTTACATTTCAAAGTCAGGGACAAAAGGTCAAATTTACAAACTAAACGTTGATGCACGTTCTAAACAAGAAACATGTCAAACAACTTGGGCCAGTATAAACAAATTAGGTACACACGCATCTCATGACACGAGAACGACGTCGATTATTTTTCAATCAAAAGCCAAGATCACACGCTAAACATCTCTTATTTTCCAGTTTAAGGGTTAGAGGTCAAGGTCAATGCTGAACTCAAGATAATTTTGTAAACAAGATATAGAAAGAACCATTTGGTCTAGAACAGTCAAACTTGGTGGTGTACTTTTTGTGACAAGAAGGCGATTCCTGTTTTTTTGAGGTAAAAGGTGAAGGTAACATGCTAAACATCGTTGACAAAGATTGTGAACATTATCTAAACCAAATCGTTTCGGTGTGGACCGCCAAACTTGGTATACATACTACCGATGTTGAGAAGACGATGCCTTATTATTTGTACTCGAGGTCAGGGTCAAAGATCAAGGTCACAAGCTTAACATTTTTGATACATAAGCATTGCTCTTGTTTAAAATAATTATGTTTTGAATTTATACGTAGTTTTTATCCATTTAGTAAATTTTAGATTGTGGTAAATCTTGTAGTTTTGAGTACAATTTGTTCATAGCATACCAATTCAGAAAAAAGGCAAATAAAGCAGTAAACCACAAAGAGGGTACACACCGTCCTTAACATGATTATCTTAAAATAATTATTTATTCTCTGGAACTGAAAGCAAAAAGACAATAAATACGCCATTAATACAGTTTACAGTTTTCATTATACGCCCGTCGAAAGACGAAACGTATTATGGTATGGCGATGTCCGTCTGTCTGTCCGTCCGCAATGGAACGCAATAACTTTAGTAAACGTCAGCTGTATTTCATGAAACTCATAAATAATGCTCAAATAGTGTAGAAGAAGCCGCCTTTCGATTTTGAGCAAATTCCGTTTTGTCGTTTCGGAGTTATGGGACTTGGATTTAATATTTACTATGAAAAGATGCTATGGAACGCGATAACTTAAATAAACGTCAGTTGTTTTTCATGAAACTCATACAGAATGCTTAGATAATGTAGAGGAAGCCGCCTTTTGGATTTTGAGCAAATTCCGTTTTGTCGTTCCGGAGTTACATGTATGGGACTTAGATTTAATTTTTACTATGAAAAGATGCTATGGAACGCGATAACTTAAATAAACGTCAGTTGTTTTTCATGAAACTCATACAGAATGCTTAGATAATGTAGAGGAAGGCGCCTTTCGATTTTGAGCAAATTCCATTTTGTTGTTCCGGAGTTATGGGACTTGAATTTAATTTTTACTATGAAAAGATGCTACGGAACGCAATAACTTAAGTAAACGTCAGTTGTTTTTCATGAAACTCATACAGAATGCTTCGATAATATAGGGGAAGCCGCCTTTCGATTTTGAGCAAATTCCGTTTTGTCGTTCCGGAGTTATGGGACTTGGATTTAAGTTTTACTATGAGAAGATGCTATTTTTTATTTTTACTATAGTACGATGATATGGAACGCAATAACTTCAAGTAATGTCAACTGTTTTTCATGAAACTAATACAGAATGCTTAAATAGGGTAGGGAAAGCGGCATTTTGATTTTGAGCAAATTCTGTTTTGTCGTTACGGAGTTATGGAACTTGGATTTTTACTATGATAATATGCTATGGAGATGCTATGTAACGCGATAACTTAAGTAAACGTCAATTATTTTTCATGAAACTTATACAAAATGCTTAAATAGTGTAGGAAGCCACCCTTTGGCTTTCAATATTTCATAACAGTATTACCAAAGAGACCCAAGTTTGGGGGTAATAAAGCCATACGTTCACATTGATCCCGTCCAACGTAAGCGACGGGCGTATTAAGCCACGCTAGGCGTTGCTCTTGTTAACTGATAGTAGTGGATAATTTGGTGAACAGGTCACAGCTTACAAAATGCGACATGTATGTATTGTTTGTATCGATCTGTTTGTAACATATGATGAAGTAAGGCTCCAATAGACAAGCGCCAAATCTGTAACAATAAAGATCATACATGGTAATATCAACTCCCATGTGTGTATTGTTTAATACTTCGGAAACAAATGAAATTTTGTACACTAGAGCTTGGAGTAGGAGAGATATCATAGTGCAAACTATTTATCTATTTATCGCTTAATAAGGAGTTTACAAGTCTCGAGTAATATTAATTTTCAATGAATTTATGGATGACTCATAACCTTATTATCGACTATAAAATCCCCGCATGTTTTAAATCAAAAGTCGGGCTACTGAGTAGTATCTTTTTAGCCGATATAACGTCTCTTAAATCTATGTTTTCTTCAGATTGTATTAGATTATAACATATGCCTTTCCATTTCTTCTGTATGCCTTTTCATTATTTCTGTATGCCTTTACATTACTTCAGTGAGCCTTTTCATTACTTCTGTATGTATGCCGTTTCATTACTTCTGTATGCCTTTTCATTACTTCTGTATGCATTCTCATTATTTTCTGTATGCCTTTTCATTACTTATGTATGCCTTTTCATTACTTCTGTATGCCTTTTCATTACTTCTGTATGCCTTTTCCTTACTTCTGAATGTATGCCTCTTCGTCACTTCTGTATGCCTTTTCATTACTTCTGTATGTTTTTTCATCACTTCTGTATGCCTTTTTATTACTTCTATATGCCTTTTCATCATTTCTGTATACCTTTTCATCACTTCTGTATGCCTTTTCATTACTTCTTTATTGATAGTCGTACTCCCTTTACTGTTGACCAGATATTTTGTCATTTATTTGATTTGACTTTACCGTTCTAGTCGTCCTATTTCGAATACCTTTAAAAGTTTTGGATTAAATTTTGCTACCACATTACTTATTTATCTCGACAACCGTATCGGTGTCTTATTCTTACATTTAGCTTACATGGCGAGAGTTGCTAGCAATCTGATAATGCTACCTGCTCGAAAACTACATTGACGTTTCTGTAAAAGGAGAAGTCTTTATATTGAATTAAACATTGAATTATTTTTTAACAGACATTTAATTTTCTTCTTTTTATCCTAAGGAATTTCTGCTCTCACATTATTTTGTTTACACATTGCCTGGTTGTATTTCCTTTCGTATAGATAGGGTATGATGCGAATGGTGCTTGACAGTTTTCGCAATGTACACACAAACTTCATGATGCTCAGGATTGTATAGTATGTATGACATTAAGACAAACTATGTTTAGTCATCTGTTTTTGCGGACATGCCTCTGACTCCGCTTTTATGTACTAGTTATTTTCAGTTTTTCTTAAAATACAATAATGATTGCATTAACTCTCTGCAAGATCGTATTGTGTTTTAATTGTGATGGGATTTGTTAAAATGTTGAAATTGTAAACAACAGATAGTTAAATGATTTTAGGCATATAGTATTTAATTCTTAAACTTTTTCAAATTAATCTTGGTTTAGTGTGATAAAGAACAATAACATATATTCTATTCTAATATTTGATTGCTTCTACAGAATTGAACATTTATATTATTCGGTTAGTTGCGTGACTCGTGACCGACAGGTCACAGAGTCGCCGGTGGGTTCTCGACGTCTTCGGATGAAACCGTAAAATTGAGGTCCCGTGTCACTATAGACGTAACACGTAAAAAGATCTCTCACTGCTTCAGGTAGGTATGTTGAAAAGGTCTAAATTTCTGTGCATTGCATCAGGCAGGTGCCGTCACCAGGTAAGTGCAGTAATCATGGTGTGACGTAACACAAGAATCAAGCTAAGCAAATATTGGTAAAAAAAAAAACCCGCGATTTACCACAAAATTATGGACATCCCTATCATATCAGATTTAAGTATCAGCAACGTGTAGCTGATATGAAATATAACTTGCAATCCAAATAAATAAATCAGACACATAGACTACTTGAAAGAAGTCTATGTCTCTGAATAAATAAACAAAAAAAAAAATAAAATAAAATTATTTTTTAAAGAAAAACTCACAAAAAGATATTCTAGAAACTGCCTCACTTGAGGTATGACTCACACGTGTAGAGGGCTGGAACAAATTATGACACATACTGGAGATTATTTTTGTTCTTTGATTTATTAAAACAGACAGTACAACAACGTGGTGATCTCACCTCCTTCTACTCAAGTATTTCCCGTATCCTTAATACGCACAGTAAGAGATACACTCGAAATACTCCGAAGTTTTTCTCGTCTTTTTCTTTTTTCATCGCACATAAATGATGATGTAGATCCAGAAATAAACATTGACAAGTTTAGGAGATACCTATATGAAATTGATTTGTGTAACAGTTAAAAGTAAGAAAAATGTTTTCATTGTTCGGTGACGTAAAATTGCCCTACCGCAGCCGTCTGTGTAGATGAGAAACGTTTTTGCAGATTCCAAACGGATCTTTATCGAGAAGAGGGGAAACTATAATCGTCACTTAAAATCATGTGTATATGCTTTTTGCTGCATGAATAATAATAATAATAATAATAATAATAATAATAATAATAATAATAATAATAATGAATATTTAATTGTGATATTGTTTAAAAGTTAGGAAATGGTTCCCATCAAATGTTCATCAAAATACCTTTATATCTATGATGTATTTTACATGATTTATGCATACGAATATTCTCAATGATTAAATAATTTACATTTAAATACATAGTCTTGTAAAGTTATATAACGAAAAATAGTGAAATACTTAAGTTGAAGAAAACATAATAGTGCATGACATTCCGTTGTTTCAACAAAAATGGTTGAATTAATTAAAAAATGAGATTCCGGAATAAAGTTCTATATTTTCCATTAATCGAGGATATCGTGTGTGTTTTACTTCGTTAAGACATCTTAGATCATTCAGTCTTTTTATTTGATATCTATTAAGATTAGAATATTTCCACTCTTATTTATTGTATTCACGGTTAATATAATTACAAAAATACCTCACATTGATATGAGGTGATTGTATATACTCTGTAATCCATTGTTATTTTGATATTGTAGCCATGGCAAAACCTTGCCAATTCCTATGAAAATGTCAATACTGTGTCAAATGTCATCAAAGATGACCATTCTACATAGTACATACACACTGTTACGAATAAACCGAAAAGAAAAGTAAAATTCCTGTTAAACGTTCAGCTCATTAACATTTTATTGTATAATGACTGTCTGTTGATCTCTCTCATGAGGGTGTTGTCATTCACAATATGTACACAACAAAAATTTACTGCAAATTGTGTGTATGTGTGGTTTTTGTTTGTTTGTTTGGTTGGGTTTTTTTTTTTTTTTTTTTTTTTGGTTTTTGGGGTTTTTTTTTTTTTGGTTTTTGTTTGTTTTTTTTGGGGGGGGTTGTTGTTGTTGTTGTTGTTGTTTTTTTGTAGCATTCAAGCACAGGGTGTTTTCAGGCATTCCAGACTGGGTAAACCCCCTGCTTATCTCATGCGGTAGGATCAAGTATTACAGCAGGGAATTCGAATGTATGTGTCTGTATTTCAATTGCCAAAAATGATGTTAGAGATATCCAATGCAATGGCATTTTGACTCGATATGATGCCAGGGATATCCAATGGGATGGCATTTTGACCCAGTATGATGCCAGGAATACCCAGTGGGATGACATTTTGACTCGATATGATGCCAGGGATATCCAGTGGGATGGCATTTTGACTCGATATTTCGATTTATTGGTCCTATGTTGTACAAAAATATGTATCTTTTAAAAACACACATAAACAAGCAATTGTAAGACGGTGCACTCGGTCAAACCAGTTTCATGCTGCATGATATGTTGTAATTTACAAAATTTTTATATAATATACCAAAATTAATATGCATCCAGGAATGAAATTGTAATACTTTATTATCATTTTGAACTTTATCGGATATCATTTACCAAGTAGTACCATCTTCCCAAGGATCACGTGCACATGTCTTTTTATGTGTGGCTGAACTTTCCATTTCTTAGGAAATCGGAATGCTAAAACAAACAGACAGACGGTATGTCATCACAATATTGTGATAGATATTTTGACATAATCAGGGATGTAAAACACATTGTAGTTTACATAATACTGTTACAAAGCCTAGCGTGGTTCAAACGTTGGCGCTTCGGAATCATGAATAGAGAAACATGAATTTGATATTACTTATACTGTTTTATAATTGGACAAGCAAAGCAACTTCTTTCATCGGGAATAAAACGTAAAGACTACCACCAGGCACGCCTATCATTAACAGTATTAGCCGCAAGTCGTGGCCCTATATCAATGAAGATTTACTTCTACAATTCGGAGTCTACAACTCGGGAAATTTCACCGAGCTATCGAGGGCTTAACCATGGGTCCCATTAAAGGGTTATATTAATGAAGCCCGACCCTCTGGAGTCATACAATTGACAGGAAAGTGTTGAGTGGGTTAGATTTACACCTGGCGGTACAAAATGTCACTATAGATTACTAGAACACCGAGCATTCTTTATTACACCAAACATCATTATGGGATATTACTGGTGCATTATCTCTAAGATACTCGTGAAACCGATGTTGTAGCATAGACCATCCCCCCGCATTGACTTCCCCCGGATAAAGCGACCCAGTATAGAACCCCCCCCCCGGAAAAATCTACTCAGTATAAATCTTCCCCCACGGAAAAACTGGCCCAGCATAGATTATCCCCCACGGATAAAACGACCCAATATAGTTTATCCCCTCTGAGATATCATCAGTACGCTTTTCCCCCTTAAGAGATAAAATCCGATTTGGTTCGAATATTACAACAAGTGAATGAAACTAAATATGCATAATGCGTTACCATGTTTATTTGACAAAATCTCATTGGATATCGGCACATTGGCAGTTTGAAATTAAAATTTAAAAAAATCCGATTTCCAAGCATAAGGGCATGTGGCTTATTTTGCAAATTAAACATATCTCTTTACTCTAGCTGGTCCTAGGTGAGAATCAAATTATGAATTGATTCCCCATTAGGACACAGTATCGCCTACATGTCGAGCAAATGCAGATATAAAAACATAATTTTGATCAAACTTACATTTTAGAAGTGCCAAAAATTACATTTTTAATTTCCTGAGGGAAAATTATATGAAGTGACATTCAAAATTCGTTTAACAAATTATTGGATCCTGATAGTGGACGTAACATGCAAAAATTATCGGGGAAAGGAACCAAGAGGTCCCTACAAGTTTTGAGAGAAGTTTCACAGACGAGAAGATGTTTTTATCTTGGGAAGCTTTTTTCAGTATTTGTATAAGGATCACACGATGCTGCATACCTACTTATATATTTACATACA
The DNA here is from genome assembly GCA_035048485.1 of Pteria penguin. Classification (NCBI taxonomy): domain Eukaryota; kingdom Metazoa; phylum Mollusca; class Bivalvia; order Pterioida; family Pteriidae; genus Pteria; species Pteria penguin. The sequence continues at coordinate 48,924,238 of CM068583.1, read as the reverse complement.
AACCTCTCTCACATACATGTAGCCGTTAGTATTATGCACCAGTAGTTTTTGTCCTGTCCGTTAGTTTTTCTGTCTGTTTGTCTACAAAAACTTGGACCTTACACATAATTTTGAATGCTATGTGATGGAGCTTCCATTTTCACACGAGGAATCCTTGTGATAAGAGGCCAAAGCACAGTAATTCCATTTCCCATAGGGTCCCATGTTAAATTACCATACTTCCAGCAAGATTTACACAACATCATACACTTAGCTATATATAATCCATATATCAAACTATTTGTCAGACCCTCCTCTATCAGAATTATAACAGTTTACCGTAGGTTATCCACCTTAATTTCGAGAAAATCACGCTTGACAGGGGCCACTCCCAAAAATTTGCCAAAATTAAAATGTAAACAACAACCACTTTCTAGGTCATAAAACTTTTCCATTAGCGAAATGAGAAAAAAAAATTGTGATTTTACAGCAGAATCAATCTTTATTTATAGGAGTGATCAAATAATTTCATCCAATCGCCGCCCCTGATACATTGTCATAGTAGTCCTTCTTGTTTTGGGGGGTTTTTTTTTCGTTTTTTTTTTTCTTTTGTTTTTTGGGGTTTTTTTTTTTTTGGTTTTTTGTTTGTTTGTTTTTTGTTCGTTCTGCGTCCTTGTGCCATTAGATTTTGAACTCCCAAACGCATCATCTTGACATAATGATAATGAAATTATCCCAATGATTCTGCTCAATAGACAATAATCATACATGTATGTCTTATTTTTACTGATATAGTCTACACCATTAATGATGAAAAAGGGACTTTGTTTTGTATGCATAGTTGTTTAAATTATTTTCCTCCATGTCCAGCTGGTAGGTCAAAGAAAGGTAATTAACGAGAGCCGTGATTGACTGAGGTGGTGTAGGTAATTTAACATGGGATCCTATGGGAAATGGAATTACTATGCTTTGACCTATAGGCCAAATACTAAATTTCTCAAAAATGCAGTTTGACCTCATTTTCTTGTTCATGCAGTCCATTTAACCTAAAATCATATCAAATTTGCCCCAAATTTTGATTCAAAGTGCCTAGAATTTTAAATATTGAAATTTCTAGAAAAAAAGGGGGTGGTTTAAATTTGCCAAATTTTAACAAATTAATTTTGTGTATTTTGCATGGATGACTGATTTGAAACAGTATTTACAGAATTTTACCCTAATTTTTTTTTTTTTTTTTTTTTTTTGATTTTGTGCACTTTTTACATTGTGGACTGTGAAACTTGAATTTGTAAAAGTACGCAATTCGATGTAAATTTTTTGGGATTTTCGATAAAAATTATTATATGATCTTCCTCGTACAAGTAAAAAACACACCGAATTAAGCCGAAATGTGTATAACATCATTTACCTCCAAAGTTCTACATGAAATAATAACATCATGGAATGTCTGTATTTTTGTACAGAAAATAGCATATTTAGTTTTAAAGAGTATTATTAAAAAATCAATATGACTCACAAACTGATTAAAATTTGCTTAGACCATGTTTATTCAATGTATAATGAACAAAACTGAAAGGCTAAACCAGTTAAAAGTCATAAAGTGTTATCAATTTACAGGCCCCTTAGACATGACCCCTAATCCAAATTTGTGCCCATTTTCAGTACATTCCAGATGGGGGTAGGCATTTTTAAAGTGGCATTGCTTATGAATTACCGCATGAATTTTCATGAAATTTGTGTCATTTTATTCAGAAACTCAACACACTTTTGTTTGATAGCGGCTTTCCTAGTTTGATAAAGTAGTTAAATGCCTCTGTATGTCAAAGAAAGGTAATTAACGAGAGCCGGATTGGCTGATGTGGTGTAGGGAGAGAGGGACTACTATTTCAATGGATCAGGAGCTGTGAATGGATGAAATTATTTGATCTATCTATAAATAAAGATTGATTCTGCTGTAAAATCATGAATTTTTATCTCATTTCGCTAATGTAAAAATTTTATGACCTAAAAAGGGGTGGTTGTTTACATTTGAATTTTGGCCAATTTTGGGGGGTATCCCCCTTCCAGCATGATTTTCTCGAAATTAAGGTGGATAACCTTTGGTAAACTGTTAAAATTCTGATAGAGGAGGGTCTGACAAACATTTTGATATGTGGATTATATATAGCTAAAATGTAGGATGTTGTGTAAATCTTGCTGGAAGTTCGGTAATTTAACATAGGACCCTATGGGAAATGGAATTACTATGTATTGACCCTCAGCCTAGCGCGTGTAATATTAGTTATTTAAATTATAAACCATGATATATTGTCTAGTAATTCCCTCGTATCATCGACCAATCAAATTTATCACCTCTGTCTCTCTTATGAAGATATTCAGGGCCCGCCATAGGCAGGTGCCCAATAGTAATCTGTTTGTCTGTGGTCATGTGACCTTTGCACCCAGCAGGGCCCTTCCTAATTTTGTCAGTTTCTTATTTGCCCGCAGAAATCCCAGGAAGATGCTTCTACTTGATCCAATGGCTGATCGACAATTAATCTATCATTGCTGATAAAACGTTCAAATTATCATTCTTTAACTTTTTATTCGTTAATACAAGAAGCACTTGTACTTCGCATAGTTATACCCCCCGCAACGAAGTTAGGGAGGTATATTGGAATCATCTTGTCCGTCCGTCTGTCCGTATATAGACGCAAGCTTGTCCGAAGCAGTTCTCAGTATCCATTTAATGTATTCAAGTCAAATTTTGCATATTAGTTTATGATTAGCTTATATGATAGCTAAAATCTGTTTACATTCAATTTGAGCACACAGAGAAATGTTGCCGCGGAAGGGGGGGGGGGGGTTATTAGTCCCATTAGGACTGTTCTAGTTGATATTGATGCTTCAGTTCTGTCTACTGAAAGTAATGATGATGAACTTTGCGATACAGCTGATAAGTATTTACTAGAAAATCAGATCTGACTCAGCTGTATGACAATTCCGCTAAATGTACATCAAGAATAATAATAAGGTATGAACAAGACATTAATAACATCACAAAAAGCTTCATTTACACAGCAGCTGCGGTACCGACTTAGGACGGTCAGTTGAAGTGACAATGTACAATTTTTAGTCCCCAAAATTGCCAAATTGCGGGAGCTTCCGTGGGGCTTCGCCCCCTTGGTCCCCCAACAAGGCTCCGTCCTGGACCTGCTGGAGGCCTACGCGGTCCCCAGACCCCTCGCCTAACTTCGCCCACCCACCCCCAATACAAAATCCTGGATCCCAAAAGTAAATTATGACAAAGTTTCGATGAAAAAGGGGGTCGACCCCTCTGTAAGTTTGACACCAATCACAGAAAATTAGCTCGCTTTATACTAGCCGAAGTAGTGGCCTTATATGAATGACCTACATGTATCATTCATATAGGGCCACGACTTGCGGCTAGCTTGATACGTAAATGCATTTTGTATAAAAAAATGAAAAAAAATCCACATAGCTCCATTCGCTAATTTTACGGTAAAGTTTAAACATTTATTATGTTTTAAACTTCATAATTATCATTTTGAATTAAATGATATTTATAAACAATGTTTGAAAAATCTTGAAATAATATACTTTTGTATACATATCATAATAAATATGTTGATTGACATTGTAAATTGTTATCCATATGTCCTGGTCGGTATTATAGAGTAGACCCCCCCCCCCCCTCCCGAGAGGATTTTCCCCCGGGAAAATTGTCTCCAGAGTAGAAATTCCCCCACAGGGGAAATCCTACATGTACGCTAGAGACAATTTTAGAGTAGACTTTCCCCATAGGAGAAACCCTACTCTAGAGACCCCCCCCCTTGACCAATTCGTACGTTACCTTAATGTTATGGGACAATTTAACTAGAGCTGTCGACGAATGTAGACAGTGCTCATTATATACGGAAACAAGTGTATGTGATGAATTAAACTCACTTGTTAAAACTTTCATTTTATTTGAAGGACAAGCAATGTCAGTTAAGTATATATAAGTAGATAACTGCGACACGATAATAACGTTTATACCAGTTGTATAAACTGATTTGCACTAAGTGTACCTTCCATGTGCAAATGATTTATATAAGATAAACATCATCTACTATCTTAACAGCATATGCCTGTAAGTACGAACATAGATACATGGGCGGGTCCAAAAGTAAAATGCAAAATTCCCTGTTGCAAAAGGGAAGTTTCATTTTCAGCATTGATTTAAATTGTTGGGAGTAGAGGTTTCAGATAAAATGGGGGTTGTTTAACTACATGTACCAGACCTATGATTTGGACCTGCTCGAGTTATTGATGGAGCACTGTGTTTGTACCCCAATAACCGACACGTGCACTGGCTAAAGATATTTGATTCTTAGGTACAACAAGCATTGTATGAAATATTATATATTTATTGACTGGATTCGAGGTTAACATGTATCGTATTGGGCTCACTCACTAAATGTTTTCTGAAGTCAAGGACAGGCCAATATTTTGTATTCATTAACAGATGAGTATAATTTAGTACTCAAGTGATACAAATTAAAGAAAATGATGATACAAAGGGCATACCGTAAAATATGGTATGGTTCGATGGTACCATCGTATGACGGTACAGTGGTAACTTGATACAATGGCACAGTGGTAAGATGGTACAGTGGTTTCATGTAGACTTGTTCAGATCTTTGTTTTAGAAATTTCACTGTTTTTGTTTTTTGTTTTTGTTTTGTTTTTGGGGTGTTTTTTGTTCTCTGTTTTATTTTAGATATCATTAATCAAAATGCGGTCAGTGAAATGATATGATTTCAACAATGCAATATAGTCTTTCGAGCTGATAATCGATGGCTGAAAAATAGTCATAGAGAATTCCAATGTTTTATATATAAATATTCAAATTACATAAAATTAACACGGCATCATTCCATCATACCACCATATACCATCTTTCCACCATACCGTCATACCATCGTAACATACCATATACCATCTTTCCACCATACCGTCATACCATCGTAACATACCATTAAACCGTACTGTGTTTTACAGTATGTCATTAAAACTACAGGTTATAACAGTAGTAACAACATGGTTCTTGGCTGTGTAAGAAAAATATGAATTGTAACACTTTGATAGTACAATTTGACACATTATTCATTGTAATAAATGTGGAGTCGAGCCAGTATCATATTAAATGTCATAATATTTAAGATGTACCGTTATTGCTCTTAGTTCATTACTGCAAAATGCGATAAAAAAGACGAATAAACACTAACATCAAGTTAAAACGGTAGCCATTATATCATAATAACATTCAGACAATGGGTCCCATATCGAGACAATGGGTCCCACATCCTAACAAAAATCATTCTGTCAATTTGCAATAAATAACATTCGTGATGAAAGCGTGACATTAAGCTGAAGTATTTCATGTAACATTGCAAATGTTCATAATAGGCAAGTATAGTCAGTGGGAAACTAAAACATATGCCCATAATATACAGAGGTCATCGCTAAAACAATAAAAAAAATTCTGTTTTCATGTTGAGTCATGCAAACATATCATAGCCTAAAAATAAAACGTGCACATTGTAAAATACTCATTTTGGGCATGGAGAAACAAAGTGAAATTTATAGAGAAATCCAAAGTTTAATGATATATAATATATAAATAATTCCAATATGCTTATATCCATACATAACTGCTAAATATGTTTGAACTTTACTTACATGGAGTCATATGAAGTTATAATTAACAGTCATGGTTAACACTCTCTATCTGGAAACAATGTGGCCGTTATAGAGAGGTAATTTTACATATAAATGTGTCCGTTTGTACGTGTTAATTACTCTTACCGACACGAATGAATATTCAAATAAAAAACAACCATAGACTCAGTTTTGACTTGGTTTGCGATTTTCAGACACATGTACTTGATGGACATAATCGCAAAATTGGTACGTGCAATCATACGAGAATCGACGCACGTGCAGCCATACTTACTACATCAGTTAAGTCCCATGGAACTGTGATACAAAATAAAAGAAGGGTAATGTATGTTGGCAATATCATCCATAGCATAAAGGATCTTAATATAATGAGCCAAACGTCGTTTTGTGTAATTGATGCACACAAGAAATGCACTACATAAAACCTTAATTAAAGGCATGATACAAGAAAACAATTATGTAAGTCAATAATTCTATGTACAGTTATTGTATAATCTCCGTAACTTTGTATGTACATTATAGCTCATTGTTTATGTGGGTGATAAGTGGAATGCTTGGCAATGCTTATTAAAAATGGATAAGTAAAGGACAACAAACCTTACAGGTAGTAATGACTAGAATTTATATATCATTTATTTAATACTGCTATCTGTGGACGCAACACAGTAGGGGAGATGGAGATAGAGTTTTATGTACGTAATTTCACGTGGAATATACGAAACCTGAGAGGAAGCGTAAAGATGGAATACAACTATTTAATTAACTCTTCCTTGTGTGCTGGAAATGTTATAAAAACAACAATACACTGCTAATTGGCATTATTTACAGCGCAGTGTGTCCACACTAAGCTTCCGAAAGTTCATTCAACCAATGTTTCTGTATAATGATTTAAAGATGAGTATGCTGGGATGTTTTCGATATTTCGGAACCCATTCTGTCCTCGGACTTTGACCTGGGTTCTGCTGTAAGTCTCGATGGAATTGCACTTTCAGAACCTACTGTTCGCGTGTCTTCTGACTTTGCTCTTATTGGTTCGACAGAAACTTCGCGAGATCTGCTGTCATCGTTCGAATCTAGTGAATTTTTCTTTTTCTTTTTTATTTTACTCACTTCTTTAATGATATCATTTCTGACTTCGGCAGCTTTGCCTCGAGCAATGTCTCTTACTTCAGAAGCTTTGCCTAATGCTTTGTGTCTTGCTTCGTTGAAATTATTCTTCGCGCGATCTTTAGCTTTGTCGAAATGTTTGCCAACTTGTTCCATTTTTTCTTTCCCGACCTCAGCCATACGATCCCTTGCTTTATCCATTCTTACTTTCGCTTTGTCGATGGTTGTGTTTAAGTATTCAATTGCTACATTGATACACATAGAAACAAGCGACAGACCAATAAACAAATAGATGAACGATATAAAGAAGTACGACTGTTTATCCGGAACCACGTCCCCGAAGCCTATTGTACTTATTGATATAAACACAAAGTAGATGGACTGCATGAAAGACCACTGCTCCCACACTGAATACATAATTGCCCCTAGTAGAATGTAAATTAGGAGAACAACGGAAGCAATCGAAATGGGAAGGTTGAAATTTTCATCGACCTCAAAGTTATCCAAATCTTTTGAGTCCTTGGATGTGACCGACAGAGTACAGAGACTTCCATTTGTGTCGTCTGCGACACTTTCTCCCGCCTCTTCGTCATCCGTTCCCTCATCATATGAAATCTTTGGAATGTCAAAATTCTTGTCACCATCAATGTCATTTCCGTTTGTTTCTCGCTTCTTCCGTTTCCGTTTTATAGAGGCTCTTTTAATGACCTGATGTCCACGTTTTACGGCAGCTATCCCATGTTGCCTCACTGAGATGCAATATCCGGTATAGTAATATCGCCTGACGAATTTCCACAAAAACTTGAGGCCAATGGTGAACCTCTTGCCTACTTCTGCTAAGACCATCAAGGCTAGAGGTACTCCAATCAAGGCATAGAGAATGGTGACGAATCTCCCTAGGTCAGTCTTAGGGTAAATGTTACCATAACCTGTAAAGAAGAACATACATGTAAGTTAAAAGAATAATAATAATAATAATAATAATAATAATAATAATAATAATAATAATAATAATAATAATAATAATTATAATTATAATTATAATAATAGTAATAATAATAGTAATAGTAATGATAATAATAATCATAAATTGCAATACAGAAGAAAAAATAAAAATAAAACAAAATGTTGAGCTAAACTCAGTATTTAAGTATAGAAATTGGAACTCCTTAGAAGACTCTGTTTTGTTGATTTCTTATCAGTAAACAAAATTGAAATATTAGCAACTACATATTGATATTGGCAACCAAAGCTTTTCTAGAGGTAACGAACATATTTCTATAAACCTATTTCATGTTGAGTGATAATTGCAATAGATCTCCTTTTAAAAAAGTTTGATGGTCATATTAGCATAATACAATCATTATTGTGTCATTTATAATCAAACATTCCATGAATATTATCTCTCATGTTTCATTTTGTGGGACAGGTTTGGTGTAGCAGTTATGCGTTTGACTTAGGCTTAAAAAATATATTTGTTTCCTGTAACCCGACCGACCCCTCAAAAATGGCGCCGACTCTGATTTTTTCGCCATTTACAAGCGCCGCCATTTCCGGAATCGAAATTTCGGAATCGGTTTCTGAAACTTCCCTTTGTTGTTATTTCCGGTGTTTTTAAACAAATAAAATATGGCGACTCCCATGGCATCAAACCTCGCCGTACATGATAAATTATGTTGAACAATACCTTTCATTATACATTATGTATGTCCATCTGAATGTCAAGACATTTTCCATAGAAAAAAAAAGAAAAGCCTACCTACCGACCCTATCTTTTTAGGTCATGCTACAGGAAACAAACGGGTTTTTTTGGGGGGGGGGGGGGGGGAGGGGCTTACGGTGCAAACGATCCGGGTTCGATTCCCAGATTGCGCCACTATGTTTAAGAGGCTGGTTACCTCCTGCTTTCATGTTTCAATATGACTGAAAAATGTTGATAGCGTCCAAATACCGATCAATCAACCAAATATGTTTACTTTAAATCCAGTGCCTATTTATGAATGGTTTCAAAGTATGTGTATATGTGGAATAGCCGTCGAAGCATGCAACAGACTGTGTCTGTGAGTTTTGATACATTAATTATGGCTTGAATGATATTACCTTTAAGCACATCATATTGAAACCTTGATTATTGCTTTTGTCTACTTCGGATTAATTTCTTTTATATAAAAATGGAAACATTCATTTTAAAATTTTCAGTCAATGGAATCCTTTCAGGAATAGGTAATTGAGTTTTTTTATTTTAAGAAGTGGTGCATTTTCCCTTTACATTTATATATATTCAGCAGTATAAACGACATTAAATATAGATATTTCTTTATTTATGTGTGATAATTCATTATCTGCATATTTTATATGCACCTAAATATACATGATGTAACCGTGGCCTATAGGTCCAACATCGGCAGAATAATCTTAGGCAAAGCGCTACCGAGCGGTAGTCATTAAGAAACGCCAATGATACTAAACAAAATAGAAATACATGTAGTTACTAAGGAACGTCAATGATACTGGATACGTGTAGTCACTAGGGAACGCCAATGATACTAAACAAAATAGAGATACGTGTAGTCACTAAGGAACGCCAATGACACTAAACAAAATAGAGATACGTGTAGTCACTAAGGAACGCCAATGATACTAAACAAAATAGAGATACGTGTAGTCACTAAGGAACGCCAATGATACTAAACAAAATAGAGATACATGTAGTCAGTAAGGAACGTCAATGACACTAAACAAAATAGAGATACGTGTAGTCACTAAGGAACGCCAATGACACTAAACAAAATAGAGATACATGTAGTCACTAAGGAACGCCAATGATACTAAACAAAATAGAGATACATGTAGTCACTAAGGAACGCCAATGACACCAAACAAAATAGAGATACGTGTAGTCAGTAAGGAACGCCAATGACACTAAACAAAATAGAGATACATGTGGTCAGTAAGGAACGTCAATGACACTAAACAAAACAGAGATACGTGTAGTCACTAAGGAACGCCAATGATACTAAACAAAATAGAGATACGTGTAGTCACTAAGGAACGCCAATGACACTAAACAAAATAGAGATACATGTAGTTACTAAGGAACGTCAATGACACTAAACAAAATAGAGATACGTGTAGTCACTAAGGAACGCCAATGATACTAAACAAAATAGAGATATATGTAGTCACTAAGGAACGCCAATGACACTAAACAAAATAGAGATACGTGTAGTCACTAAAGAACGCCAATGATACTAAACAAAATAGAGATACGTGTAGTCAGTAAGGAACGCCAATGACACTAAACAAAATAGAGATACGTGTAGTCACTAAGGAACGCCAATGATATTAAACAAAATAGAGATACGTGTGGTCACTAAGGAACGCCAATGATACTAAACAAAATAGAGATACATGTAGTCACTAAGGAACGCCAATGACACTAAACAAAATAGAGATACGTGTAGTCACTAAAGAACGCCAATGATACTAAACAAAACAGAGATACGTGTAGTCACTAAGGAACGCCAATGATACTAAACAAAATAGAGATACGTGTAGTCACTAAAGAACGCCAATGATACTAAACAAAACAGAGATACATGTAGTCAATGAGGAACGCCAATGACACTAAACAAAATAGAGACACATGTAGTCACTAAGGAACGGAAATGACACTAAACAAAACAGAGATACATGTAGTCAGTAAGGAACGCCAATGATACTAAACAAAATAGAGATACGTGTAGTCAGTAAGGAACGCCAATGACACCAAACAAAATAGAGATACATGTAATTACTAAGGAACGCCAATGATACTAAACAAAATAGAAATACATGTATAGGCTATCACGGATTCCTGGAGGAATCAGGGATAAGATCATGTGCCATGGATAAGTAATTACCCCCGGCTGACCGGCCACATCCGCCGTGATTATTTTAAAACAGTCATATGAAGGGGTAACGGTATCAGCGTCGTCATAATCGGTAAGAAGTCATGATAAGTACAATGGTATGATATCGTATTATCACAATACACACGGTGTAACAAAGACTACAATCAAATAAGACAGTCAACATGTCAAACAATCATTATTATGATCTCTGATAAGGTTCTGATAGCGACCGTAAAACTTGCAGAATGTATAGTTTGAACGTGAATTTTCGTATTCTAGATGTCATTGTGTAATTGGAAACGTATTTGTATATATGCAACGTCATCCAATAATGAAAATGCGACAGCGAAAGTGGCTAAACTTTTTTACATTAAAAAGCATTTAAAAGACGTATTGCTAACCAAAGTCCTGAATTTATAGGATTTACACATACTGACTTACTTTATTGTTCCTGTACTAAAATATTCCTTACAGTACAGAGAAATCTGGTTATTGGTTATTGTTCTACATCACACCATGTTTATTCTACCTTTACATGTATGGTGACGGCGTCTGCCTGATGTAATGCTTAGAAATTTATACCTTTACAACATACCAACCCGAAGTAGTGAGGGATATTATACGTGCCATGCCTACCGTGACACGGAACCTCGGTTTTTACTTTTTCATTTGAAAGACATGGGTGCAGGGTGCACCCATAGGGGGAGTCGAACCCGCGCCTCCCAGTCACAAGCCGAACACCTCATCCACTGAGTCAGTTTTTTCTTATTTCCGGTGGGATTGCATTGTCTATGTTCTTTTCGACAGTTACTTCAATAATATCGAAAGTCAGTTTGTTGTTGGCCACACTCTTTGACGATGTGACTTGCGTATAAATGGAGGTAATATATAGGCAAGGACTCCAATCATAGTACATGGCATGGCTATTAACCACTTGTTGAACCTTCTGGATTACAAATAAGGTATAATTAAAGAACAATCACATCATTACTCTGATTTCACCTTGCAATAAGTTACTATTAAGAAATGAGTATGTAATATCCATCTCGCGCTCTACACTTACAGTCGACGATGCGATGGACGATTGCAGCCGATAAGGCACGATCCTGATATGTGATCTATTTATAATCTGAGATCAGTGTGAAGCGTAAATCATTGCAAAACTAAACATGTATGACGTACTATATATATAAATCCATAATGAGCGGACTGATCATTTGAACGTATGATTTTGCTTTATTGATATACTAGTATCTAGGAGAGAGATAGAGAGAGAGAGAGAGAGAGGCGGCGTGCCATAGTAGGTAAGGTACTTGGTCTGTGGCCGAGTAGTCCTTGGTTAGAGTCCCGATGAGACAGCTAAACGGAGCTCCCGTTGTAGACGTGGATGAGATAGTAAAACCGTGCTCCCGTAGATATGGATGAGACAGTAAAATTGTTCTCTCGTAGACGTGGATGAGACAGGAATCCGTGCTCCCATAGAAGTGGATGACACAGTAGAACCGTGCTGTCGTAAACGTGGATGAGACTAAAATCTTGTTCCCGTAGATGTAACCGAGACAGTAAAGCCGTACTCCCATAGACGTGGATGAGACATTAAAACCGGATTCCCGTAGACTTGGCTAAGAAAGTAAATCCGAGCTCCCGTAGACGTGGCTGAGTTAGTAAAACCGTGCTCCTATAAACGTGGCTGAGACAGTAAAACTGCACTCCCCTCGTAGATGTGGATGAGATGGTAAAACCGTATTCCTGTAGACGAGGATGAAACGGTAAAACCATGCTCCCATAGACATGGATGAGACAGTAAAATCGTGCTCCCGTAGACGTGGATGAGACAGTAAAACCGAACTCCCGTAGATGTGGATGAGACAGTGAAACCGTGCTCCCGTTGACGTAGCTGAGACAGTAAAACTGTGCTTCTGTAAACATGAATGAGACAGTTAAAACCGTGCTCCCGTATACGTGGATGTGATAGTAAAAGCGTGCTCCCGTAGACGTGGATACGTCAGTGAAAACCGTGCTCCCGTATACGTGGGTGTGATAGTAAAAGCGTGCGCACGTAGACGTGGATGTGATAGTAAAAGCGTGCTCCCGTAGACGTGGGTGTGATAGTAAAAGCGTGCTCCCGTAGACGTGGATGTGATAGTAAAAGCGTGCTCCCGTAGACGTGGATACGACAGTGAAAACCGTGCTCCCGTAGACTATCATGTAAAGGGTCCCTCACTGCTTTTACTCGAGGTATTGAAGGAAAATTTCATTGTATCATGCAGATGTTGTCACCATTTAAGTTCAGTTATAATGGTGTGACGTAAAACAAAAATCAAACGTACATGCATATGTATGTTTGTGTTGGATAGATATGCAAACAGTAATGTATTTTGAAATAGGTGTGGCCTAGTGGATAAGGTGCTCGGCTCGTGATCGAGAGGTCCCGGGTTCGACTCCCGCCCTGGGCACACCGGTGTTCTGTCTTTCAGATGAGACAGTAAAAACCGAGGTCCTGTGTCACGGTAGGCGTGGCACGTAAAAGATCCTTCACTGCTTCGGGAAGGTCCGTTGCAAAGGTCTAAATTTGTATGCAATGCATCAGGCAGATGCCGTCACCATATATGTGGAGTAATCGTGGAGTGACGTACACCAATAATCAATCAATCTCTTAAAAATGCTGCAATGAATCAAAAGTCTATCTGGCTTTTCATACGTAGATATGTAAATCGTGATTGAGCGATCGTCACTGATAAAAAAGTAAATTAGCCCATGTTAACTAGTTTCAGCAAAACTTCATTCCCCAAAGCCATCTGGCGATAATAGTAGATCCCTTAAGACATTACTTCAGGTACAACTCAACAAAATAACTAGAAAACCACAGTTTAGTAGGAAGTTCAGTTCGCTTCGCCTGATCTTGAAAATGAACTATAAAATTTACATGGGAAAAGTTTCTTTGATCTTTTAGCACTTGACTAGCGATACCTGGAGATATCCTCGTCATAGCATATGCTGTGCTAATTCAGCAATACGGTTGAATGATCATCATTTGTAGATCGAGGTGTGCTCAGAGGCATTAACTATGGTGCATTCATGATAATTCTTACTCTTACTTCTTTAATAGACCTAATGCGTTTCAATTATATTTTGATGAATTTTCTTATTTGTATATATCATTTATATATAGTACATGTGTATTTAGAAACATTAATTCGCGTTTAGCACAACTGTGGTGTAAACGGATGACAAACACCTTCTGTATACACAATGCCGTCAGTATCTCCTATTAACCTATGATGAGATCAGTCGCCAAAGCTGCATCGGTGTCTCATATCGAACTACGGTTAGATCAGTCGCCAAACCCAACTAGTATTTCCCGTCAAACTATGGTCAGTATCTACTCTCAAATTTGAGTATAAAACATAGATGAAAAACTTCTTTGTCATGACCCATCACGTAGTCAAGGTTCATTTCACTTCTACAACAATGAAATAGAACGAAATGGGGCCTCTGCCATGCGAAGAGGTCAAAACTGGGTACATGTATCTGAAATATACACTAAAATCATGCATGTGTTAAATGATATAGAAGACGCCATTTCTTAACCACTAGATACTCAAGTAACTATAGGGGATCACAATTCTCAATTCAAAACAAGTGATGAAAGTACAAAAGTACATAACAGAGAAAAGAGATCCAAGATGTAAATTAACAGGGGAAAGAAGACTTTACTCTTAAAATGTTGACTTGCAGTAGTTGATAAAATATCCAATAAATCTACATAGAATCAAAATCATCCCCTCTCCTAAGCGTGCAGATATAAAGAAAAAAGGTAGACCAACAAAAATGAGTAATAGGACAGATATATAATACATTTAATGGATGTATGTAATTGGATATAATAAGCCTTATTTGAAAATCAAAATTGCTGTGTGAGTTAATGTAAAATTTTCTGAAATATGTGGAAAATCATATCAGGAATATAGAAATATAGCGATAGTTACTACAAAGTCAGTAATAAGGTAATAGTTAGATATAATCTCCAAAAACAATACTGGTCAAGCATTTCATCTTATTCATTTATCGTGTGATGGTATCCATTTTATGCATATCATATTATTTGAATTATTTGAAATATTAATTTAGATACGATTGATACGAGGCTTCTTTATTTTAATTCGGTCGGTTTAGAGTATGAATTCTGCTTATTGAATGAAGTCCTCGTGAATGTCGAATGTCTTTTTCAAATTTCACTCAAGTCACGTGCTCACTTAAAAAATTGGTCAAACTGTGAAAGTTAGAAAAAGGATGTTAAAAGTAAGCCCGGTTTATGCATTGTTACCAATATGTATTAAACTTCATTGCATTCAATGATTGACCAAAGTTATTTCCTACCTTGCTGTATTTAAGTCATTATACATTCAGATACAAAGAAAATTCAGTACCATACAATGACAGTTTCATAGGCAGCTTATACCAATTTCTTTCAACTAATAAATATCTCTTAGTTCGGCCAAAGTTCTAAACACATTTCCCCACTCTTCAGAACCGTTTACAATGTTTTAGCTTACTGCCTAACCACACAACCACAGATGACATAATTCTTTGGGAAGCACATCCATCACATGTGCGTCTGTGAATGTTTGGGGTAAACCTCATCGTATGTCTTCATTATAAATGTAGAATCAAAGATATATATGAAGGTTATCATGCACATATGTACACAATTATGTATAAATCGGAAATAAATACATAATCAAAGATCATATGTAAACACAAGGTTATCAGGTGTTAACAAGTATCAGTTCTTAATTTTATAGAGAGGGAAAGAAATTTACCTAAACCACATAATTCTTTGATATTTTGTGTGCTACATGTAAGTAGCTGAATAATATGAAGACGAAGGGCCGGGTATAATAGCATTTCTTTAAATATACTTTACGAAGAATTTTATTTAATATGTATGTAAATGTAAATAAAAACATATGTCTTAAAATCTAGAGACGAGAAATCACAAAATACCATTTGATGCATCAACTGTAGGAACATATATACCAACATTAATTCAGTGCCTGATGTTCAAGGTCGAGGTTATTGACAGTTAATTAAAAAGATTGAATACGAATACTATTGGTTTTTTAATGGGTAACATACGTTGAGTACAAGTGTCATCCATATACTTCCAAAGCAAAAGAAAGAAAGAAGACATCGAACTCCTCGGCATTAAGAAAGTTGCCACGTACATGCAGAACACATAAAAATAAGCACATAAAATATTCGATTGTAATGCAGTTGTGTTTCCGAATTTGGAGTGTTAATCGTCATTCGGTGTAATTGAGAAACCGATATAAAAAGACAAAACTAGAACTGCCCTAATGGGTCCCAGCTCCTTTGGTTCAAAAGTTATGGCCAAGGTGAACGTTTTCTGGACAGACAGACGCACAGACGGACAGGCAGACAGACGAACAAGGTGATTCCAATACACCCCCAATCTTTGTTTGTGGGGGGGTTGTTTATAATAAAGAGTAGACGCAATGACTGACCCCAGAAATATTCAGAGGTGGGATCAGGTGAAATGGAAGAGTAAGCATCCCCTGCCGTCCGATCACATCTACCGTGAATCTATAATATAAGTCGAGTTATTATAAACATGAAGTCACATTCTGTAGGCCGTACTGTAGTTATTCTTGTTATAAGTTACTAGTTAGTGTTATCACTATTATATGTGGCGTCCAATGTTTTGGTAAGTACCCCTCAACTCTGAAGTCTTTATACAACTATACCCTTTCATCACATGGTACTTGATAATCATGATTCCATATAGTTAAGGTCCCTCGCTATTTTGTAATGGTGTCTTCTATTTTATTCTGATTTTTTTTATGAT
Source organism: Pteria penguin (assembly GCA_035048485.1). Lineage (NCBI taxonomy): Eukaryota > Metazoa > Mollusca > Bivalvia > Pterioida > Pteriidae > Pteria > Pteria penguin. The sequence goes on along the minus strand of CM068583.1, from coordinate 48,907,666 downwards.
TTCGGATACTATTCCATATAATGAACAAAAGATTTTATTCTCCTTTATGTTTTACAATATTCAACAGCAGGGTTATACACGGTTGTGTGATTGGCCGACAGGAGACGCTTACTTAACTTAATCTGATAGTCGTTAGATAATTCATATCGTTTGACTGCCGTAGCCTTACAGCTTACAGTATTGCGGTTTTCATCTAGTTATCCATATATTAGATTGGATTATGTTAGTCCTTTAAATTTTATATGAAAAATGTTTGACCCATCTTTAAATTTTCACTATATTAGAAAGACATACATTCTTAATTTGTGATCAGCTCACTTGAGACAAAGTCTCCAGTGAGGTTCTGTCATCCGTCGTTCGCCTGTATGTCCGTCCCTCGTTCTGGAAAGCTGAAGGGTAGCCGTTTAAACATTTCATTTTACATCAAAAGAAGTTCTTAAGTGTTTTGCAGTACTTAATCAGTCATATCAGAGAAGAAAAAAGTTTTGACCTAGTCTCTTACAAAAAAAAAAAAAAAAAAAAAAAAAAATCCGTTATTTTTATATATACAGAGAAGAAATTAAGCATTATTTGTCAACTTTTAATTAGAAAATATCGATTTCGATATGAAGGTTTCTTTCCTAAACTCAATTTTCTTTATTGTCATTTTTCTCTTTTTTTTTTCTTCGTAATAAAATATGATATAAGTCAGTTCTGATATGTATAAGGGTGGTAGTTCCAATCCGCTAAAGTCAAAAATGCCTTTATGTTCATTTTACATTGGACGATTTTAATGTCATCTATATGTTATCTAAGTAAATAAGAAAATAAGAATTGGAAAAAGAATTCTAACTTAATCTTTTACACACATTTTGTGTCCTTGTATCGATTTATTCAATGTAGAGGAGCAAGTTACAGTCATTTGTCAGTTGTCAACGTTACAATAATCATTCGAATATATCATTATTGCAAAGTCATTTATTTGTGAATGAGCAAATTGTATTCATTTTTAGTGATATGGACCCCTTTAGATCTCTTGGAATTCAATTCATATTACTTTTAGTCGTTAGATGTTGTTTAAACATTTTCACACAGACATCTGTCCTTCTAACTAAACGGGCTCTCATTTTAAAATGGAAAAATTTGATTCTACAAATTTATACTTTTGAGAAATTTTGAGAAAATTTCTTTTGAGAAATCAGAATATTGTGAAATAAACCTTTCGATGAGGTAAGGAGAAGTAAGAACAGACCTGTGGTGTCGGTATATAATTTACTTATTCTTGACGATCCGTCACCTCATAAACTGTCAAGCATTACATCATGATGGATTCAAATAAAAAGCTTTGTTGCGTACGATATATATTTTTACCCATGGTGGCACCTCCTATAAACAAAGTAAACAAGATTATCATCTTCTTTCAATTATCACAGACGTCGTAATATTGCAAGTACCGTATTAAATCATGACGTCTGTATACACCGAGTGCACTACACAGATTAACAGCTAGCTTATTGGATTAACATGGACAGAGACCATGTGGACTATAATTAAAGCCATGCTTGTTTACACGTGATCCGTCTTCAAGGGGCGAACAGTCGTTAGCGCACTTTCAAATATGTGTGAAATTAGATTATTATCCTTTTAAATTGCATCTTATTTCATCAACATATTTGCAGTTCAATAAGTACTCCGAGGCTTCAGTGACCCACCCCGCTCAGAGTACTTATTCAATGTTCAATGTCAGAGTGATCAGCTTCTGTAGTATATTATATATTTGTCACAGTAAAACCTTTTGCAGTTTGAAGCCCGTAAAAACTTTAAGTGTAAGTATTGAATTACAAGTATTTTATTCTCCTGTTTGTGCTGTATCTGTATTGCTCTTCACAATCCTCTCATAAATGCTGTGTTAACGTATTTGTATTGGATGTTTATTGCTGGCGCAGCTTACTATGCAGCAGACGCTTCTTCAGCATCTGGTCTCGTCTCGGTTTTTCAAGGGTCCTGTCCAACCGGGACATTTTTTTTTACAATCTTATTAAAACACGACTTGTATTTCGCTCCTCTGCGATACTCTACATGTACATGGAGAGTAGCGTAGAGGAACGAAGTACAAGTCGCGTTTCAATAAGATTGATTTTTGTTAATGCCACAGTGACATAGTATCTGTTATTTTCGTTTCTCACAAATATCAAGTCTTAAACACAGGGCTTGCAAGCAGATGAAAAATAAACGAACATAACAAAATGTTGCAGGAGCTGAGAAGTATAAGGGCCTTGGAATAAGCATTCTGGAATATGAATACATATGTAACTGATTTTTAGACAGAGCAGAAATGTCAGCCGAACCATGTCTTTGTACAGGAATTTGAATTTAATACAAATACTAGATAGTAGTTAACACTGAATATGCTGCAGTACTTCGTTTGCGTTACCTTCACTATAACCCTTTATTAGCTGGCTAATATTTCCACGTTACGTCTTATACATCTCAACATCTCATGGCCAACTTTGGATTCTCGCTTCTGATACTGATTAACGAGTTATATGCCGGACATTTGGTCATATGGGAGCAATCTGTCCGCTATTATGTTAAAACACAAGGTATTATTATTCTGATATTTATAGTAACATTTTTTCTCACGCCAATAACCATTATATCTGAGGTGTAAAACATATTGTCAACGGGACATTTGATTTAGGAAATATTTTATTAATTACTTCTATCATCAAGAGAGCATATTGCTCTGTCTTTTTTTCTTTTTTTTTTTTACTTTGATTTGGTTTTAGCTTTTACATATTTTACATAACGTCTCGGTGACGGATCAGCTGCTAATGTTTATTTCACGAGATTTTGATTTCTTCTTCAGACAGCTCAGACAAACTTCACCAACGGCACAGTAGTACTTTATTTGACATTTTTGTGAACATCAGTGGTAATTAAGTCTGTTTCTAAAATCCTTTATAGTGGCTTGTTTAAACTTCAATCAAATGTTTCTCATTACATCCCACCACAAAATGTCATAAAGTGTTGAACCTAGTTGTCTTTCCATCATTCTGTCGTTCCATCAGTATGTCATTCTATTATGTTGTCACAATCAGGTAATGCTCTTTTTCTTGGCTAGATTTGTCAAAGGTGGAGCCGGGGCGGGTGAAATAGTTCAAAGAGTTACCCTCCTTTTACAAATTTCAGACCGTCGGCATAATTCGAGAAACTGAATGCACCAAAGTGATATAGAAAGGTCCCGAAAGAAGTATTGTTTTTGGTTCCATAATTAAATAAAGTTTTAATGTGTTGGACTCTCGTCTCTTGATAGAAAACAACCTCTTTTAAGGGTTATTTGAAAGTATCCTGTAAACATTTAGTATTATGGGTTTTTGTTTTTTAATTATGATGTTTTACTCTTCTATTTTTGACACAGGCCAGTTCTTGCATGCTACAGGGTAGATGCTCAAACTTTGCAAAAGGCACATTTGTTGTTTTATTTCGTTTTACATCAAAACAAGTTTTAATGTGTTGCAGCATTTAATATGTTTAATAAATAAAAAAGGCGTCGAAAACTTTATTTCGCAATGAAACCAGAAGAAACAACACTTCTTAAGACACCTTTCTGTATTACTCTGGTGCATTGGCTTTATTGATCTATGCAGCCGATCCGAAAAAAGTTTTTCAAAGGAAGGTGTCCTCTTACCTTGCCCACTCTAGATCTACCAATTGATGAATATGACCAGAAAACATCAACATTTGTCGCGAATTTTGAGTACTTCATACCTATTCAGTTTCATCAAAATCTTTGTTTTTGTTCTGAAGGAGAAGTCAATCTGATCTTATTATTACATACTAATATTAGCCTCCCTTTTCATCTTATTATAAGACAATTGGAAAAAGAAGAAAATAATGATTGTTATCATTTTCATTCCAGTAACATTTCTTTTTCAAACACTCCATGCAATCTGCAAGGAGAAACTCCAAAACCAAAATACATGAAAACAGGGAAAATTACAAAGTCCAAAATGATGTCTAAAATGATGACAAAAACATTGATTTCGGGATGCAGTAAAATATCACTTATTAAGATACCCTTTTAGATTACTCTGATACATTTGTTTTATCGAGTCGGTCTGAAGAAGTTTGTCAGATATGATAACAGTTTTCAAACAAACAAGGGAAAAAAATATACTCTTTTGAGGACTTTTTCATATTGCAAAGAGTGGAGGGGTACTTTTATTTTATTAAGTTATGATACTCAGTGGAACGAAAAACAGCAAAGTACCAATGCTAGCGAGACGGATTTGCGTTAAAGATCATGGGTATCCTCCTTATGTAAAAATATGTCCTGGGAATTTGTACTGCACTCTCTGTTACTGTATTATATCTGCTATTTATGCCATGTATTTATTGTATATATGAATTTTTTAAATATGTTTAATGATGTGTTATATGGTACAAAATGTAATTAAGACCTGAATACGTTACCTTTCTGTTCTAATTCGGACACAAAAGGCATCACCAACTCAGAATTACGGCGATAATTGGGACTTACTGCTTTAAGTATTGATGGAATAAAATTCAAGAAATGCTGTGCCAGAAATGAACATGTCTCTTACAGCATGTTATCGAAAGTGAGATCAAAACAATTCCCTGCAGTTTATAGCAAAATGTCAAGGGGTCAGGAAGAAAAACAGATGTTATAAGCTTCAAGAGTAGTTAACAGTTTTTCTGTATATATAAAATGCAGTTATGTTTTTGCTTTACCACACTCGTGTCAAAACAAGAGTGAAGTTAACGCTGAGTTGTGGTTCTTATCAAGACGCTAGGATAATATAACTATTACCTGCCTTGTTGAAAACACAATGATGAATGTTTCACGCAAGTCAAGTGCCAGGGGATCTGTGTTTTCACTGATGATTTGGCAAAACTTAAAGTTCAAAATATGATTTAAAAAGAAAATTGCTCTCCATCCCTGCCTCCATATACTGTCTGTAACGTCTTTCGAATACGTATACAATGGGGGTAATGATTTAATTTAAAGAAAGATGTTGCATTACCGAAGTCATGCGCGGATACAGAGGGGGGGGGGGGGGTTAGGGGGGGTCTGGACCCCATCCGAAAAATTTACCCAAAAAAGGTAATATTTGGGCATTTTTGGGGTTGGAACCCCCCCCCCCCTCGTCTAAGAGAAATATTTACCTTTTTTGGTTGGACCCCCTCTGACAAAAATTTCTGGATCCGCGCATGGAAGTCTGTACTTTTACTTTTGAGATTTAACTTTTTGTACCATTTGCATTATGCTAAAAGATCAATCTTGGGGAAAATTCAGACAAATTTTGGGAAAATTCAATGAAATTTTTCATTTGGGAAGGGTCCTTATAACGGAGCTGATATGAAGAAAAAAAAACTACTGAAGACAGGTTTAGGGGGTTTATCTAACATTGCTAAACAGTACTTAAATGCGCAGTTGGTACCTGAATATGTGTACGAGTATATTAATAACTCCTCTTCTTTGACACCGAAGTATTCCGACCACAAGTAGTTCTGTCTATAAATGTCACAAAAACAGCTATACACACCAACATACAATAAGTAAGCCTGCCCAGCAAAACCCTCTGATGTGACAAAGCTTGTGATCTTTGTCTCACGGTTGTTATCTCAATAAAAAAAGGGTTTAATTTTATACACACATTGCTGCCTCTCTTCTTCTAAATCAAATCAATGTAAAATGCGTGTATACTATTAGTGTATTGCCAAGGATGGTGCTCTGATTAACGGTTTTAATAGTAAAATTATGAATATGGGTCCTTTGAAATAGGGGAGGGGGGGGGGGATTTCTAAATCCGCCACTGAATGGCGCATCGACTTGGAATATGTCGAATCGTCTTTTACCAACACGGCATGCGATATGTATGTTTTAACCTGGTCATTTCTTTATACATGTAATATAGATGCTGTATCTTGTATTCGGTCTTCTGACATGAAGTAATTGTTACGTCAACACATTCTATGGAAACCGGTCTAGAACTCAGGGAAATGATGGTCTACAAATACCATTTACACAGAAAAAGTGACGTCATAATTGTTTTACGTGAGGTACCGTCCCAAATGGGAAATACCTCTGTTTAACAAAAAGACTCAATAATATATTAGATATATATATAAAGTATAATACGTCCCTATAATTTTCCTTAAAAACATAAAAAGACACAGATTATTAAGCTCAATATAATATCATGTACTAGTGTTCATTTATTAAGTTGGTTTTATATAAATGCATATACATTTTTAATTAGTAAAGTTATCAGACGCGTAGGAGAAAAGGGGAAACCGATGCACGTGCGCCCACCCATCCCCTCTCTTTCATTGGTAGGGGTATGTGAGAATTTATGCCCTCCCCCATTATCCCACATTTTGTATTTAAAGATATGCGTTTTGCTTATTGCAAAACAAAACAATAGTGCAAATTACTGTGGATCTTACCTATAGTCGTGTAGATGGTCGTACAGTAGAAAAAAGAACTCATCCACCCCCATGTGTTATGTCCAGCATGGGACGAATAATCTGTATTGCGTACTATTTCCTCATATCTATTCATCAACTCTTTTATATCATTCATCCATACTTTCTGTCCTATAGCATCAAAATCTAACGTTTTGTTCAGCATCAAATTCAGAATGTCTGCTTTTGACTCTTGAATAATACTGCGCTGTTTTTCTTCATGCGAGTATTCAATTAAACGGAATATCACCATACCCAGTATGGAATACAAGATCAAGAGAATGGTCAGTCCGAGGAGTGATTTGAGACCTCTGTAGAGCTTCCCAAGAAATACTCTTAACTTCCCGATCAAAGTGTCTTCCTCAACATCCATGTCATTCTGGACACCTGCCTCACAATCTACGTCTTGTTGCGGTCTCACTGTCGTCTTCTCATCCATGTTTATTATCTGTGTCCATTATACATGCACTTCCATTATCTAAAGAAATATAAATGATGTATTGTTATTACAAAATCCATGCATTTCTCGAAACCTATCATAGCGATTTCATGGTCATGTCTCCCACTGTGTTATAGGTACTATCATACCACTTTTATATGATTTATTGCAGCCAAAACATTCGGCAATGATTCATGTGTACAGACGCTTCCTATGATTCGGTTATACCCTTCTTACCTCAGTGCTATATATCTACTATATATATCTCTCTCAACAGAGCTTATGCTGATGGTGCAGAACGAATAGGAATCGCCACTAATATCTCATTGTGTGCATTGCTCGAATGCACAATGCTCTTACAACAAGTATCCCATCTAAGTATGTGGGACGCTTATTATAAGCTAGCATGTTGAACAGAACGCTAAACAAATTCTATTACAGTACATCATACCCTCTAAAACAAGGAGCAATTTCATTTACTGGTCATAGCAGGAAACACATGTGATAAACATTTAAACGCTTACCTTGTGGTTTATCTTGTAAGAAAGCTTTTTGCATTCAATCCCCTCCTCATACGATCAGGTGAAAATATTACTCAAAACTATAATGAGTGGAACTCCTTGAGGAAAGCCAATTTGTAAAAAAAAAAAAAAAAAATAGACCTACTCCAATTCTGTTGAAAAACAAGGTGAATATAGATTGAGCAAAAATTATTTTTGTTCTTACATACTAGCGCATAATTTAACAAATTACACTTGATACGCATTTTCATTGATTTTTATGTCCAAGAAATATATCGCACATTGTTATTAAGTATTTTTCATTTTCGTATATCTGGGGAGTAGTTTATACGAAAGCCCATTAGACTCACTTACTAAGAAATTTTTTTATATATTATCTCGTTATTACGAGATAATTAACTCGTTATTTCTCGATCTCGAAATAACGAGTTAATTATCTTGAAATAACGAGAAAAGATCTCGAAATAACGAGTTAAATATCTCGTAATAACGAGAAAAGATCTCGAAATAACGAGTTAATTATCTCGAAATAACGAGAAAAGATCTCGAAATAACGAGAAAAGATCTCGAAATAACGAATTAATTATCTCGTAATAACGAGATAATATATAAAAAATTTTCTTAGTAAGTGAGTCTAATGGGCTTACGTAAGTTTAAGATTTGGCTGAGAATTTTTTTTTCTGTTTTCTAACCAAATCATAAAAAAAATAAGATAGCGAATACAATGCTTCACTGAATCTTGTCTCGTATAATAACAATTGTTAATTATTTATTTATTTGTTATATACACGGTTCTTCTGTGGTGCCAGATCATTTGATAATGTCACAAGGCGAAGAAAATAATAATTTGTCATTATATAGCATCCCAAGGGAAATTTTTATATGTCAGCGGTTGAATGTCGTTTCATGTTACCGTTCAGTGATACAATGATATTTATATATGGCATGCTTGATGTAGTGGTTAAGCGTTTGGCTTGCGGTGCCGACGATCCGGATTCGATTCTCGGGTTGCGCCACTATGTTTAAGAGGTAGGTTACCTCCTGCTTCCATGTCGCGTTATACCTAAAAAATTGTTAAAAGCGGCGTAAAACACCAATCAACCAACGCTTATATATATATATATATATATATATATATATATATATATATATATATATATATATATATATATATATATATATATATATATATATATATATATATATATATATATATATATATATATCACGTAATTTCTCTCTTCAATGTCACTGATAATGAAATGAGGATCACCCGAGTTTGCAGTTTTCATCCGTTACAGATTTGCTCCGTATTTGCTTTATAATAATTTCTTCTTCTGATTCTTTTTTTTTTTTTTTGGGGGGGGGGGGGGGTGTTGGTTTGAATATATTTTTTAAGGATTTCATTGCCTCAAGATGTTTCATACTCACATATAAAATCGTTAGGTTTGCTGAAATATGTGTGTGATAAAGTTGACATGGTAAACATGGATCTCAGATTTTTTTTATGGTTTGAATGTGTTTTGGGATTGTATTCTTGGTAACAGACGGTTTGTTTTTAATCTCTGTCCTTGACATCGTTGAACGTGTTTTATTGTGTGTATGTGTGTATTGCTAGACTCATTTTATTTGTTTTTACTGCATTTAACCGATATCTTACGGATCATTTCTTAAACTGTGTCATAAGCATCGCCTAAGGTTTTAAATATATATAGCATACATCATAATATATATAGCATACATCATAAGATATATAGCATACATCATAATATATATATAGCATACATCATAAGATATATAGCATACATCATAATATATATAGCATACACCATAAGATATATAGCATACATCATAAGATACATAGCATACATCATAATATATATAAAGTCATAAGATGTATAAACAAACGTCATAAGACCTATAACATGAGTCATAAGATATTTAACATTAATCATAAAATATATTATAAATCATTTGGGAAATGCTTTTTCTGTGCTAGAAAGATTTCGTAATGGTGTAAATAATTGATTACTTTCCTTGTCAATAAAATTAGTCCACAAAACATGAATTATATATACAATTCCTGTGCCACATGAATTATATACACGATTCCTGTGCCACGTGAATCATATACACGATTCCTGTGCCACGTGAATTATATACACGATTCCTGTGCGACATGAATTATATACACGATTCCTATGCCCACATGAATTATATACACGATTCCTATGCCACATGAATTATATACACGATTCCTATGCCACATGAATTATATATACAATTCCTGTGCCACATGAATTATATACACGATTCCTGTGCCACGTGAATTATATACACGATTCCTGTGCCACGTGAATTATATACACGATTCCTGTGCCATATGAATTATATACACGATTTATGTGCCACATGAATTATATACTCGATTCCTATGCCACGTGAATTATATACACGATTCCTGTGCCCACTTGAATTATATACACGATTCCTGTGCCCACTTGAATTATATACACGATTCCTGTGCCCACATGAATTATATACACGATTCCTATGCCACATGAATTATATACACGATTCCTGTGCCACATGAATTATATACACGATTTCTGTGCCACATGAATTATTTACATGATTCCTGTACCACGTGAATTATGTACATGATTCCTGTGCCACATGAATTATATACACGATCCCTGTGCCACATGAATTATATACACAATTCCTATGCCCCATGAATTATATACACGTATACGATTCCTGTGCCATATGAATTATATACACGATTCCTGTGCCACATGAATTATATACACGATTCCTATGCCACATGAATTATATATACAATTCCTGTGCCACATGAATTATATACACGATTCCTGTGCCACGTGAATTATATACACGATTCCTGTGCCACGTGAATTATATACACGATTCCTGTGCCATATGAATTATATACACGATTTATGTGCCACATGAATTATATACTCGATTCCTATGCCACGTGAATTATATACACGATTCCTGTGCCCACTTGAATTATATACACGATTCCTGTGCCCACTTGAATTATATACACGATTCCTGTGCCCACATGAATTATATACACGATTCCTATGCCACATGAATTATATACACGATTCCTGTGCCACATGAATTATATACACGATTTCTGTGCCACATGAATTATTTACATGATTCCTGTACCACGTGAATTATGTACATGATTCCTGTGCCACATGAATTATATACACGATCCCTGTGCCACATGAATTATATACACAATTCCTATGCCCCATGAATTATATACACGTATACGATTCCTGTGCCATATGAATTATATACACGATTCCTGTGCCACATGAATTATATACACGATTCCTGTGACTTCAACACAGAATTGTCATATTTATTGTATTTTTACGACCTTATTTGACAACATCTCGAACTTGTGTTTGTAATCAAAACAAGAAACGAATAAAAGTTTGTGGAGCATTAACAAAAACATGAAAAAAAATCCTGTCTCTTCTAGAAATGTTTCCTTATAATTTATTCGTAATGTACTATATGTAACAGAACATATATACCATTTAATTTGTCAGTTCTAGAATAGTCATTGGTTAAGTTCTAAAATTTAGCGACTTCTACCCGGTAAAATTGATTGTGTGTATCATCAATATATGGCACGAAGTGAATACTTGTCTCGTATATAAATGCTACGACTGCAGAACTGTCTTTCAGTCTAAAATGAAAAAATAAATTAATATTCAATGGATAAAACCTCCCCAAAACAAAAAAAAACTAGACAAAACAAAAATGTGTGACACCAGTGACACTAGTCTAGTGGTAACAGACAGAAGTATAAATAACCATAGCTGCATATAGGCTACCATCAATGACACCAATCTAAAGATACTAGACAGACGCTTTAGCAACCATGGATATATATAGGCTACCATCAATGACACAAGTCTAGTGGTACCAGACAGAAGCTTTAGCAACCATGGATACATATAGGCTACCATCAGTGATACCAATCTAAATGTACCAGACAGAAGATTTGGCAACCATGGATACATATAGGCTACCATCAGTGACACCAATCTAAAGGTACCAGACAGAAGCTTTAGCAACCATGGATACATATAGGCTACCATCAGTGACACCAATCTAAAGATACCAGACAGAAGCTTTAGCAACCATTGATACATATAGGCTACCATCAGTGATACCAATCTAAAGGTACCAGACAGAAGATTTGGCAACCATGGGTACATATAAGGCTACCATCAATGACACAAGTCTAGTGGTTCCAGACAGAAGTCCTAGCAACCATGAATATATATAGGCCACCATCAATGACACCAGAACAGTAATACCAGACAGAACTCTTAGAACCCATGGGTACATATACGCCACCATCAATGATACCAGTCTAGTGGTACCAGACAGACGTCGTAGCAACCATAAGTATATATACTTCATCATCAGTGACACCAATCTAGTGGTATGCCGTATGGGTATAAAGTAAAAATTACCAATAATAAAAAATACCATAAATCCGTGGGACTGTGATTTGCATGTGATTTACATGTTATTTACCTGTGTTTTATTATTATTGTAAACTTATTATATTTCAAATATGTTTATTATCTCTTGTGTATATTATAGGGCTTATTTCCTAGTCCATTTGGAGTTATCCAATAAATGGTAAAATAGAACCTAGTTGTTGAAGATAATTATTCACAACACCCGGTTATACTAATGGGTTCCCAATGATATATCACGCTCACAATGACGAATATGCATATACATTCTTTAAGAACTTGGGGAAATTGTTTGTACTGATATGCCCATTATTCACACTCTGAATTGACCCTCCACGGTACTTGATGCTACTCGGCGAGTGCAAAAACATAAACAGACCTCTTCTCTCCACAAAATCTTAATTACAATAGGCACATCATTGTATGTGTCATTCCTTTGCATCATATCACCCGCCGTGAACTCTTCCTCATCAAACTCCTGTGTAAAGCTATGACAACAATGGCAAGAAAAATCTGATAGGATTGGGATAACTATTCCGTTAAAACAACTAATATAAAGAAAAAATAAAAAACTAAACAAACAATAACAAAGACAAATTAGTAAATGGAACTAAATAAAATAGTGACAGTGTGATATATCTGGTGGGTGGTTGATATAATTTATTATAAGCAGGATGGATAAACACGTCACCATTTTTCATAGTCGAGTCTCGTTTTCATCATACTAGGATAAGCATGCTTATATATTGCCTAGCATAAAATGGCTGAACGTTCTGTCGTTCCGTCACATTGAGAGGTTACTCTGTCATCTTCCCATTTTTTCATCACACTGAGTGGTTGCACGTTCTATCACTACGTAACAACGGGCGATTGCTCACTCTGTCGTTCCGTCACATTTAGTGGTTACTCATTCTATCATTCTTCCATCTTTTCATCACACTGAGTGGTTGCACGATCTGTCACCCCGTAACAATGGGCGATTGCTCACTCTGTCATTCCGTCACATTGAGTGGTTGCTCATTCCACCATGTTGACTGGTTGTTCATTCTGTCTGTTCATTGAGAGGTTGCTCATTACGTCATTCCGCCACGTTGAGTGGTTGCTCATTCTGTCATTCCCTTCACGCTGAGTGGATAATCATTCTGTCATTCCGTCACATTCAGTATTGCTCATTTTGTCATTCCGTTACATTTAATGATTGCTCATTCTGTCGTTCCTTCACATTGAGAGGTTGCTCATTCCGCCACGTTGAGTGGTTGCTCATTCTATCTTTCCTTCAAAATCAGTGGTTGCTCATTCTGTCATTCCGTCACATCGAGTAATTACTCACTCTGTCCTTCTGTCACATTGAGAGGTTGCTTACGCCATCATTCCGTCACACTGCTAGTGGTTGCTCATTCCGCCATTCCGTCATATTCAGCAGTTGCTCATTCTGTCATACTTTCACACTGAGTTCCGTCATTCGGTTATGTTGAGTGGATGCTCATTCTGTCATCATACGTCAGATTATGTGATTGTTCACACTGTCGACATTCCGTCACATTAAGAGGTTGCCAATTTTACCATTCCGTCACAATTATTGGCTGTTTACTTTGTCAATCCGTCACATTAAGAGGTTGCCAATTTCACCATTCCGTCACAATTATTGGCTGTTTACTTTGTCAATCCGTCACACTGAGTGGTTGCCCACACTGTCACTGAGTCACATTGTGTGGTTGCTCACTCTGTCATTCGGTCACATTGAGAGGTTGCTCATTCCGTCATTCCGCCACGTTGAATGGTTGCTCATTCTGTTTTTCCTTCAAAATCAGTGGTTGCTCATTCTGTCATTCCGGCACATTTAATAATTGTTCACTCTGTCCTTCTTTTACATTGAAAGATTGCTAATTTTCTTACTCCGTCACAGTGAGTGGCTGCTCAATCTGTCATTCCGTCATATTCAGTGGTTGCTCATTTTGTCATTCCGTCATATTCAGTGTTGCTCATTCTGTCATTCCGTCACACTGAATGGTTGCTCAACCTGTCATTCCGCCACATTAAATTGTTGTTTATTCTGTCATTCTTTAAGGCTGAGTTTGTGCTCATTCTGTCATTCCGCCACATCGAGTTGTTGCTCATTCTGTCATTTATTTTTTTTTCACGCTGAGTTGTTGCTCATTACGTCATTCCGTCATCAAGTTGAATGGTTGCTGATTCTGTCATTCCTTGAAATTGAGTGGTTGCTCATACTGTCAATGCGTTGTATTCAGCGGTTGCTCATTCTGTTATTCCGCTACATCGAGTTGTTGCTCATTCCGTCAAGTTGAGTGGTTGCTCATTCTGTCAACATACGTCAAATAAATTCAGTGGTTGCTCATTTGTCATTCCGTCACATTATGTGATTGTTCTATCTGTCATTCCGTCACATTGTGTGATTGTTTTATCTGTCATTCCGTCACATTATGTGATTGTTCTATCTGTCATTCCGTCACATTGTGTGATTGTTCTATCTGTCATTCCGTCACATTGTGTAATTGTTCTATCTGTCATTCCGTCACATTATGTGATTGTTCTATCTGTCATTCCGTCACATTGTGTGATTGTTCTATCTGTCATTCCGTCACATTGTGTGATTGTTCTATCTGTCATTCCGTCACATTGTGTGATTGTTCTATCTGTCATTCCGTCACATTGTGTGATTGTTCTATCTGTCATTCCGTCACATTATGTGATTGTTCTATCTGTCATTCCGTCACATTATGTGATTGTTCTATCTGTCATTCCGTCACATTATGTGATTGTTCTATCTGTCATTCCGTCACATTATGTGATTGTTCTATCTGTCATTCCGTCACATTATGTGATTGTTCTATTTGTCATTCCGTCACATTATGTGATGGTTCTATCTGTCATTCCGTCACATTGAGAAGTTGCTCAATCTATCCTTCCTTTACACTGAGTGATTACTCACTCTGTCATTTCGTCACATTTAGAGGTTGCCCATTCCATCATTCCACCACAATGAGTGGTTGCTTACTCTGTCAATTCGTCACATTGTTAATGAGTCAAATTAAGAGGTTGCTCATTCCGTCATTCCTCCATACTGAGTGATTGCTCACTCTGTCATTCCTCTACAATGAGTAGTTGCTCATTCCGTCATTCAGTCACATTCAGTGGTTGCTCAGTCTGTCATTCCATCATATTAATTTACAAAGTTTTATGAATAGTTGCTCATTCTGTCATTCCGTCACATTCAGTGTTGCTCATTTTGTCATTCCATCATATTAATTTACAAAGTTTTATAAATAGTTGTTCATTCTGTCATTCCGTCACATTCAGTATTCATTCTGTCATTCTACCATATTAATTTACGAAGTTTAATGGAGGATAAGTATCTTTCAATAAAATAAAACCAAAATTCGATATGTTGTTATTTATCAATAGAGAAACAGCATATCACCGATTAAATCAATCGGTCATAGCTCACAGCTCCAGAACTTTGGTTGAGAATGAACCGGTCTCAATCACCTCAATGCAGCGATAATTATTATTTCATACTAAAATTTCCAGTAGAAGAGGTAAAATGTATTTATGTTATAAATAGATATATACTTCTATTCCCTATTCAACTCTTCGACATAATTCTGGTGTATCTGTATGTATGTACAAATGTAATAAAGAGGAGGAGTTTGATTGCTGTGAGGAGAAGTAGAAGTTATCCAAATAGCAACAACAGCAATAATAAAAATACAGAAAGTAAGTATGGCATTTATAAATCTTTAGAAGAAAAGTTTCTCTTTTAATAAACAATAGAAAAAGAAGCCACACAGTGTATGTGTACTTTTATGAGACAAGTCGTGTTTATAGTGCAGAATTTGAACTATATATACATAACCCTTGCAGTCAACTGCAAAATATTCCAGTAGAGACACATATTTTTACACACGCACACACACATACACACACACATACACATACACACACATCTACCTTTTTACTATGGAACTATGGTTCGTTTGTCGTTCAAATTTGTACTGAACCGATAAACAACAATCAAATGTCCACTGTCCATTTTTTTGTTAGTAACTCAACAATTGACAACAATATCTGTAATGAATCGGTTTATAACAACACCTTTTATGTAATATCTTGTCGACGCAAACAAAATTGTTTTTATACAGGTCTGAGGGAATGAATTTGATTCAGCGAGACGAACGAACGACAACTCTTTGTAAGAGAATGACATTGGGGGATTATTGGGATGGTTGACACTTGTTTGATGTGATATATTGGTTTGGTTATGACATGTATTTGTGATGTGATAATGCACTCGGTAACAGGATTTATTGTGCAAGATGGTTAACAATTGCCTCTATTTGTGCTAACGTCAACAGCATTAATAAATGCTTTTCATTAAACATATATACTTCAAGTTTTCAGTCATCAAATTAAGTAAATCACTCTAAAACTAAGGAGTATCTCCCTCATGTATAGCTCTGTCCTTAGATAGATTCTTTGGTTCACTTTTCGGTAATTTTGGCTGCAACAGTGCTCTTCAAATATTTATATATTTTGAGAATTCCAATCATTCGGCCACGAGCATCACTGAAGAGATATAACTTGTCGAAATGCGCATATGGTGCACTAAATTAAAAAGTATATATGTTCTATATTTATTATAACCACTAGGCCGGTGTCAGTGCTGGTGGACTGATAGTTCCCTAGGGCATCATAAGTCTAGTATTCAGTGCTTTTGTACTGACATTAAATATATACTTCAAGTTTTCAGTCATCAAATTAAGTAAATCACTCTAAAACTAAGGAGTATCTCCCTCATGCATTGCTCTGTCCTTAGATAGATTCTTTGGTTCACTTTTCGGTCATTTTGGTTTCAACACTGCTCTTCAAATATTTATATATTTTAGGAATTCCAATCATTCGGCCACGAGCATCACTGAAGAGACATAACTTGTCGAAATGCGCATATGGTGCACTAAATTAAAAAGTATATATGTTCTATATTTATTTTTACCATTTTTTAATGAGCACGGGACTTCAAAACTGAAACTTCATAAAACATAAGTACATGTATGTATATATATTGTTGTTTGAAAACCGCGATGTTCACGATGTGTCGGGGGGAGACATCTAACACCTATTGCTGTGTTCTGAATGCCCTCTGCTTAGGAAAGGGCACACAAACAACGCGTTAATTGTAGTAGACAGGCCATTGGAGTTGTTTGTCATTTTACCATTCGATGATTCTGTTGAGGAAGTCGCTCCTCATAACAGTTGAGATCAGGTGTTACTCTGTCAGGTGCAAGGTAGCTTGATTTCATGTATCATTAGCAGCTGTTGTGAGGGATGGGGTCGCTTAGTCAAAGGAGTTCAAGAAGAACAAAATTTTGTACCTAAGAATATTTTTGTGGAGACATCGGTGTCTATATGAGTTTCGGGTCATTTAGTAAGCGGAGTTAGATATAAAATATTTTAATTTAGAATTCTGTATTTAGATGCGAATTTGAGTCTCTTAGGCAAATTCTTATTCTAATTTTATGGATAAGATTCATACTTGTATGTAAATATGTAAGTGGGGCCACAATCCCACGTCATTTCCATTTTGTAAGGGGGGGGGGGGGGAATGTAGATTATAGATTATAGATTATATTGAAACATTATATAAAGATGGATGTTTATTATTTGATTTCTTTGGCATTATGCGTATATTACTTTAGCTCTTAACGTTGTCACATTTATGAGTTTTTAAAGTGAATGATATACTCAATTCATATTCCGTGTCCAGTGTTTGATGTTTTGAACCACAGGGCTTTCGGCTCGTTGGTCTCTCCCCCCCCCCCCTCAATTATACCAGTATATATCATATTATATAATATATATTGGTATAATTGAGGGGGGGGGCACGAGCCGAAAGCCCTGTGTTTTGAACGTGGAGGAGGAGTACGGAAGAGAGCAGAAAACGGTCGTCGTACTGGTCAGGTTAGTAGACGTAAAAAGGGCTGGGTTTATCCTGTTAATGCCACTGCCGTAACATACCTGTAGACCAAAAATATGAATTGTAAGTAAGGAAAACTGAAGTAGTAACATGAAATACTGCTGAATGAGGACAGATCTTTATACACAGGGGGCGCACATAGCATATCCATTGGCGTGTCCAGAATTTCCGAGGAGAACGGAGGGGAGGCACATGTGTATTAGCCTAACTACTCAGCCATTTTTGGTCCCAAATCTGAATTTTACGTGTAAATATGTGGCAAAAAGGGGGTTCCCGCCCTATTTAAATCCGCCACTGATATCAGTATAAGGTCCTATAGTCATAAAAATTCTAAATTGTCACGTTATAGGTTCAATTAGTATTTTTTGGTATTAAAAACGCTTAAACCAAGCGATTGTGTCAAGTAGTACAAGTAAACGTTTGTGTGATGCATGACAAATCGTCTGCGAGTATGGCGTCTACTGTTACGACAGATTTTCCCGTTGACGGAGTTTTGCCGAAAAAAGAGACAGGTGCATGGTCATTTCTTAATAAGTATCCGGATTATGATGGAAGAGGGACTCTTATTGCTATTCTAGACACCGGTGTCGATCCTGGTGCACCAGGATTAAAGGTGATTATTTTTTTTGAACAGCTGATTCTTTGTCCGGAATAAACATGTTTCAGACATGTTAAATACCATTTCTGCAGTTATGTAATATCGCTGTAATTCGATATATATTGAACAGTGATATTGATAAATACATGTGAATGAAAATATTTCTTATTTTTTAAAAGTTTTTAAATCGGTAAAGTTATTAGCAATAGATAGTTTTTCGAATGCATAAAATTTATCTGGAGTTATTTCCCTTTTCCGCCATATTGGAGGTATATGACAATATTTGTGCATAAATCAACCGAATTTCTCCAAACTAAGGATGTTTCTTGATGTTTTGCAATTGTTGCACTATAATTAAATGGATGCCAGTCACTTCGGCCTTTTTCCATTTCGGCCCCAAGTCACTTTGGCCTTTTCCCACTTCGACCTTTTGCAACTTCGGCCCACCATAGGTGACATTTTGGCCTGCAATACCGACTTTTTGGCCCATTTTTTTTTACACAGTTTAAAAATATATGTTCATAAATGGGCCGAGATGTCTTGCATATATACTATAGATAATTTCTTTTGAGTTTTTTTGCACGTGACCGTTTTATTATGCGAGTGACAATAGTAAACGGCAGCATAATAAAACAGCCATGTGCAAGAATTTCAAAAGAGATTAGCATATAGAGTTTACATTATTTGACAATACTACACCGATGCGCACGAAACGTCTTGGGCCGATGTTGTAAAAGGCCGAAGTGACTGGTGGCTGAAGTGGAAAAAGGCCAAATTGACTGGAATCCAATAAAACTATTGAACAATGTCAAAATGTTTTCAGAGGAGTAAACTTGTAGATAACTTTCTCAAATTAATTCAGTATAATTAGTATGAATTATGAAACAAAAACTCCAGCTTCACCTCCAAAATGGCAGAAAAGGGAAGTACCTCTAATTGGAGGTACCATCTGTTAGCGCTGGTGTACTATCAGTTAGTAACATCAATTAGAGTTAGCAATCTTATGATGTCACAATAACATACCATTGTTCTTTATGTCATTTTTGTGGGAAAATGTTTTATTTCCTCCCTATAAGTAATAGGGCCACAGTTAAATGGCGGTATCTCCCATTGAGTTTCATGCATTCGAAAACTATCTATTGCATATTAATCATTAACGTACAGTAGTACAGTGCAGTGTGACATATATTTTATGTAGACGTAGTTGCGACTTCAACGGAAGAGATATTTTGTCGTCTCCTTTGAAATGGTACAAAATGACTCTTCCAGTGAACTTGCATGATTAATGTATGCAAAATGGCCAAATTCTGAACTCATTGTAATCCAGAACTGCTCAAATGATGAAATATATATAAAACAGAGGAAGTTTGGAAAAGTCAAACTTAGTTAAAAATATTAATGTGATATTGAATTTTTTTCAGCATTTTTAACATCATTAAGCCATATAAAATAGAAATTTACTTATAAGTCATTATAATGAGTATATATAAGTGCCGTTCTTGTTGCCATTTCGGTATTTTTCCCTGCCGTTCCCCTGTTTCATTGCCATTTCAGTGTTTCGTCTCACCCGATAATCCCCCAAAATATACCTTTCTGTTGAGTCAGTTATTTTTTTTGCTTCATATTAACAACACATAACATGAATCAGGACACCCAATCAACTTAAATTGGGGATGATATTTGCCCCATTCCCCCTTCAGAATGGTAAAATTTTCCCTATCAGTCGTTTGAAAATTCCCCTTTTGTGAGCCATTCAGATCCTCAAAAAATATAAATTCTATGAAAAAAAGAATGTAGATAGAAATGAAAGTTAAGTTCCTCAGAAGTTTAGTTTTAAAAGTGTAATCCAGACATCACAAAGTGTTTATGTGACCATGGAAAACTGTACTGCACATTGTTTTGGTGTTCAGTTTTTGCTGTCGTTTTCAAACATTGAGGGCAACGTTGGACCGCCCAAAGATGTGAGGGTAGGAGAACTTGTCTGTGACATTGCATAAACAGATTTGATGACAGACTGAGAATGAACTTCTTTTAAATGTTTTCATGATAGATAAAAGTATTTGAAGTTTGCAGATAGTTTATTCTTGTAATTACCGAGTATATGAATTATATTAATCACCACTTTCATCATGATTTGAATATTTAATTCATTGTTATATGCAAACATCATCATTTAGGTAAAATAGTTTTAACAGGTGACGCACTTATGATAATCAGCCAAGCTGTTGTTGCGCAGATCATAATGGTTAAATATAAGCAGGAGTGGCATAGTGGATAAAGTGTTCAGCTCATGATCAAGAGGTCCTAGGTTAGACCCCCGCCCTTGGCACACTGGTGTTCTGTTTTTGGATGAGACAGAAAAAACCGAGGTCCTGTGTCACAGTAGACGTGGCACATAAAAGATCCCGAACTGCTTCGGATGGGTTCGTTGCAAAGGTTACAAAGGTCAGACAGATGCCGTCACCATATACATGAAATAATCCTGGAGTGACATAAAACAATACTCAATCAATCATTATGGTCAAATAATTGTGCGTGTCAGGTAACAATCAATTAAGACCAAATCACAGTCATTATTAAACCTGCTAACAAAAAGTCATTGTCAAGATAAACCAGGTAAATGTTGATAATGGGACTGGAAAATGAAGTTGAGGTAAACATGGAAGTCAACATCGGGAATGTCGGACTAAATTTAATCAGATTATTAAGGAAAAAATTTAGGATCTACGATTTACGTCAGGATAAGCTTGGTTGTCGATATATTCAGTGTTGAGATATCAAAGTTTAGCTGTAAAACCTATTGTGTCTATTGAATATATACAATTGCTTTAGGTAACTCCTGATGGCAGACCGAAAATTGTTGATATCATTGACACTACTGGTTCAGGTGATGTTGATACCTCAAAGGTTGTAGAGTCAGAAAATGGTCAAATTAAAGGAGAGACAGGAAGGACACTTAAGGTATGAGAAAAGCAATAAGTGAGGAATAATTTACATCAGCATTTGACATTCACCATTGAAATTTGAAAAAAAATATGATTATTTGTTGTACAAGATTGTATTGAAATACATTTATGTATGGTTAATTAAGAAATAAGCTGATTAACATCATGATATAAGCATATTCATCTTCACAGGTCAAGGTTTGAGATTACACTACGCTTCACTCAAACCTTGACATTGTGAAGATGAAGCAAATTGTAATTGATATATTTTATTTACAACAACATGTACACTAAACATTATTTGTCAGTGGTGCTTCTGCTGTAGTATTAGTGAAAAAATTAATATGTAGTATATTTGTCAATGAATATGTGCTAAATTATTTTGATTTATAAGTTAATTATTTTCTATTCAGATTCCTGATTCATGGAAAAATCCTACTGGGAGATACCATGTTGGTGTTAAAAGTGCATTTGATCTTTTTCCAAAACGTTTGCAAGAAAGAGTTATTAAAGATAGGCGGGAAAAATATTGGGATCCACCACAAAGAGCAGCTTTAGCTGAGGCTACAAAAAACTTAGAGGAATTTGAATCTTCGCACAAAGATCTTTCAGAGGTCAGTGAAAAAGTTAGAATTCTATGACCCTAGTGATGGAATAATCCTAATGTTACTATAAATAATAATAAGTTAATAAATTCATGTATATAAGTATCTCTTGGCTAAGTATATATATCAGTACAGTTTAAAGAGTTCATTCCTTTGTATTTCTGTTGCAATATGATCTAAGGTCCTAAGTATTAAATAGGAGGGCAAGATGTGGAAGGAAGATCTTGAAGCTCAAGTGGACATTTTGACGAATATGGACAAAAAGTATCAAGATTGTGGTCCAACATATGATTGTGTCGTCTTCCATGATGGAAATACTTTTAGGTAATAATTTTAACATTTATAATATCGTGATCATTTATTTGGCATATTGGTAAAAGTTGCTTTTCTTTGATATACATTGTTATTGGCCAGATTGCAAAGCAATTCTAGTCTACAGATTGGCTTTGTCTGTATGTCTGTCAACATTTTAGTTATGTTTCTTGTTTAAGCAGAATCTGTTTCGGGTTTCTTTGGATTCAGTAAGGGTAGGGCTTTGATACTTAATACATAGGTTCTTCATGATCAGAGCTTTCAATTGGTATCATGACCTTGACCTTGTTTCAATTTGCTTTGCAATCAGGCCAAATTGTGGAGGGGGAGGGCCAATTTTATTTCTTTTTTTTTTATTTTTCTCTAAAATGAAATTAAACATTGAGTATGAGTATGACTAAATTGACGTGGCAAACACTAAATAATAACGTTTTTAAGCTTTCATAGTCATACCCCCCTCAAACGCAGTCTGGGGGGTATATTGGAATCACATCATTGCATTTCACCAAAACTTACGGGAATTAAGTACTCAAGGTTCTCTAACAAGTTTGTGTTTTTTACAACCTTGTCCATAATCCATGATGGCCATCACGGGCTCTGATTGGTAGACACATTTTCTTCTCTGCAATCACTTCACAAAATATCACCAAACCTTACAGGAAGTAAGTACTCAAGGTCCTCTGCCAATTTTGTATTTTTCAACCTAATCTGTAATCCAAAATGGATGCTATAGGCCTTGATTGATTGACAAATTTTCGACTTCTTTTCAACTGCTTCATAGATTTTCATCAGATATTACAAGCAGTAGGCAATCAAGGTCCTCTATCAATTTTGTGTTTTTTAACCTGATTCGTTATCCAAGATGGCCATCATGGCTGTAATTGGTCGACACATTTTTGACTTCTCCTCTGCCACTACATGTATATGTACTTTACACAATTTCACCAAAACATACAGGAAGTAAGCACTCAAGGTCCTCTACCAAGTTTTTGATTTTCAACACAATACATAATCCAGGATGGCAACCATGGGCCCTGATTGACTTATTTACAGCTTTTCCCCATAACTGCTTTATAAAATTTCAGCAGGCCTTTCAAGAAGTAAGTAATGCAGATCCTTTACCAAGTTTGTGTTTTTTGATGTGATCCATCAGTGAGTTATCTAGGTCCCATACCAAAATTATATCTTTTGACCCAATCTGTCATTCAAGATGGTTGCTAAGAACTATGATGGGTTGACATATTTTTCGACCTCTTATCACTAACCACTTCACAGAATTTCACCAAATCTTATAGAAAGTAAGTACTGAAAGTACTCAGAGTCGTCTACCAAAACTGAGCTGCAATTTGTTTAGATACATAGCAAATTGTGCTAAGTTCAGTAATATAGGCCCAGTTGGGCCTCCTATTTAAATTATTACTCACCCCACATTAGGTAGATCTGAACTGTTTTGTGTCATGCTTTACTATTTTGTACTGAACTTGATATATGAAATAGAACTGGCATAGCTCATTGGGTTAGATGCTTGACTGGTGATAAGATAGAGCTGACATAGTTCCATGGGTTAGGTGCTTGGCTGGTGATAAGAGGGCTAGCATAGTTAAATGGGTTGGCTGGTTATAAGATAAAGCTGGCATACATGTAACTCAGTAGGTGCATACTGGTAACTCAGTGGATTACGTGCTTCAATTGTGGTACATGTAAGATAGAGCTTGCATAACTCAATGAGTTAGTTGCTTGACTGGTGATAAGATAGAGCTGGCATAGTTAAATAAATGGGTTAGGTGTTTGGTTGGTGATAAGATAGAACTGGCATAGTTCAGTGGGTTATGTGCTTGGGTAGTATTAAGATAGAGCTGGCATAGCTCAATGTGTGAGGTGCTCTGCACATGACTAGGAGGTCCCAAATTCAAGCCCTTCTAGTGACTAGTGGGTGTCCGGTCCTCTATTGAAATACTAAATACCAAAGTCTCATGTCACAATAATAATGGCCTGTAACTGTTAAGGGTAAATGCTTTTCCAGTTCCACTGCCATTCCAATCTTCTCAGTTTTATAAACTGGTCTTTGATAAAAGATTTGATAAAAATTTGTTGACTTGTGGTTTTGTTTAAAAAAAACCCCATATTCCATCTACATTTTATTCATTTGAGACAAATATATATAAGATACAAGATGTTAACAGAAATTATTTTAAAGTGTATAAAAATATAAATATTCGTTATGGTAGCCCTATATTGAAATGTTGCTTTTCAGGGCATGTGTTGATACTTCAGAAAAAGGTAACTTGTCTGAATGTGCACTTTTGGCCACTTATAAAGAAGAACAACAATATGCAACATTCAGTAGAGATGGTATGTATTCCTCATATACCTCACAAAAACCTTAATAAACTAAGTAAACTTTTGAAATGATGAGTCCTGGGGTATGCTACTTTTGAAAATTGTGAGTCCAACTTAAATTTTATGAGTCTAAGATGGGATTGGGAGTGGAGTGGGGGTTGGCTCTCCCATAATGAGAAGAATCAAAGTAAACATTTTGTGAAAATATATTAATTTATAGTGAAAATTGTGATGAACACTTATGTACACTTAATGTAAACTTACAATACTCTATTCTGTTCTTTATTTGATATATAATTCTATTCTATTTATTAAAATCATTAATTAGGTTAACCAACCCAGTTGCAAAAATTGTTGAATCATTATATGTTTTGTATTGTTTTGAAATGGTTATGGTTTAATAGTAGTATTGGAAGTAAAAATAATTCTTCCTCTTCTCCTTATATCTTTCCCTGTCCCTACTCATTAAATGTACATATGAATATTGATCTTTGTATGAGGTCCTGATAAAATTGACCTTAATAGCTGACATTACTTACTGGCCATGTATGATTTTTCTTCAATGAACATTATTTGAACATGTGAAACTTCATAATGCTTTCAAGATGATAAATGAGATTTGTTAAGTCATACGTATAGAAATACATTAAAATGTAAGACTATTATGATTTTGACAGTACATTTAAAAGATGATGTATGTATATGATAGTTTGTTTTATCAAAATTTTTTCTAGAAAAATAATCCTTGGATTTATAAAGTGCTTTGACAGATTTGTATCTGAGATTAGATATATTTTGTACCGGTACTTAGAGACAGAGAATATGTGTTTTTTTACAGGTTTGCATAATACATAAAATAAAAAATATTATGATATTTCTTTCCAAGAAATGATATTGACCCAAAAACACCCTTCTCAAAACAATGGCTGAACTTTCAGAATGTACAGAGATTACTATGAAATTGGTACCCAGACCTTTGTGTTTTATATCTGTGTCACGGGCAAATGCAGACGATCAATTATTAAAACAATTTTGTGTTTCACGTAAAATTGATTGTAGATACTCACTGATTTATTCAACCTATGGTTCTTTAATATATAGTTATACAAAATAATCCTACACAGGACATGAGTTAAGGTGTTTAGAAAGCAACAGTAAATTTGATGAAGCCTCTGACATTGTATCCTTCCCTTTGTGCATTTTTTCAAACCCAGAGGTACCCACAGGATAAAGTTGTCACCAGCCTTTATTCAGGAAGCCAATAAAGTGATTATTTTGTAAACATTGTTTTAACGGCACAATGAGCATGCACTGATATTCATTACTATTAAATTAAATATATGTACATGTGTAATTAAGCTACACAACATACACAGCATTAAAATTTTTCATCTGTGTTGCATATTCAATTTAAGTGTGAAATAATTATGGACATTGATTGTATTAGTTGACATAACTCATTCATCACAAAATTAATCAATAGACCAATTTTTGTCCTGTTCATATACCAGGTACATGTACAATTAACTCTCATTTACTTGAATATTGATAACTTGAATTTCCTGTTCACTCAAACTGCATATATTTAAGGTTCCAGTTCTAATTTCTTGATATAGATATATATCCCTATCTTGAACACCACTTAAGTCAAATTGTTTTCAATAAAACTTTGAGTTTGAGTTATTGAGAGTTGACTGTATACCAGACCATTCAGACTATATAGAGGATGAGTATTAATTCAAATTGTGTTTAGTTTAGGTCATGATTATCTTCCTTTCTTATTTTGCTTTGGTGTCTTTTTGTAGATATGATGAATTTCACTGTGAATATTTACAATGATGGCAATGTTCTAGAGATTGTCACTAATGCAGGTAAGAATTAAAAGAAACCATATATTGTTTCAAAGGAGATTATTAATTAGGGCTTAAATAATTCATCTCGATTTCGACAGAGACATAGACTACTTTTTGATTCAGTGTGATATTTTTCTTTGATTTGGTGATTCAATACATTTGTCTGAATTTTGGTTGGATTCAGCTTTAAGGAGGACTTACAAGTATTTCAGTTTAATTCTTTTCTTTATCTCTTAAAAGTACAGTTTTAAAAAAAACAAATATCTTTGATTTCTTTAATATCTTTTCAGTAATGGCTTATCATATACGTTATTTGGAACATTGCAGTTTTATCAGAGGAAATACTGAAAACAAAAAGAAAAACAATCTTTCATAAATGAAATTAGAATTTTTTCAAATTGTAATCAAAGCATCTCAAAGAAAATTTCTCAATATGAATACAATTGATGCCAGATTAATTATCTTAAATACATTAAAAAAGTTAGTATCTAATGACCAAGGAATTAATTTAGTGGTAACTGCATGCTCAAGTGGATAAGAAAATTATTTACTTCTTTTCATTTGATACGGATTTTTATGCTCCCACTGCTGTATGACTGGGGTTATTAAGTGTTCAGGTGTTTTTCTACACCCTTGCATGGGATAAACAGTATTGTATTGCAATTAATGATTTGCATAAAGGGAAATAAGTGTAAATCTGATGGATAAAGTGTTTTTTAGTTACTGCCTTTGACATTAAGAATTTTCACGCATTATTATTGCAACTTTTCTTTGCATGGAATTAAACTAACTTGCAATAAATGTTGTGTAACAAGTGTAAAAGTGCATGAAGGATGGAAATACTGGTTGGAGATTTTACAGGATTTATGGCTCTTGACATAAATATTAAATACTAGAATTTCTATAAATCATAGCTATTAAATGCAACCCCTTCTACACTATTGCATAGAGTACATGTAGAACCAGTTTTGGCCAATGAATGTAGATGTGCAAGGGAGGTACTTCTATTTGAGATAAATTTATTGGAAATATAACCCTTATAAATCTCTTATAATTAAAAACTATTGGCAAGAAAGCTTTGCTGCTGCTATGTAATAAGGACATAAGGGGAATATGTCTTTAGCCACTGTCAGTGAATTAATAATGAATACTTCCTTGTTCTCAAACTAAAATATGCCTTGAATTTAAAAGCTTGCTAGTTTCACCTTCCACAAAATCCAGAGCATTTAATGCCAACCTGTTATTTCTTAGCTCTACTAACGGAGAGTCCTTTATGAACGGTATCTGGAAACCAATGTTACATTTAACAACAGACAGAATGTAAAAATTTATCTCTATAGTCTTCCATTTAACAACAGACAGAATGTAAAAATTTATCTCTATAGTCTTCCATTTTTCACAGCTGATTTCAGCCTGCCTAGAGATTAAATACATTCACTATTCAGATTCTTACCTGAGTCGTTGTCGAATCCTTATATACTTATCTTTTTCGTTATCAGCCTTTGTCTTTTCTGTGGTGCATTCTGGTGCTCAGTGCCCCGACTTGTAACAAACCTGGAAGTCTGTGGCTGTGATGACGACTGTTGTGCATTAGAATATGGGCTAATGCTTCGGCTTTGAGTGTTGGTGGAAGTGAAAGCCATGTTCATACTTTTTTCATTGTCAGAATCTTCCACCAAAATGGTTTACTACAAACTCTTGTACGACTTTTCAGCTTTATTCTGAAGAATCAGACAGTTTGATTAGTTTCTTCTTATATGCACTGGTAATCAGGTCCTTACCTTTGTCTAGATTCTTATCTCATACCTTCTGTATCACTCATTCTGAAGTCCAAGTTCGAAATCGGTGTTAGCAACCTTCAGTTGACATTAAACTTTTGGAATTAAATTCAACTAATGGCTACTAATGAATAAATCATAAATCATTGTGATCACAACTCTTTAATTTAGTTACTGGTACTATTGATATCAACTTTATCAAACTTCAAAGTGATGACACTTTAAACCATCTCTAAACATTCTGAACAGTGCACATGGCTGAACAAAGTTCCTTGACATCATTTCAAAGGTTTATACAATCTCCGAGTAGCACCCCATCATTAGAATCTGTGACAACAGATACAGGGCTCAGGTATCGATGTTTGTTGACACGCATTGTACTACAGTACCTCATTATAAGATAATAAGATTAGATGTGTGTCAGCAAACATTGATACCTGAACCCTGTAACAACAGATGAACAAGATGAACCACCGGTTAAGAAAAAGAAAAATGCTAACGAAAGAAATAAATCAACTTGATTTACGGAGTTTGGATGTTTAATAGAAAAAAAAGATGAATTTCATTGTCAGTTGTGTCATCAATTATTTTTTCAGTATTAAATTCAGTTATTTTTTCAGTATTAAATTTAGTGTTAAATCTAGGATTCCAAAAGGGCACACAAATTTCCCCATCAAAAGGGCACTTTTTAATGCGGTATTTGGTAAAAAGGGCACTTAATTTAGCAACTTTAAATGTCACCAAATATATTTAAAATTTTAGTTTAAAATTGCATTATTTCCTTGTTTTATTTATATAGATGATATTTGAAAATGTAAAAGACAATTGTTATTGATAATTTGATGTAATTTGCAATCCTTAACATTGCTTTGGTTGAAAATCTTAATTCCAGCTTCTCTTCAGAATAAATTCCTTTTCACAGTTGTAGGAACTATAATTACTTAACATCTGTTACAATTACATTATTGCAATAATTATATGCTTTTGAGTATTGCATAAATTCCCAATTTGTAAACTTATACTGTTTCATGTTCATAAAAATTTATTCAAACTTCTCCAAGACCAACACTGCCCCTTCTGTCTATTACTGGCAACATGAGATACTGCAAGTTTTGTCATTGTACCTTGAACAGTCTTTACAATGTATCATTATTTTTACATAACTTAAATATTTGAATGACATGCCATTATTTTAGCTGAAAAGAATGTGTTATTAAACAAAATGTTATGTGGGATCTAGAAGTATGCATGTGCACAAAGACATAAACAAGTTTATAAGTCCTTGATGTGCAGTTGTATTTCTGGGTTGATAATCTGACCAATATTTTGATGAAAATAAAGAAAACCGTTTGCTACTAACAAAACAAAAATTTCTCTTAGCCTCCAACATCCACCCAATTTTCCTTCACAAATAAACTCCTGGATCTCGGTGCTACAGGAAGGATGTGTGACTGACATTTGAATAATTCAAATTCAAAATCTTAGAGGAAATTGCTGGAAGCATTAATAATGGGAAATATAAAGTGTATCTGTCCCCTTAAAGTTATTAGTTACTTTAGTTTTGTGACTGCTTTATACCACGATCTTTGTAAATAAGTTGCTGGCCCAAATGATTGTCTCAGCTCAAAGTACTTAAGTAATAGTAATAAACTATAATGGTTAATGTTCATTCACATTTATTGACTTACAGATCGTAGATATTCTATTGATTCTAGCAAGGACTAAGCCCTTGATTCTAGAAATACCAAAAAGTCATGTTTTATAATCAGTTACGGTTATGTTGTTCAGCTCTTTGATCGTAAAAAACCCACACGTCTGACAGTGTGAATACACTTCGTGTGTTTTTTGCCTCTCTTGTTGCAACTACTTATGATGATATTGTTGTATCAAATGAAAAAATGTTCTGAAATATCATCTTTGCCGGAATTACTGAACAATGTTCAAAATTATCAGAGGAAATGTGGAGAGTAGATCTTCAAATATTTGGTGTCAAATTGAGAAAATTAGTTAAATGATATTAAGTAAAGCATTTAAAATGGGTAGCGATCGTGACCTGCTATGTAAACCAGTCACTTTTCATTTAATGTTTTACTTTTCGTATCATCCTAGAATAATTGCTTTTAAAAATCAAACATCCTTTAATTTTCTTTAATATCTGACTGATAACAGATGTGAATTTGACCTGCAAAATTACTATTCCGGCATTCAGACAACCATGTCAAACTCTGTTCGTGTACAGATGTAATTTAAATATAAGAAGGTAACATTAATTAAATTGCCCCAATTAACACCTGAAAAGACAGACAGTACACAGGTTACGGCTGATATTTAGCGGGTCAAACAGCTGACTTAGACCATTACGTAATGTACGGAAAAGTGTTACCAAATTCTAAAGAGGGCATGTCCGAAGCGATATTCGTAATATACTGGCCATGTAAATAACGATCTTTTTGAGGGTTTCGTATTACGTGAACAAAGATTGATCTTCTTTAGTCTCATAAGATAATCACATAGGGAAAATAAGGGCATGGCGCTCAGAAAAAGGGCATGGCGCAGCATAAAAAGGGCATGGCGCGGCGCCATGCTATTTCGCTTTAGATAAAACACTAAAATTTTCTAAAATTCTAGGTATAACACTACTGGGTCCAAAAACCCCTGAGAATCCCGTTTTTCACTGCAAAACTCTGCAACACCCTGAAAAACTCTGAAAAACACTGAAGTCTGCCTGAAAAACACTGAAAAACTCTGACAGCCCTGATAAACACTGAAAAACTCTGAAGTCTACCCTGAAAAACTCTGAAAAACACTGACGACCCTGAAAAACTCTGCAAAACTCTGAAAAACTCTGACGCCATTGAAAAACTCTGCAAAACTCTGAAAAACCCTGAAAAACACTGACACCTACTGCGATGCCCTCCGGCCGTGCGATCGCGGCCTCGCGTACTTCTATACGGTCCCTTTTATAATATAAGCCCTTAAAATGGTTCGCTGTTATCTATATATGACCTTTAATAAGTATTAAATGTGGTGAATTTATAAGCGGGGAATAAGAAAAAAAACCGCATTTTTTACCATTTGTCAAGGACTTATTTTTACGATTTTTATAGATAAAATTACTAAGATATTGTTCCTATTCTGACTTACGTTTGTAAGATGATCTTTACATTTGCAGTTTAATAAATCACATGAATTACGTACTTAGCAAAAACAATTTTATTGACACAGGACTTTCCAGCGCAATGTCACTTGTTTTATTGATCGACTTAAAGGAAGAAAGAAGAATGAAATAAACAAACAAACGAACGAACAAATAATCTAACTACAGCAGTAGCATGTTACTTAACATCGTTTTTTCATAGAGGTGCATTAAGGGAGGGGGAAATAAGTACAAAATATAGAACAAGACATTTTAAAATTTATTTATTTATTTATTTATTTATTTATTTATTTATTTATTTATTTATTTATTTATTTATTTATTTATTTATTTATTTATTTATTTATTTATTTATTTATTTATTTATTTATTTATATATTTATTTATTTATTTATTTATTTATTTATTTATTTATTTATTTATTTATTTATTTATTTATTTATTTATTTATTTATTTATTTATTTATTTATTTATTTATTTATAATAAAAGCACTATTTTTCCGTACTGTAACATTTCGGCCAGCGGCCTTCTTCGGCGGACTTCATTTATTTATTTATTTATTTTCTTATTTATTTATTATTTATCTATTTATTTAATAATTAATTCATCTATTTATTTATAATAAGAACATTAAACTTTTCCGTACGAAAAAAATACATCAAAATGAATTTAATAAAAATAATTTTAAAAAATCGATAGACGAAGCTTACAGAAAACGCATAGTTTTAATTGTAAATAGATAAATAAATACAGAAAAAAAAGAAATAATTAATTCTATATATCCCTATCAATCATTCTAATAACACATAATGATTGATGTTTATTTTTACATCTTTTTCAATCTGTGTAAAGAATCCACCCAAATATCGTTATGTTACGACCTTAAGGCCGCTCCCCACTCTCTTTCGAGTTTAAAGGCATTCATGATTAATATTGATAAATCAATATTGCGTTCTTCATAAATTAGCGGCCATTCACCGATAAAACGCTGTGAAGTTGCGTTAATTTAATTCTACCAACCCCCCCCCCCCCTTTTTTTTTAACAGTGTCCAACTTGAGTGAACGAGCATGGCTTTGGGTATGCGTATTTCCTTCTCGCTACAGGCCGTAACGCAGCTACTTATTTAGTCCGTATGTAAATTAATGGAACAGAATAGCACTTTATATCACAGCTTTACATATCTCACATTTCGCATGTATTCTATAATATTGCTATTATCAGAGGAAATGCGGAAGAAATTGAACTTAAATAATTGATGTAGTTTAGTTTATGACATAAAAATAATTAAATGATCGTGTGTAAAACAAATTATTTCACTTTTGAAGATTGAAAATCAGTTTTTGTCCTAAACTTTATAAGTCACTGTTAAAATGACACTTTAATTTTGCCAATAACACAAAATTAACATTGAAATGTATCAACAGGATATGTTTCAACCTGTTACTAAATATGTTTTGTCCCCTCATACATACGAAGGCACTGTTAATTACGATTCCCAATTTACAGCATGATAGGTAACAAACTATATGAGATTACGAGCGATATTTACCGGGTTAAACAACCGGATGTTTATTACGTAATAGAGTACTGATGACCTGTAGAATAAAGGTAAAACAAAGACATGTTGGATTAAAATAAAGCAATTTCAGATTCCATGCGTGTGCCGTTACTTTCTAATGAAGATTATCTAGTATAATATATATATATATATATATATATATATATATATATATAAGAGAAGGGGCGTGTGTGTGTGTGTGTGTGTCGGGGGGGGGGGGTATATGGTCTCGATTTAAATATACTATATGATCTAAACATCCTACTCGACAATTTACGATTTGGATCCATAGGCTGGGGCAGATCGAGGTATCTGCTCTAAATATGACACCGGTTACTTGAATTTATATGTCATTTTGAAAATAAAGGTCAAATACTTTGCTAGTTTTGACATGACAGGGTATTTTATGTAAGACTTCTATGTCCCAGTCAACAGAGCGAGCGCCCTTGTATTCGCCATTGCTATACATGACCCTTACTGGATATATTGTTACAATACGTAATAAGGGAGATACTGTTCATAGGCGGATCTAGAAATTTTTGAAAGAAAAAAGGGGAGGGGGAGGGCACAGTCTCCCATTGAAAAGGGGGGGGTGGTTGTGTTAGGCGAGCGCCCTTGTATTCGCCATTGCTATACATGACCCTTACTGGATACATTGTTACAATACGTAATAGGCGGGCGGATCTAGAAATTTTTGAAAGAAAAGTGGGAGGGGGGGGGGAGGGGGGAGGGCACAGTCTCCCATTGAAAAGGGCGGGGGGGGGTTGGGGGGTTGGGGGTGCTGTTAGATAAAATCATTTTATTGTATAGAGTTACATGATGTAGATTAAGTAGGTAGTGATATAACAAACGGCAGATACGTTGTTACACTTATATATTGAAACTTATTTGATGCTACTTCAAGCAACATTATTGAATACCGAGAGAATATTTAATCACTGAAATATTTTATAGGACAAAATTTACGTATGTCATTCGAATGAAAGAGCAACACGTAGACACGTAAAATTTTCTGTTAAAGAAAGTTATTGTCCTCTGAACTTTGTTATATTACGCTGTTATAATAAGAACAAAGGTTAAATTTGTATATCTTAATTTTGTGTGAAAAGTATTGATACAGAAAAAATTATTGCGTGTGTGTGTGTGGGTGAGAAGGGGTGGGGATGTTAAACCTAAAGGTCATCACATGTGGGTATAGTCTCTATAAATGTTGCAACAGAATTGGAATAGAATGCATTGTGTTATTTAAAATGAATGACAAGCGATTTTCTTTGTGGTCGATTTGCTGTCAGTACTGGTGTATTAAATTCGCTTTTCGTATAAAATTTATAGGTACTGGTCACATTCAAATATTATTTATTTATTTATTTATTTATTCATTCATTTATTTATTCACTTTTTTAATTTATTATTCAATAATATATTATTTATTGACTAATTTATAGTTCTGAAGCTTCTTTTTTATATATATTTTTTAATTTTTTCTTCACTATTTAAATACACAGTTATGAAACAGTGATATTTACCAGGAATATATGTACATACATTTTCATTTGGAAATACAAATGTATATATAAATCTCGGTAAGAAAAGCCTCTGGGTTTGTCTGGTTTTGAATAATGCATCAGTAAAATTAAATTTAGAGATTCGTTAAAATAAATTCACTTCAAAACACCGTACAAAAATGCAAGATATGTTTTATTTATTTTCTCTTCCCTTTTTTTTCTAATTCACAACTCATCACATTTTATATACATTAATGCTAATAGGGCTTATAGAAGGGACCGTATAGAAGTACGCGAGGCCGCGATCGCACGGCCGGAGGGCATCGCAGCAGGTTTCAGTGTTTTTCAGAGTTTTTCAGAGTTTTGCAGAGTTTTTCAGTGGCGTCAGAGTTTTTCAGAGTTTTGCAGAGTTTTTCAGGGTCGTCAGTGTTTTTCAGAGTTTTTCAGGGTAGACTTCAGAGTATTTCAGTGTTTATCAGGGCTGTCAGAGTTTTTCAGTGTTTTTCAGGCAGACTTCAGTGTTTTTCAGAGTTTTTCAGGGTGTTGCAGAGTTTTGCAGTGAAAAACGGGATTCTCAGGGGTTTTTGGACCCAGTAGTGTAAGTTGTTTTGTCTTTGTATACATGGCTAATGACTTGCACATTTGGCTTATTAATTTGTGCTTGCATCAGCCAAATGGCTATTGAACAATTTATGCTACTGCTAACACAGACTGATCTGTGAGGATATGCTTTCTTTTTTCAATACAGGGGCACATGCATCACATGTTGCTGGAATAACTGCTGGATATTTTCCGGATGAGCCTGATAGGAATGGTGTTGCACCTGGAGCCCAAATTGTCTCAATCAAAATAGGTGATACTCGTTTGGGTTCCATGGAAACTGGTTCAGCCCTGGTCAGAGCTGTAAGTTAAGCTCTTTCTGTTAGTGAATTGTTGCTTGGAAAGTGAAAGATTTGAAATCTTAATGATTACCGTGACATTTAAATCTGATGTTACTGAATACAAGACAAGGAGAATATCTTGCAGATGGAATCATGTCTGTCTCTATCACTTTTTATGTAGTATTGAAGGATAGTCCTTTCAACTGAACATTGTTACTACTCTATGTTAATTGTAGTACTTGTACATGTATTGAGAACAAGAACTAATGTAAGAGGAGTGTGTTTATTTAGTAAGATTTATATTAGGCCACACCAAATTAATTATTAGTTCTTCAGATGTATTTGATAATTTTAAGGGGCAAGCGGGCGCAAAAATAAATTAAATTAATTTTCAGAATGAAGTTAAAATTACAAAAGTTTTACAAAATAAGGACCTATAGAGTTACGGAAGTTATAAAATATTTATAAGATCTGCCTCATTTTGAAAATATTGATGTCTTAAGCAATAAAAATGACTTCATTTGAAGCCTTTAAATGCAAATCATCATCAATTTGGTGTACAATTCTGACTTGGGAATCTATCAGGTCGTTTATCATTTCAAAAAAAAGTTTTGGAAATTTAATAAATATTGTATTTGAATAAATTTGACAATTTTAGATCTTTCAGGTCTATTGCAATACAACATCATTTTTATTTCATGTTTAGATGATAAAGGTGATAGAGTTGAAATGTGATTTAGTGAACTACAGTTATGGGGAGTCATCAAATTGGCCAGACAGTGGGTATGTTGGACATTTTAGCATCAACTCAGTTGGTGTTGATGTTTATTTTGAATTTAATAACACATGGGGAAAGAATCAGTTGAGCTTATGTAATAACCTGTTGTCTGTTCAGAATATATCTTATGAGGAATATCTGCTATATGTTTTAGTTACCTGGTGCCATTTTGGCTCTGGTCCTTGATTCTCATTACAAGAAAATGATTGTAGTTCTTTTCCATTTCAGTATTTTGATTAGGGTAGGACATCAGTACATAGTATTTATCCCATGCCTAATCAAAACCCATCTGTATACCCATTTAAGATTTATACCAGTGTCCTAAACAGTTCTCTTAAGTAATGAAATTTCAGTCTTCATGGGTTCCAGTTTTCATGGTTTCACCACAAAATACATGTTCATGGGTTTGTAATTTTGTGGACAGCACCTCTTATTGAAAAACAAAATTAATTGACGTCTATTCATGCAACATTCCTAGATTTATATAGTTGACAAAAGAGGCTTTTAATAACAGTGATTCGAATTGATTATTAATTAATTGCTCTGCAAAATTCATTTCTCCAAACAATGGTCATGATAGCTTTGGTTTGGGTCTGTGTACATTCAACAGTAACTTACCTGTTCTAAATTTACCTTATACACATTCTTGATCGATTGATTCCCTGTTTGGCATTATAACTGTGAGATTAATATGCATGAATAACCTTCATTGGAAGATGGTAGTTTAAGGTTTAGGATAATTTTTGTTGACTAAACACTGTAGTTTTAAACTGATTTTTTGCCTACGTACAGTATCCATTAAAATTGTATTTCTAAACAGTACTGATGTAGTATTGTACCATTTCATTCTTAACTTTGTCTAACCCTAATAATCAGTGTTTCTCATCCAAGTTTTGTAATAATTTCAATAAAACACTATAGGTTTGATTAACTCATAGTACAAGTTAAATATAAGTGAGGATGAACAAAATGATTTGTAATATCTGGAAAATTTAGAAATGTGATTTTCCATTAATTATTGGCAACATAGTGTGTTGGGGATATTCTGTAATCAAGTTTTTTGTTTGTCCATTGGTCTGTAAAAATAAAAGTTTTCTGCACTTTTTTCACACATTGTTTGAGATACTAGACTGGAAATTGGTACACTTCTTTGTTACCAAGAACTACAGAGTTTGAATTTTGTCTTGATTAACTTAACTTTCGTTGAGGTTATGACTCTTTGTCTTAAACGATGCTGCATGTGGAAGGTGTTAGTCCTGGTTTGTAGACAGTTAAAGTTTTTGTATTGACTATGATGAAAATATTAATATCAGAGAAAAAATATTCAGCCAAGTTATCCAATGAACATCCAATATTTATACAAGTTAGAATAGTACAATGTTAAAGGTAATTAGTAACGGTTATAAAAAGATATAACCAGTAGAGGTTTAGACTGCAAAGTCTCTTGG
This sequence comes from Pteria penguin, assembly GCA_035048485.1. Lineage (NCBI taxonomy): Eukaryota > Metazoa > Mollusca > Bivalvia > Pterioida > Pteriidae > Pteria > Pteria penguin. Next base: position 48,869,938 of record CM068583.1, on the reverse strand, counting down.
GTTTTTCACATTCCTTTTTACATCATTCCTCCAGAGATTCATATTTTTGAAGACATCACTAAAACTATTGTTTAAAACATACCTACAGGGTATATATTTCAATATGTGCTTGATTTAGTTTTCTATATAAATATCTGTAGTAAATGCTCATTGTTTTGTAAATTGTGAATAAGAATCTTTCTATGTTTTATGGAGTTAGTTTGTTTTATATTGTTATATACTTTATAGACGGGTGTGTGATATCCTGAGTGAAGCTGTAAACAAGCATGGTGTGGTATTTGTCTCCAGTGCTGGTAATAATGGTCCAGCATTGTCTACCATGGGAACTCCAGGAGGCACATGTACTGCATTGATAGGTATACTATAACAACCCAGAAAATAATTAAACACTATAATATAAAGTACAGTTAAGGTATTTATCTTGAAAGAAAGTACCTTCCTTGGACAAACTTCTCTTCTTCAGACCTTTGAAGCTAATCCTAAGCAAATCCTTTAACTCATATGCTATAATAATTATATGTAATGATGATTTATTTGAATAAATACTGTTTAAACAAACAACCAAACACTGTGACCCTCTTGTGTCTTGCGTTGCCTGGTCATTCATGTGCATCATTTCACCTTTTTAGCTCACCTTAGCCAAAGGCTCAAGTGAGCCATAGTCATAGTGCGCCGTTCATCGTCCGTCGTCATTGTCGTCCGTCCGTCGTTAACTTTTTCACATTTTCGACTTCTTCTCTGGAACTACATTGCAGATTTGGATCAAACTTTGTGTAAATGATGTACTCAGGTCCCCTACTAAAATTGTGTTCGGGATCCAGATTCCCTCAGGGGTGGATCCAGGGTGGGGCCAAAAGTGCCCAAAATGGTACCCCTCTTCAAACATCTTCATCTCCAGAACCAGTACATATATGGGGTAACTAGGTAATTGCATTTCAAGAATCTATAAAGATGGGTTATTGAAAATTGTTTTCGGGGTTAAGATCCGTCAAATAGAAATTTACGCTTTTTTGACATGTTTTTGGACTTAGTCATTTCAATGCAGAAATGTGTCATGTTTTTCTGTTAATTGATATTGATGATTTCTTAATGACTATTTTGATCATAGTTGTGGTAAGGAATATTATTGTGAAAGAATTTTGTCATTATCTCAATTTTTGGATTTTTTTATGAATTTTTTAAGACTTCCCAAAAAAAGGGGGGGTTGGCCATTTTTCACATTTTCAACTTTTTCTACAAAACCACATGAAAGATTTTAATGGAACATGGAATACATGAAGTACTAAAGGTCCTCTATCAATTTGGTAAATTTCATCCAAATTGGTTAACAGATAGTGCCACCATGTCTATGAAGTAGGTCTCACAATAGTACATATACCACTTGGTAATTGAAATATGGAGAGTAGCGGTTCAAATCCAGCTGTGGTCAAAAATATTTTTTTTCATTTCTTTACACATCTAAATAAGTTTTTAGATGTTTCTCAACACTCAACATATGAAATTAGACAATTTTAAGTTTAAGACTTCCAAAAAAAAAAGGAAGGGGGTGGGGTTGGCCATTTTTCACATTTTCATCTTTTTCTACAAAACTGTTTGAAGGATTTTAATAAATCTTGGTAGAAATAAGTCACTTATGATCCTCTTCAAATTCTGTTGTTTTTGTCCAGACCTCTTTACAGGTGGCGCCACCATAGTCAAAAGTAGGTCACAAAAGAGTTCCCTCGTTTAACAATATTCTTTTTGATACGGGCTGTATACAGAGACAAACAGAATGCATAGAAATGATCTAGAGGGATGAGTGAAGACGTATTGTCATTTTGGTTCCCTTCCAAAATCAAATTTTAGAATTTTCTTTCGACATTTCTTTTGACTTGGTGATTTCAATGCAGAAAAGTGTCATTTTTCCTAGTTAATTGATAATGATGATTTCTTATGGACTATTGTGATCATAATTATGGTAAGGAATGTTACTTTGAAAGAATTTTGTCAATATCTCAATTTTTGGATTTTCTATGAATTTTTTAAGACTTCCAAATGAGGGTGTATAGGAACAATTCAATCACATTTTTCACTTCTGCTGTTATACCACATGAAAGATTTTAATGAAACATGGAATACATGAAGTACTAAAGGTTCTCTATCAATTTGGTAAATTTCATCCAAATTGGTTAACAGATAATGCCACCATGTCTAAAAAGTAGGTCTCACAATGGTACATATACCACTTGGTAATTGAAATATGGAGAGTAGCGGTTCAAATCCAGCTGTGGTCAGAAATTTTTTTTTTATTTCTTTACACATCTGAATAAGTTTTTAGATGTTTCTCAATACTCAACATATGAAATTAGGCCATTTTAAGTTAGATCTGGACAATATTTGAAACAATTGTTGTTCATGACCCAGACTTGAAATCAGTCAACAAAAGGCCCCACCTAAAGAAAATGACTAACTTGTTGCCCTGAATGACATCTTGCAGAGACAAAGGAAATGCTTAATATCAAAATCACCTGAATGGATGTGCAAAAAACTGTTGTTTTTTATTCTAGTCTGAAATAAAATTTGACATACCGGTATTTTCAACATTTGTGTTGACTTAGTCACAGTAATGCAAAAATAAATGAATTCTTCCTTCATGCATGACTGATCATCTAGGTACTCAGGTGAGCGATATAGGCCCACTTGGGCCTCTTGTTTGATATGTGCTTTTAAAAATTATTCTTACTTGCAAGACTGCCATACTGATAGTCATTACCATTAATTGTTAACATTTGAAACTTCAAACAAAGTGGGATTTTTTTTAGGATTGAAAAAGGAAAGGTGAGGGTTGCACTATTTGTATGTTATATAAGCTCTTACAGACTTCTTTATCAGAACTAATAGAAGGATTTTGATGAAAATTGGTGCTCTGCTCATGGTAGGGAGTTCCTGGGTTCGACTTCTTACCTGCTGGCACACTAGAGTATAAATTTCGATGCAATGCATCAAGCAGTTGCTGTCACTATATACAAGAAATATTCCTGGAGTGATGTAAACAATAAAACAACAATCAATCAAAATTATGACTGATTATTTTCCTGTAACATTTAGTTCAATATACTTCTTCAGATCTAGTGGAAAGATTTTATTGAAAAAGTTTGTAAGGTCCCTTAAAAGTGTTGTTTTATTATGGCTAAATCTGCTCAAAGGTAGATGCAATCCAGGGTGGGGAAATTCAGATCTAGGAGGGTACTCTGCTTTTTGAGAAAACTCCTCATAAGTAAAGAAATGTGGCATTGCTTTGGTAGGTTCTGAAGTGAGATTTCACTTGAGAAACTTCTAGTACAACGTGTACTTTCTAGTTTATTGTGTGCTCAAGGTGCTCAGGTGAGTGATACACATGTAATCCCATTTGGAATCTCATTCTTGTGGCCTGAATTGTTAGTTTTTATCTATCAATACCTCCAGATAAAATTTCAATAGTGTCAACAATTAGTATAAAATTGCTCAGTTTATGCAATATACAGATATAAAATCCCAATTTGAGTTCAAGTATTAACTACTGTACTGCAGTCTAATTGGTTGATTGAAATATTAAATATTTGTCCTAAATATATTGTTGTACTCTGAATAATATACAATACATGAGTACAATTCCAAATTAAACATTTGATTATGATTTATGTTTGATTATTATATTTGAAGTAAACTACAACGTGTTCTCTTTGAAAATGTAGGAGTTGGTGCTCAGGTATCCCCTGCTATGATGGCAGCTGAATATGCTCTCAGGGAAAAATTACCAAGTCAGCAATACACATGGTCATCTAGAGGACCCACGTAAGATCTCTTGATTCTGTATAGTAATTATTATTCATGTAAAGGAATGACCGTGATTGGACTTAATTGGATCATCAGTGGTTTACAAACAAATCTGGTTCTTCTGAAATTTGATTGGATGGGAATGTAAAAACAAGCATGCATCTAGATATAATTTCAATCCATTTCAATTTAGAGTTCTTGAATACTTATCATGAAAATTATGAGGCATATAATGTACTTAAATGAGTTTCTCATTATACCACAAACAAAGTTTGGGGGGTTATATAGGAATCACCCTGTCTGTCTGCCCATCTGTCTGTCCATCCGTCTGTCTGTCTGTCCACCAAACATTGTCCGGGCCATAACTTCTCACCCTGTGCATGGATTTCAATAATATTTCACAGAATTGTTGCTTACGATCCAAGAGTGTGTATTGACCTTAAACCAAGATAAAGGGTCAAGGTCATGATATGATAAACACTATAAGTAAAACTTTGTCTGGGCCATAACTTCTCCTCTGTGCACAGATTTCAATAATATTTCACAGAATGTTTGCTTAGGATTCAAGGGTGTGTCATGACCTTGAACTAAGGTCGAAGGTCAAGGTCATAATAGACTCAATAAGTAAACCTTGTTTGGGACATAACTTCTCATCCTGTGCATGGATTTCAATAATATTTCACAGAATTGTTACTTAGGATCCATGGATGTGTTATGACCTTGAACCAAGGTCATAGACCAAAGGTCAAGGTCATTATATACACAATAAGTGAAACATTGTCCAGGCCATAACTTCTCGCCCAGTGCACAGATTTCACTAATATTTCACAGAATTGTTGCTTAGGATCCAAGGGTGTGTAATGACCTTGAACCAAGGTCATACGTCAAAGGTTAAGGTCATAATAGACACAATAAGTAAAACCATGTCCGGGCCATAACTTCTTCCCCAGTGCACAGATTTCAGTAATATTTCACAGAATTATTGCTTAGGATCCAAATGTGTGTCATGATTTGAAACTAAGGTCATAGGTCAAAGATCAATGTCATAATAGACACAATAAGTAAAACCTTGTCTGGGCCATAACTTCCCACCCTGTGCACAGATTTCAATAATATTTCACAGAATTGTTGCTTATGATCCAAGGATGTGTCACGACCTTGAAATCAAGGACATAGGTCAAGGGTCAAGGTCGTAATAGACACAATAAGTAAAACATTGTCCAGGCCATACTTCTTACCCTAAGCACAGATTTCAATAATATTTCACAGAATTGTTGCTTAGGATCCAAGGATATGTAATGACCTTTAACCAAAGTCAAGGTCAGAATGCACCCAAGCCAGATTCTTTTCATTCATTATATCTCAAAATGTACAGGTGGGACATTACATTTATACCAGTGATGTATCTTGGGATGAATTATTGCATGTTTCAACGTTGTTGCCAGTGGGGATTTGTCCCAGTAGGGCAGCTTTAGTTGTTCATGGAAAATGAAGCCAGCATATCACTTGCAAATTATATAAACCACAAAATAGTTCTTAGAGATTTTGTATGTGACCTGAACCACTGAATAGTCCTAAGAGATTTTGTGAATGACATGAACCACAAAATAATTCTTAGGGATTTTGTGTGTAACATGAACCACAAGAATAGTTCTTAGAGATTTTGTATGTGACATGAACCACAGAATAGTTCTTAGAGAATTTGTGTGTGACATGAACCACAAAATAGTTCTTATAGACTTTGTATGTGACATGCATGGAATATGAATATAACTATCCTCTGTGGAAAATTCATGTTAATACATGGACAGTCAGCTCTCGTTGTACCGGTGCTCAATACATTAGCATATTCAGATATCGGCAGAAATTTGCCGCTAATAAAACTTACATACTCTGATTTCTGTTCTTTAAAACAGCATATTTGCCTTCTGGCACCCGCAGTGCTTATTGGGAACAAGTGTACCTTTTCACACTTTCTTGAATTTTATATACTGGCAGGCTACCTGAATTGCCAATATAGATATATAACCATTGGCAAATAAATTTCATGATTGACTGTGCCATATTCTATAAATTAAGCACATGTATGCTGTTAAACCTGTTATTTGCTTTGTAGATTAGATTAAACATATTTTATTGTCACAGCAAGACAAAGGGATTAGGTACAAGTTTTCCAACTCAGTAAAACCCTTTCCCTCTGTAGATATACATAGACCTATACCTGTATTGTTTAATAAAGAACTAAATTTAAAAGATCCAATAATTGGAATATGCATATATGACACACATGATCTGTTCAAAAATATTTACATTCATTCATTACGGCTTCCTATAAAATAAACAAATACATGGTGTATTTTGGTAATGACTGTAATTAAATGGAAATTATTTTGATTTATTTCTCATTTTGAATCAAGTCGAACACACATACCGATCATAAAGTTTTCGTTAACATGGCAGAACCACATCAGGAAAAGAGACATGCTCAACTTAACATTTCAGAGGAAACTGAAATAGTTGAATACAAATTACAAAAATAATAGCTGATTGATTGATTGATTTTTGTTTAATGTCACACCACGAATATTTCACGTATATGGTGATGGCATCTGCCTGATGCGGGGCATACAAATTTTGACCTTTGCAACAGACCCACCCGAAGCAGTGAGGGATCTTTAACATGCCATGTATACCACGACACGGGGCTTCGGATTTTACTGTCTCATCCGAAAGACAGGACAATGGCATGACCATAGCGGGAGTCGAAACCCAGCCTCTCGAATCAGGAGTCCAGCGCGATACCACTAGGCCGCGCCGGCTTACGAAAATAATAGCAACCAATCGTTATCATGACATATTCAATCAAACGGATAGACACCAAGAAACAGACATGGCTGTTGTAAAGAGAGTTGACTGTATACAGTAAACTTTACAAAAAAATGAACATGCTTGTCATGAAATTTGGTTTGTATTTATTGTTTATTTGCTTTTAGCCTTGCGGCTCATCAGCAACTGTTTGTAACAGTCAACTTAGTCCCAGCAAAATTGTCATACATTTACATTAAATTTCAAATAACTTTCAGCTGTTATGAAGTTTCTATCCCTTTGTCTGATTTCTCTGTTATTTTTACCTGCTGCAACAAAGAGGCACACTAAAATTCAATTAACACTGTAACGGTGAAGTTATCATTATCATTTATTACTCTAACTGCTCCAATCTGACTGTCAACATACAATAAACATAAGTCATGGCATGCTTTGTTTTGACAACGTTTAATTTTAATTATAAAGTAAAATTATGCATCCTGAAGCTGTCTCTGATAGCAATCATGATGACCTAACCCTAGCAGATATCTGTAATCTTTGGAAAGAATCAGACATTAGTGGACTTCAGTAAAATATATGCGATCAAAGAGCGATATGACTGTGAAATTTGCTGGAGGAAAACTTTAATTTTAGTTACATGTGTTACTGTTTTGTCTATGTTGATAACATTTTCCTTTATTAATGAGTACCCAAAAACTGTTATGTCAGATCTTTCTGTTGTAGAATTAGATATGGAGACAGAGAATTTTGATTCATTGTCTTTTGAATTTTGTTATAAATAAAGTTTACAGTGTTGATAATGGAATTATATACAAATGAAATTTATATATTTTGTAGATTGATCATTTATCATTCATGTATGATCTTTTCAGGCATGATGGAGCATTAGGAGTCAGTATTAGTGCTCCTGGTGGTGCCATAGCTTCAGTTCCTAACTGGACTCTCAGAGGCAATCAGCTAATGAATGGGACCAGTATGAGCTCTCCTAATGCTTGTGGCTGTATAGGTAAACCAATGGAGATAGCATATAACCACAATATACTAGAAATATTCCCATACTATTTCCTCCTGGAATATTTACACACACCCCTCCTTGTTGGACGTTGCATATGGTCACATGTTTGATAAAAGATTCAAATGGAGTTTTAACCAATAATGTAATTCATGTACATTCAAGCCCTTCATTGTTATGTACTCTGTCTACTAGAAATGTCTTTTTATCGAGATGCTCCAAAATTCAGTTAAAACAGAAGTTGATTTTTTTCCTTAAATTCAGTTTAAGCTCACTTTGACAAAGTAGAGAAGATGCATGCTAATCTTCTGACTGAAAACTTCTGGTTAAGAAGTACTGAGTGGTTCAATATTAAACAAAGAATAAATGCAACAGTGACCAAAGTTAAACTAGTAATTTGTCGTGGAATACTGAGTTGATTGCATCATTTTGGTAGGTTCTGAAGTTGTCTACATGTGCATTATTTATTTTTAGTTTGATTTTTCTACAGGACTGATTCTATCTGGGCTTAAAGCAGAGGGCATTACTTACACACCTTTTGCAGTCAAGTTAGCTCTTGAGAACACTGCGTTTAAAGTGCCAAATATTGAAGCATTTGCTCAGGGACATGGACTAGTTCAGGTATTGCAATATATCATTTAATTTTGTTTGTGTTGATGGTCTTGCGGCAAATCTGATTGGTTAAAAATTTAAGTTGATTTCTGCATCAACAAAATTTTGAGTGCAAATATGTCACATTTGCTTGAACTACTTTCCTCTGGAATGCAAAACCCTGTTCTATTTATGGAACAGTGATTCCTGTGTTGTAAATCGATTACATAACATTGTTTCATTATATATTACAAATTCAAAGTACAAAAGAAATCGCACTTCACTTCAGAAACTATTAAAAAATATAATTTCTTACTATTATTCAATAAAAAAGTAAAATATAACTAGGTCTGTTTACTAGGCTACAGTACAGTGCTTTGTAGAAATGCATGTAGTTAAATACAAAACAAAAACAGTACTTTTCTGCTACTAGCCAATCCCTCACCATTGGATGCTGATAACTGTAATTTCTACTGTATCATACCCGACTAGACAAACAGAATGGGCACCAGAGCAGGTGCTGCCTCAGATCCAAGTTCCTGAACCTGCTCTTTCCACCTTGTGACATGCACATGCACCAGTCAACATACATTGCATTTCTAATAATACTAATTAAGGATTAACTTTCACAATTTTGCAATTTATTGAGATATAGTATGAGCGGAGGAAAATATCTGCATTGCTGGTTGCTCCTAGCAACTGATCAAACCATTTTATGAAGCTATAAAATGCTTTCAACGGCCAATCAAATTTCTTGTTTCATAAAAAATTTAATTATTAGCATATAAAATATAAATACCTTAGGTAACAGATTATCATCCTCATATGCATGTTTCATTAATTCTTGTTTTTAATAATTGTTTATTCTATATCACTTCTAGTCTTTTCAATGGACACTAGGATCAAATTTTTGACCCTCGTGTTAGCCACCGTTATTGACTTCAAAATGTTGTTTACCTGGTCATTGTATTACTACGCGATCAATTCACATGTATCAAGGACAAAATAGTAATGTAGTGCCATAATGAATTATGTTTATTGGATACTTATTAAATTTTTGTTTCCATATATAAATAAAATAAGAAATGAATCCTGTATTTTCGGTCGATTGAGGTATCAACCAAAAATTTTGGATGGGAAAACTTTTGCATCAGTGCACTTCGAGCACTGAAATTTAGGTTGATACCTCAATCAACCAAAAAAATAAAGGATTAATTTCTTTAATCACATTAGATATATTGAATTTTAAGTTATAAATGTCTTTAAACATTACAGCTTTTAGGTTGTAAAATTGGGGCTTAAACATTATTGTACAATGTTCAATAATTATCTACTCTTGATATTTATTAGTCTCTTCTTATGTGGGTCAGTCCTTGTCTGTTATGTTTGGATTCCACTCTATAATGTAAATTTCCTTCAGAACAACTTAATGTAATTTTGTCACATGATACTGTATGTTTGCAGAATATTTTAGGAAATTTTCATTGCAAATTTAAGATTACTGTTGCTAGAAAAAGAATATTTTCCACTTTATAACAAGATATGTCTGACTTTAGTATATGGAACATAATCATACAGTGACCATTAAGAGGATACTTGAAAATTATATTTGTGACAAGTTTTGATCTAGTGTAGATCAGTTGGTTAGGTGCTCAGTTCGTGATCAAGAGGTCCTTAGTTGTAGTCCAACCAGTGGCTCTTCAGTAATCTGTCTTTTGGAAAAGACAGTGAAAACTGAGGCTCCCTGTCACAGTAGAAGCGACATGTAAAAGATCCCTCATCAGGGCCCCGCTTCATACATGTAAGCGAGTGCCCTGAAGTAATCACTCTGTCAGCAAAAACTTTAACATTGGCCATATCTAATACACTGTCACAGGTAGAGCTTTCATATTTGGCATGTGTGTTCCTTATGACAAGACCTTTCCGTTGGTACCAAAATTTGTTATCATGTGACCTTGACAAGACCTTTGACGTGCCTTTGAAAAACTTTAACATTAACCATAACTATTGAGCCGTTAGGAGTAGGGCTTTCATATTTGGCATTTGCGTTTAATATGACAAGACCTCTCTGCTGGTACAGTGATTCCATTTAATCTGATAGTCTATTTGCGTGAATAAAATATCAGATAAAGCAGGTTATCAGATTAGAAGTAATTGCGAAAGTTGCTGCTTTATGTTGTGTAACATGTCATAGATGTCTACTCATATGGACGTTTCATAGCGATTGTTTTTATTTCGAGATATACAACTGCTTACATGGTGTAATTAACTTGCGTCAGTTGTTAGGAAATCTTGTTCATTTTTAACTGATGATTATCTTCAAACACAAGTATGAAGAAAAAGCAATAGATTTTTCCAGATTTCAATTTAATGTGTCACACTAATATTAGTTGTGCATGCTTGAATTCCATCAATACAAGCATTAATTATCATGGTCCTAGTTTTCAAGATAAAACTTGACAGGTAACCAGTAGTGTTATACTGTACTTTTACTCCATGGGGGCTCAATGCATTGATGCTACGTGTGTTAAAATTCAGGATAGGAATCAGACACAACAACTAAGTAACTCTGTGAAATTTTAATGTTTATATGTATCATACGATTTTAAATGTAGCATATATTTATATATATATAGTTGCCTTCATACTTGGATTGGATATCATCTCTATTTTTTGGCATGTTGGAAACTTGGGCCTGGGAACAGCCGAGTCGCATAGCTACTTCAGTCTGTGGCAACTTTTCTTCTAGAAACTTAACAACTTCATATTTGTCAGCCAAGGAGAGATCTTATCTTTTTCTTTTGATGGTCATTGCGTTGCTACGTAGAACTGTGAAATGATAAGCTTTTTATGTGCACTCTCATTTATGGGAAATCGGCACTTTAAATGTCCAGTAACAAACAATAAAAACCATTTAGTTAATAACCTTATTACAATTACATCTACTTTCAATTTCAGTCATCAACATGTTGCATTAATTACGAATGACGTTACAGCGATAACTAATTAAACCTGTATAGGTACTTCAATGAGATGTCAATTGTTGTATACACAAACAATCAATTATTATTCCTTAGTCGTCGTCGTATTGCAGTAGGTGTTGTTATATGCCTATGTTGTTACAGCTGGGTGGTTTCACAAAAATATTAGAGCTTCCCGAAATATTTTATCAACGGTAGATTTGCTATCAGATAATCCAAAACTTGGACTTTTCACTATCAGATAAAAAAGACAAATTATTACAGAATAACATAGAAATGGTTTGGTGTTTTAATATCATAACAGATAAAACGAAACATCAGATAATACGATATCAGATAAATGGAGTCCACTGTACCAAAGTAAGATCAATGTCATGGTGATAGGCATCCTGTGGGGCCCTTCTGACTTTGTCAGTTTTATAGTTGTTAGTATATTTCAATGTTGTAAATGTAAAATATGTTATGGACAGATTTTATGATATTTATAGGTTGAAAAAGCATATGATTTCCTCAAAACATATTCCAAAGAGCAAGAGGGGAAAGTAAGATTCCTGATTCATGTTGGAATGGAAGGAAAACGAGGGATCTATCTACGTGAACCTTGTCATTTTTACAAACCATATGAAATCAACGTCACTATCGAACCATTTTTCTTTGACTCAGCCACTCAGGAAGAAAAAATTGATTTTAATAAGAGGTTTTGTCTGGTTTGTGATGCTTCATGGGTCCAACACCCAGAACACCTAGAGCTGATGAACATTGCTAGGCCATTTAGTGTGAAGGTTGATGCATCTGGACTACCCACTGGAGCTTATTTTACAGAGGTATGTATGTAATTCTGTGGTGGCAGACAACTTGGAATGTTAAGCCCACACATTCATGACTTCCAGTGAAGTGTATAGAATTAACAGTAAATTCTAAAAGTAGTCTTTACATATTGGATAATACAGTCTAAGTATATGAAACTTGTCATTTTCAGTATTAGACATATATTAGGTATATATTATGTTTAATTGATCCTGTTTAACTTGATTATTATCTCTTTAATAGATATGTGCCTACGATGTCAGTTGTTTGGAAAAAGGTCCAGTATTCAGAATTCCTGTCTCTGTTATGATTCCAGAAAAGTAAGTGTCATTATAATGGAGTATCTTTATTTTAAAGATATCTATATTGAGTTCATCTTTGAATACTGACAGTAACCTTACTTTCAGAATCAACTCTGATAGTGTGTCAGTGATGAATATAAACATTATTCTAAAGAGCACTTTAGGTCATTTTGAACATCTTTACATACTTCTTAAAGAATTGAGGTGGAAAGAGTCCATCTGACTCACTAATTTGCTTACTAGTTAGTTTGAGATTTGAATTCTACCCTATTTTTCTTTGTTTCTTGTCCAAATTAAAATTTTATAAACAAAGATCCTGAAAAGGTTAAGGTCTTAAGGCAGCAACTGTAAATAATCTCTTGGAAATATAGTTATGATATTAAATATTCTTACGTTTTATATATGTTAATATTTCTACGAAACTTCCGTTGAAAAGGCAGAATAAAGTTTATCTCAAAGCTTACCTAAATGTCCAGCAATCTAACTGTCATTTTGTACACACATTTGTAATACTTGTTGGATGTAATTTTACCTATGAAGTAGATGTAACGTTCACATATCTATAATTGTAGATATGAATTTGAAAGGAATTTAGAGAAAAATTAAAATCTATTGTCTGTTAATGGGTCAGATGTTGCTTAGTAATTCTGGAGTTACAGACATGAAAATAGTTTGGAAAACTCCCAGATTAGTGGGATTTGGAGCACAGCCCTGATCTTTTCTCATGTGGAAGTAGTGCATGAGGGTTTGTGAAAACCACATAGGATTCTGTTCAGTGAAAATATAAATAACATCAGCAGAGTTATTTATAGAATATTTTGGTTAGTTAACTGTAAGATTAATTTTAAAGTTGCAATAGTTTTGAATTGCATGACCATGAAAATGTTACAAAGACATCATGTGCATGTATACCTAGCTATTTATAGTTGTACCAGATGTAACAGTCTTTTTATAACATACAAATAGCAGCAGCAAAGAAGTTCAAAAAGTGCAGTTCACTTTGAAATAGTTTTCTATTGTGGCTTATATTATTGCCATAATCACATTTGAGTTCTAACATGTGGCCGTTTAATCAGTTAGGTTATTTTTCTAATTTCACTCATCAGAATCACTTCTCAGTTGCAAGGCAGTACAAAGGAATTTGGGAAATTGATGATCAAAGACTAACTGACTTCTAGCCACAAAATTTTTTGTGATATAATGTTACAGGTTTTCAAAGTAAAGAAAATTTCTATTGATTTTTTCAGGGTGACAGATTTGATAAAGCATGAAATACAATACAGTAACACATTCTCACCTGGTCACATTCAAAGACATTTTATTCATGTACCTATGGGAGCCAATGTAGCAGGTATGACACTTAATAACAGTTAAGTTCTAATTTTATGGTCAAGGACTGTGATATGGAGAATTCTTATTGTAATTGTCATATACACATATGCATGTATAAAAATATGAGTAGCAGTGCTGCTTCTGTGTATATGACAATTGTTAAAATAGTAAGGGAAGAAGACTAAATGTTGTGTCATAATTAGTTCACTGGGACAGAATGTCTGGAGAGCTGTTGTCATACCCTGCGATTCGGCATCAGCATCCTTTAAAAACTTTAACCTGGCCTTTATCTTTTTAACTATTAGTGGTAGAACTGTGATACTTCACACATAGGTCCTTCATGTCAAGAGCTTTCATTTGGTATTATGACTTTCAAACTTTCGACCTTGGACTTTGACGAACTTTTCAGAAACCTTAAAATAGGCTACATCTTTTGAAGCAATAGGGATAGGGCTTTGATACTTTATACATAGACTCCTCATGACAAGAGCTATATCTTTTGAACGAATAGGGGTAGGGCTTTGATGCTTTACACATAGGTCCCTCATGTCAAAAGCTTTCATTTGATACCATGACTTTTGACCTTCTGACCTAGACCTTGAAATTTGACGTACTTTTCAGAAACTTTACTCGGGCTTTTTCTTTTGAAATATTAGATAGGGATTTCACAAGTACATTCATTGTGACCAGAGCTTTCATCTGCTTAACTTTTGACTGTTACATTTGACTTGGTCTTGAATTAAGAAAACAGAAAAATTACATGCTTTCCCTCTGACAATGTCCACCATTGAGCTATGATGTCATTGACAAGTCTTGTTTTTCAAGTATATTGATGATCATATGTGGTGTTTTCAAAGAACATTGCTTGTAATATCAATAGAAAGAAAAGGTTTTTTTTTCAAATGAAAAAAGTGTAAAAATTATTCCAGAATAAGATTTTTACAATAGCATACTGGTACAGAAAAGATGGTCTATGAAACATTGATATTCTTAGATTTGATATGTCTTTAGCCAATATTTTCAGTAAGTTTAATATATATTTTATCAACAGAAGCCAAGGAAATATGTCTCTAAAAGAATTTCTTTAAAAATGCAGCTTTAATACTGGTATTCTGTAAATTAATCGCAAAGAAGTTTTTATCACTTGTGTAAACATTAATAAAATTATTTAACATGATTATGTACAGATCATATTTGCCAACACAGTATCTGAAGGTGCTTAGTTTAATTGTTGTATAGAAATATTTTTCAACATAAATAAATACAGGTTAGAAGAGATAACTGTATTGTTTCAGTACTTAAGATCAAGTCCAAAAGTTGTGACAAGAACTGCCGCATGCTGTTACATGGAATGCAGGTTTTACCACAGAGTCAATATAAAGCTTTAGAGTTTGAGAAATTTGTCAATATATCAGACCATGGAGATACCGTACATGCATTCAGAGTGGTGGTAAGACAATTTCTTAGACAAGTGAACTTTTTCTTCCCCTGAATATGAATACTTAGAATACTATACTACATTCCACCTAGGATTTTGAATTTAAGACATAAAAATGATACTCATCTACAGTGTCTGCTTGCTAGAGGAAATCATGGCTTTCTTCCTACAGAGAGTAATGCTTTAATAACCAAAAACCATACAGCTGATACTATTTATTCTGATGCAGACAAAAGGTATAGACAAGTAAAATTGGATGTAAATTGAAGATAAAAATACTAGTTCTATGCACTAGCCAATCAAATTTGTAATTAGACATTATAATGTGTCATTGCAAGTTCATTATAAACCACAAAGTTTTATCCAAATACCAAACATAAAACTGGACATATTATCATGACTTTCCAAATAAATGGGCACACATCCAGTTCTGCAATAATATCTACCAGGATAGACCATTTCAGTCAGATTCACTTTAGATTTACAATTCATCTACACATATACACATATGTATATCAGATCTAACCCATGTTTTACATAGATCATATTATAAACATGGAGATATAACTCTTTACTAATGATCTTCATCAATACATACATGACAAGTGTTCATTTCCTTCCATCTTCAGTGTGATTTTACAAGGGTTCTGCATCCTATGTTTTCATATTACATGATAAAACTTAGAGGTTAAAAATGTTTTATTTTGAGAAAAAGACCAAAGCTTTTAAAATTCTTATAGCAAGTGCATTAATGGATCTTTTTCTATAAAGGGTGACTGTACACTGGAGATGTGTATAGCAAAATGGTGGGCCAATCTTGGAGAAGTTCAGTTAGATTATTCCTTAACATTCCATGGACTAGAGACGGATAATCAAACTGTGACAATGGTAAGAATAGTTTCCTTTTACTTGTATATCAAATTATATTTTATCAAAGAGAATATAATTCTGTTCCAGTGTGTTTGACATAAATGACAATGCTCAGTAGATGTGTTCTGTAAGGTAAATACTGTACTTAAGACTCTGGTGATTTGAAAGTGTTTTTGTTAATGTTGCTATATTTGAACTTTGAAATTTTGATAGTCTAGTTCTTCTTGAGTATACTGTGAGTGGAAATTCTTGAGATTTAAAAAGAAGCATATTAAATTGGTAACGTCTAAACACCATTTTTAACACAGAAATTTAGATTTTGAATTCTGACTTGAAGAATCATGCAATTATGGACAGCCTTTGACTCATCGGCACTTAATTATAGATAATCTAACTATTTAGTGATGTTTGGCATGTTACAGATCTTTTATAATTGCTTGTAGTGATTAAGATTAAATTTATCATAATGTCTCATCAGTTGATCATGTATTTTTAACATAATGAAAAAATCTACAGATTTAAGAATGGTTCCTGATGTTCTTTGTATGAATTTGTTATAAAATCTTTAAAATTCTGAGTAATTCTTATATGCCCGCATAAAAATGTTGGCATATTATGTTATACCATTGTTGTCAGTCTGTCAAAATTAAATAAGAAGAAAACTGAATATTCTTATCAAAGGTAATCTAAATTTACAACAATTAGATTAGATATTTAGTTCTGGTTTGTTTGACACATAGGATAACAAAATGCGGGTATATTATGTGCTGGATTAGCAGTGCCCTATTTATCGTAACAGATATAGGTATTATTTTTCTAATGTAAAATTGTTTTTAACTGTCATTCTTTGAATAAGAAAGGAGTTGATTATATTGTAAATGATGTTATTTACTACAGCATGCTGCCGATGGTATATATAGATTGAATGTTCGAGCTACATTGAAGAGAGAGGATATACTGCCCAGTATATCACTGAAAACTCTAGTACAACCTATAAGGTAAGACAGTCTCACTTACACAAATTAAGCTACTAAATTCAGTCAGTTTTATTGAAGGATTATTACCAACATCTAGTGATAGACAGCCATGCATAAAATTTTCTTGAATTTTTGAATTTGAATGTGATGCAGAAAATGTCAAATAAAAGTATCCAAAGTGCATTTTCAATGTACTATCTTCCATGTGTTGCAAGAAAATGAAATATTGTCTTATATGGTTAGTCAAGAAAGAGAATACATCATCTTTTGTTAAGAAATATATGACCTTCATTGTGTGCTTCAACTCAATAGTCAGATTACTATTCAAGGGGGGAATCCATTTTTGGTAAAAATGTGAATGATTGTCAGGAATACATGCATATATAAAATATTTGAAATGAACTGAAAATTCATTTCTAGAGTTTTGAAAAGAAAACCTGCAGGTTAATACTTGAATGCAATGTAATTTAGTTTTATCTCACTATTAAGTGCTAAAATCTAAAACCCCAGTATAATTTTAATTTTCAGTTGAATATATATTTGTCTAAATTAATTTATAACATGGTTTCAATTGAAAAACTTCACTGTTTATTTCTATTGTTTATTTTTGGTAACAACAGTTCTGCTTTGATTACAGATAGAATCACATTATATATAATTTGATTTTTATTTGAGGATATCCTAAGAGCAAAAATGATTTTCCAAATTAAAAAAAAAATTAAAAAATATAGTCAAAACATCATATGCTTATACTTTTCCATTGTGACTACCATATAAATTATGTTGGTTATCTAATAATGGTCTTACAATAAAGTAAGTAATTTATCAGTAACCACATGAAATTAAGGTATCACACACATGCTCCACACATGTTCTATAGACTACTAACTTCTGTGCTTACTATGAATAACACACGTATAACATAAACTTACTGAAACCAATGAATAATGAATAAATGTGGTGATTTATGCGTTGTATGGCTATGTGTCACAAAATCCATGGGCATCATGAATCTTGTTAATAAGTAACAGGAAACAAAATAATTTGATATCTTTTATTTGCGTGTTTCATTCAGTTAGAGTCATTTGAGTTGTGATTATATTACTCAGTATGCTGTGTCATCGAATTTCACCTTTTTTTCAAATTTCACTTACCTTTGGTACCAGAATCCTAGAACATTTCACTTTGATTTCCAATTTAGTGCTGAAAATGTTCATTATTATCAAAACAATAATATTTTAATTCAAGGCCAGCTGACTATAAGGTGAAATGTTTGTATGGCCCAAGGGATACACTGCCAGAAGAGAGACAGATTTATTCTATTGATCTGACATATAAGTTTCATTTGGTGAGTTACTAGTTACAACCAATAATTCTAAACTTGTCTTCAAACCTTATATATTTGCTAGTAACATTTTCAATAAGAAAACATTTGTGATATTTCATAGGCAAAAATCTGAATATGGTACACAGGTTTAGACTGAGTACAAAACTTAGGATCATTTCTTTTTATCTATGAGAACAATTAGTTCACTTCAAACTTTAACTGTGCTAAATAAGAAAATTACAAATCTGTACCAGTTTTATTAAAGTGATGCAAATAGAACTTTGCCAATCTAACCCATATCTCCCTCCTCTCTTGTCCATGTTGTTGAATTGTTTGACCCTTCTTAGATTATTATGAGTAATTTAATGAAATAATTATCCTGGAAATATCTGATAAACAATATTCACTGAATTAGAAAACAAGGGAAAACAAGTACTTAAGACTTGGAATAAGATAATTACCATGAATTTTGTTTTTTGGAGTAAACTTCTCACACATATGATTGCAGGAATACTTATATTGATATGTACATTGTACATTTGCTACATGTGTACAGCAATGTTTGTATTTATTCATTACAGGATAAGAGTGGAGAAGTGATGCCAGATTGCTCCTTGATGAGTAACCTGCTGTATGAGTCAGATTATGAGAGTCAACTTTGGATGATATTTGATGCTAATAAGCAATATGTAGGATCTGGTGATGCATACCCAAGTCAAGTGAGTTTTTATTTGTAATATGTCTTTTATTCTGTGCCCCAGTTATGTAATATTTTTAACAAATAAAACATAAAACATAGTCAGTTTGGTAAATCAGTTTCTTAATGTGTGGTACTGACTTATCTTTGATATTTTATGTTTAACGTGTTGCATTAAATCTGAAGGAAATAAACCATTGAGGTGAATTTTGTAAAGTTTAAAAACGATGTTCTTAGTAAAGGATGATTTATGGAAATCTACGATCAAATTAAAATTCATTTTTTCATTTTTAGAGTAATTCTATATTTAATCTTTTTTCAAAATGGTTTCTATTATAAACTTTTGTGGTGAATTTTATCCCATTGCCTTGAAAATTTATGAAATAAGAATTTGTTCTGATGAAATTGATTTGAAGTATTGAACTATACATGTAATTATGCTTTTGAAGTTTATTTACTAACAACTGAATTTTTCCCCAGTACAATACAAAACTGGAGAAGGGAGATTTTACATTACTGTTGCAAGTTAGACATGAAAAAAGAGACCAATTAGAAAAACTAAAAGATATGGTAGTGTTGCTGCATCATAAGATTCCCACAGCAGTTACACTGGATGTTTATAACAGTGTACCTAGAGCATTTGCAGCCAAGAAAATTACTACTGTAATCCTTCCTAAAGGACAGATATTCCCCCTCTTTGTGGCTCCTCTAGCATTGGACAAGTAAGTTATTATGTAGTGTAAACAATAACATTATTATTATAATAGAGTGGAGGAATATTTGTGGTACATGTATATATTTGTTTTGATATATAAATGACTGTATAAACCAGACATTTTGTTCACATAGAGCAGTTATCCAGTGTTCAGAAAATTCTAAAAATTAAAACGTTTAATAGGTGTATATCTTGTAAAGCTATATATGTGTAATAACTAAAAATGAATAAAATGATGATGGAATCTTTTGTGTGTTTGTAGAATGGACTTTACCCTTTCACTGAACATACAATTGAGACCCTAGTAAATATTCATGTACGCATGCAGTGCAAGCAGTCAAGCTTCTTTCAGCTCTGTGATCAATCTGTTTTGCATTTGTCAGTTAAAATGATAATTTTAGGATTTTACTAAAAGGGGTCTGCAGATTGTGTATATTATGTAGAGTAAACAGTCTCCAGTATTTGAAGAGTTCAAATTCATCAAATATGACAAAATAAATTACAGGCAAAGAACAGTATATTATGGAATCATCAGTAAATCTAGTTTGTGTTTGAAAACAAAAAATCTTTCTCTTAAGTTTTTTAGAAACCACACGTGAATGAAAGTTTAATTTTGTCATTTTCAACAGGATTCCAAAGCTGACAACAACTGTAAAAGCAGGATATTACTTTAGTGGAGTCCTGAGCTTGTACAAAGATGATTTGGCTGGAAAAGCAGTAAGATTATAATCTATTCCCTACTATACTTTGATAAATATCACAGTTGAATAAGTAGAAGCATTTATATCACATTTTATTTTAAAGTCCTATTTTGAGTATAGCTTTTAAAGTGTATGCTTGTGTCATTCTGAAAGATCTTGCAGTACATGTTACATACACCTTTAGTACACAGTATTTTCATATTTGTAACTCTTCTGTCATGGGTGCACCATTGTCTTGTCTTTCGATTGAAACAGTGAAAACCAAGATCCTTGTGTCACGGTAGGTGTGGCATGTAAAAACTGCTTCAGGAGGGTTCATTGCAAACATTTAAATTTCATGCATTTGCATTAGGCAGATGTTGTCACCATGTACATGAAGTAATCATGGAGTGACATAAAGCAATAATCAATCAATCATATTTGTAATTAATTCTTTTATCAAATATCTAAATTGTTAGCTTTAGACAAACCATAAGAACATTTTTATTTTCACAGGTCAAATGAAAATAAATGATACCATTAAGCATGTTTGAATTTCTATTGTCCTTGCAGGGAAATATACCCTTCAAGTATGTTATCACTGAATCGGTAAAGAAGAACAAAAACAATGGCAATGATAAAGACAAATCAGATAGCAACAAGAAGACAAAAGAAGACGAATTTAAAGATGCTATAAGAGACCTCAAGATTTCCTGGATCTCAAAGTTAGTGTCTCAGAATGTGTTAACAATAAGAAATAGGGTACAGGATTGAACAGCAAAAGTTCTCAGAAGACAATATAGCTTGCTGGTGGGGCATTGTTAGAAGGAAACTTGTACTTACAATGTTTTCTTAATTCAAGGTCAAGTCCAGTAGTCGATAAGTAATGTGCAAGGTTAAAGTTTTAAAAAAGTGGGTCACACTTAAAGGTCAAGGTTGTAAGGTCAAAAATTTTGGAATGGACAGAAAGATCTAGCCATAATGAACACATTTTTTAAATATGACAGCCCTACCCTTACTACTTGACAAATTATGGGCATGGTTAAAGTTTTGAAAAGTGGGTCAAACTCCAAGGTCAAGTTTGTGGGGTAAAAAATTTTGGTACAGACAAAGAGGTCCAGCCATAATGAACACAAATGTGAAATATGAAGCTCTACCCCAAGTAGTTCACATGTTATGGGCAAGGTTGAAATTTTTGGACAGTAGGTCAATTGTCAGGTCAAGATCGCAGGATAAAAAATGATAGTACCAATGGTAAGATCTTCTCACAAGGATTGCACATGTAAAATATGATATGGAATATGGATATTCCATTAATAAAGCCCTTTCAAATTACACCAAGTTCATTGACCTCATGACCTTGACTTTTCACCTACATTTAAAGAAATTTAACATTGGTTATACAACTGTTCTGATTTTGGCAGAATTTTTCCGATTTTTACATGCTAATTCCGCATTCCGGATTTAGATTAGCCCGTTCCGCTCTCGACCATTATTGCGCTTTTAGATTAGAGTTACCTTTCTTTTTTCGTCACACTCTTGTAAATGCTTAACGAAATGTTTTAAACAACCTATATTTTATGCGCTGACCTGCCCCAAGGACGAATGTGACAAAAACAAAGACAAACATGACGTTTTCAGTACAGAAGCAGAAACAAAATGCAGCGACCGGCACCGACAAAGGACAAAAACAACAATACTGACAGTGGCGATAGCTACGACGAGGCATCGCCTAAAAAGAAAAAGAAAGTGCCCAGGAAACAAAACTTCAAAATAGGAATACGTCTCTTGTTTTAACGGGGTCGTTGCCCAAAGTAAAAGGGGGCCCCGAGTTCACTTACTGTACGGTG
This sequence comes from Pteria penguin, assembly GCA_035048485.1. Taxonomy (NCBI): domain Eukaryota; kingdom Metazoa; phylum Mollusca; class Bivalvia; order Pterioida; family Pteriidae; genus Pteria; species Pteria penguin. The sequence goes on along the minus strand of CM068583.1, from coordinate 48,847,738 downwards.
TGCAGATGTGATTTTACTATCTCCCACAGGGGTATCACAGACATTACCAAAAACACTTTGGTTTCTGAACAACAGAATGAGAAAACATCGATGTTTTTCTCAAAGGCTTCATAGAGAACTTTTTGGACTTATTAATGCCTTGTGGCATTAGTGTTTTATAAACATAGTTTTCAGGAAGGAGACTTATGTTTGTTATCAAAAGTGTTCAAAAAACTGTAAAATCTGTTATTCTTCTCTCTGGTCTGTTCTGTCATAGCAGTTGAAACCCCACTAAAGGCAAAAGTTTTTTAATTTCTTTTACACAAAAAAACAAGTTTTGAAATAAATATGCTTAAAAAATAATACTAATAAACCTGTCAAATAAATGGAATTTATTTTGTCCTTTACTTTTTCAGGTTAGATACAGATGATACATTATTTGAGGAATTGCGATCAGAGAATCCGGAACATTTACCAGTGTACCTGGCTAGATTACAGGCATTGGATAACAGCAAGGTAAATACATATTTATAGATAAAATGTTTTACACATGTACAGTCGACTTTTAAGTATTTCAGACTCCAAGGGACGGTGAATAAAGTTCTGCTTAAGCAGAGTTTGTGCTAGGGATGTAAATTTACATTGAGAAACTAAATCTGTACTTTAAAATTAATTTGAGTTAATGAGAAATTCAAGTTATTGGTGTTACAGTAAACTAGAGACAACTGTATACAAATTATACACTGATTAATCTTTGTTGCAGTACTTTTACTTAGTATTCATTATAAATTGTTCCTCCCAATTTTTAGATCAAATACAAAAAATTTGGCATTTATTCCCCCCCCCCACACACACACCCCCTCTCCTACTCACACACACAGCCACACAATTGAAAGTTTTAGTTTTACTAGCCAAACACCAGTTCAGTTTATGTATATGTGGCTGCCTATTGTACAACAGTAGTCTTCAGAGACTGATCAACACAGAAGATCACTTATTGTATCATATTGTTAGGTATGTGGTCTAGTTGTGCATATGCAGTTTTGGTTCTGGTCCTGGACTTTAGGGCTTAGAAAAGTGATTTGCTCACTTTAGCTATAATAATCTATATAATTATGTACATGGTCTTCTGTTTTGCAGTCATTTTGATGAAACTTTACAGGAATCATGAAAAATGACCATGGGCAAAATGGAATTATGGCTGTGTCTGCAATTACATCAGGACTTAGTTGTACCTGTACCTGATGCCATTGTTGTTTTGCATACTTTGTTATTCATAGTAATTATTATTAATTTACGATACATAAATGAATATGATTTTAAGGGTAGTCAAATATTATCAGACACTGCAAGTTGCAAATGCTGCTAGTAAGAGCAATATTGAAATTTAATGATGAATAATTGTGATTCTAAATGCCCTGGACATTAGAATTATGAACTAAATTATTTTAAAGCTAATGACACACTTCAATTAGAAATTTAAGAAACAATGGACTGAATTTGTCTTCACTTGAGATGTGCGATAGCAACAACACTATCTGTCCTGGGGTTTTAATATCAGTATAAGAAATTTAGATACAGTCTGGAAAACAAAGACAATTTCTGTAACTGTTCAATGGAATTCTATTAAAAAAGGGTGTGATCAGGCATAAAAGTCACTAATTTGTTGTGCAAGCATTTAAGTGTTGTCAGAGATGACATTGGGAAAATCCCAGGTTTTCATAAATGATGTGGCTCTGACCAAATCCCATTCAACTCCAAGTTAGACAGTGGGTTTATGTTCAAGAAGCGTAGATGAATGTACATTGTATACAAAATCATGTAGCATGTAAAATGTAAAATTTTGTCGTAAAAGACTAGTGTACCATTTTAAATCAAAATTCTAAAAATTTTACTCTCAATATTTGTCTACTGTAGTACTTCTGCTCGAAATCAGTCGCTAAAAACAAAGATTGTTAAGCAATTGAACAAAATTACATTCTTTTAAAAGAAAAAAAGTCATTAACCTGCTAAAGACAGAGAATATGCATTTCTCTTGATTAACAGATAGTTCATCACTAAAATGTTTTACTTTTACAAGATGAATGGTCATCAGAACTTTCAATTTTATCTACATTTTTCACAAGATAATCAACTTGTTACCAGCACTTATAATTTTCCTACAAGTCCTACCGATAAATCATCACAAGTAATTTTCAAATATAATGTATACGTGTGCCACCAAGATTTAAAGACTTTTATCTAATCATACAATTGTTTCACAACTTTTGGAGGGAAAATAATAGTTTTGGTTATGGATAGATTTGAAGTTTTGGTGATATGATATCATGTAAATGTTGTTGAAAATCATAAATTTTTGTGACAAGTTCCCATTTCAAGTTACAAGTTGTCTTGATGACGGATTGTCTTTGTACCTTCCCCTTTGGAGCATATGTGTATTGAGACAATGGTCATACTGCCATTTCAACAGCAGAGGTTATCATGAAAGTTTTATACACGAAACAAGATACTTCTCTTTGCAACAGATACAATTAAATTGGTTATAAGGTCAGTAAAGGTGCATTGCTGTTACCAGGACATGTGTAGCTATTCAAGTAAAATTCAAAGACATCTGCAAACATATGATACAGGCTCGAAACAAGTCGATTTACAGCTCACTCTGACCTTTGATTGTAGCATATTACAATGAAACTTTATAGGAATGAGCTGTTCAACACACCTGATGAATATATATTAAACAATGGTGTTTTGAAAACCAATATGTTCACCATGGCAACCATCTTGAAAATGTTATTAATAGATTTTCTGTTTTTCCTTTTTTTTTTTTATTCTACTGCATTAAAATGTAAGCGTATTATGCTATCTGTCCCTACAATCTTCTCTGCAAATCTCCTTAACCAAGACAGATGCAGACAATTTGGTGGTGGTACATGTTTATGAAAGGGTCTGATATGAAGTTATGTACCTGGGTTTTAACCTTTGGGTGGGGTAAAAAAACCTTGTCCACACATCATCTCCATAACCAAGACAGATATAGATGATTTGATGGTGTGTATCAAAGGGTCTGTCCTGGGTTTTAAACGGGGATCTGGCCCCAAGGGTAGGGAAATATGTGTTGGGTAATAAAAACCCTACTTGTTCATGCTTCTTCTCTTCATCCAAGACATGATATATGTATGATATGTATGATTTCATGTTTGAGTATAAAAGGTCTGATTTGAAGTTTTACAGCTAGGGGTCTGGCCCCTGGAATAGGGAAAAATGGCTGGGATAAAAAAAATGTCTTGGCTGCTTCTTCTCTTTATAAGTGAATAGTATGATATTTAAGCAGATGATTTCTTGGTGTATATGAAAGGGTCTGACCTGAAATTATGCACATGGTTTGTAAAATGGGGTAGGGAAAGTGGGCGGAAAAGAATTGTCCACACTTATCTTTAACCAAGAGAGGTGAGGATTTCATTGTGGCAAATATACCTTGTCTGTTTTTTGTATTCACCAAGTTGCATATCCATCATGTCAACATGCGGGTGATCATACACACATTTAGCGTTGTCCTGTGTTTTAGTAATATGATGAAACTTTACAGGAATGACATCAAGACTACTGCTGAATGTATAAGAAATGGTGTTATATAATCAAATATGGCTGCCATGTCAGCCATCTTGACAATCTTAGAATTGGATTTCCTCCCTCATTAGCATTTTTTATGAAAATGTGTAAGAATTATCTGTTGATGTATTATATATTAGGATGGAAACCATGCATGCAACTTCAGTCAACAAAACTTTTCTGTCCTTTGATTAATTAGAGTAGTTAAGAGCAAAATCTCAATGTAGATAATGATAAAAAGATTATCTGCACACAGTCGCTTTGAAGGACTAGACCAGTATCAGTGCAGACTAAACTGAATTCCTTGTATTAACTGGAACAGATGTATATGGTTTTCATGTTTTTCAGGATCGGAAAAAGAAGTTTGAAGAAATCATACACATTAGCAGATGCATCATCTCAAAAATTGATGAAAATGCCTTGCTTAGTTACTATGGCATGAAGACTGACACCAGACCTGATGCAGCTTCTATTAAGATGTTGGTATCAGTATAGTACATCTTCTCAATTCAAATTTATCTCGTAGATCTGAATCAGAAACATAACACAAAGACAAGTAAATACTTTGTACAAGATCATATACATATTAGTGAGAACATTTCCACTTTATCTGGAATTTTGTAACTGTGACCTTCCCTTTGATTTTGACCTCAAATATCTTGATATTGCATTTAGTTCACCTCTTGAATATTTCGAAGAATTATTTTATGTAAATTTGTACACATGTACATCTCAGTGAGAGCATTTCAACAATACCACAATTTTGCAACCTTGACCTTCCCTTTAACTAAAAGAATATATTGAATTATTTAACATGATTGATTGATTGTTGTTTTGCATCACTTCATGATTATTTCATATGGATGGTGATGGTATTTGTGTGATGCATTGCATAGAAATTTACACTTATGCAGCAACCCCTCCTGAGGCAGTGAAGGATCTTTTCTGTGCCCCTCCTCCTATGACATGGGACCTTGGTTTCACTCTCTTAACTGAAAGACTGGTCACCTGTGTGCCTATGGCAAGATTTGAACCAGGGACCTCTCATTCACAAGCCAGTTACCTCTTCCACTGAGATACACCACCTTTTTACACAACAAAAAAATACGCGATCTGTCTAAATTTCGAAGTCCCTCGTTTACTTATATGTCTCGACATATCAGTAAACAAGAGGGAGAAGATCAAATTTTAGTGTAGAATGTAAAATCTTTCATTTTGAGAGCATGCTGAAGTGGGGCATATATGTCCTATTGATTCTTCAGTGACTTTGTATTGTTATATATCATTTGTTTCTATTTGTCTTCATCAATTTAGAAACTTATATATGTATATATAGTTAGAAATCAGGAGACATTTTGGGGTTCTGATGACATGTTGAAACTATGGTAAAAATAATACAGTATGTAGCTTACATTCTCAAACGTGTCACAAAGTTAAAAAGTACTAAAGTTGTTTTGCCCTCAAAATGTTTTTTTAAAACATCACTTATATTATTTTTCAATTTTTTTCCACATAACAGTGAATCAGACAAGTCCAAAAATGTGCTTATAGAAGCTTACGTCAAACTTGGCTGTGCCCAAGCAGATGTTCTGCTCCAGACAGACAACACTCAAAATGGAGAAGAACCACTTGAAAAATTGTCTGTAACTGAAGGAGATCTGCAGGAAACATTTAATAAAATCCAAATATGGGCAGATTTAGGAGACAGCAAGGTAAATTGATGTTATTTGTTTTATTATTAAACAATTTTGATATTCATATATAATATTTAGGTTCTTTGGTTTACTGATGTTTTACATTACTCATTAGAATTTTTCATTCATATTACAACCTGGTATCACTCTTAAACATAGTCTGGGTGTCTGGGAATTAATTGGGATCATTTTCAATGCAAGCCAAATGTTTAAACAATACACCAAGTCTGCTTCCTTGTTTTCTTGAAAGAGTTATTGTAATTAGTAACAATCCTAAATGTATTAGAAGAACCTTATGTTCCTAATGAAAGAAAATTATTTTTCTGTTCTTGGTTTTTAAATTTCATTTCATATTTTCAGGTTTTTCCTTTCACTATTAAGCATGCTCAAGTTCACAAACAGTATGGACGTGCACTGAAATATCTGCTGAAACAAGTGGAAGAGAAAACCTCCTCTGATAAATCAGTTATTGAAAAATGCTTCGAGGTGAGTGTCAATCTGGCATTTTTATTTGTATTTTTTTAGTAACAATCTGATGTTCTTGATACATGGTTAAAATAGATCTTTTATTGAAATAAACAAGACTATTTGTAGAAGTTATTTCTTTTAATGCTTACATAGTATAATGCCTTTTTCTTGTGAAACGAGCATGAAAATTAGGCTATGTATGTTGTGTTAGAAAATTGTTTGTAGTTAATTTGGGCCTAATCAGAGTAGTATTACCACTGAAAACCATCAGCAGGCTGAATTACCATTGGCATACCAGTGGAACTAGTATTCTTAACAATAAGCCATTGATGAATGAATTTAGAGACAGATTACTGTCTGGGCCACCAAACATGTACATCCATAATTTATGTTAATTTGAATATCTCTTACACTATTTTTGTATCATATATGATTGATAGTTTAGAGAAATAATTTCCTGTAATAGAGATTGGCTGTTAATTCAGACAATTCCTGCTATAAACTTTCTGTTTTTCATGTTTATATTTGTCAAATATTTTACTCAGTTATGCAGCATTGGTGTTAAAGGTGATATATCGTATTTATTCAAAGTAAATGTCAATCCATGGTAATTAATTTTATCAGTAGTAAATAAGCATTGGTGCCATTGGAGTACACTGAATGTAATTATTACCTCATACTTTCAGAACAATGTTAAAAATTTGATTAAAAAACAAAACTTGTTTCATGTTTACTCTGATACTTTATAAGGGAAATTTAATACATTGAAGAACTATTATCATTTTTATGCCCTTGAAAAAAAAATTTGAAATATTATGTTTCTGGAGCTTTCAGTGGAAGGTAAGATATGGCTGAAGAAGAATTCTTGCCATGTGTTCACTTTAACCTTGATCTTGAAGATGTAACCTGGAGTTAAGGTCATGACACACTCTTGGTCATGGACACATGAATTTATCACATACTGATTCTATCATACCATCACACAACCTTTGAGACTATTTGTTTTAATATTACAACAGTACTGGCAGGCATACAAAGCTCTTGCTGTTTAATGTGGTTGACTGTCAAATAAGATGGTAGATGAAAGATTAATGAAGATTGGAACACATAATAAAATTACAGTTGACTAAGATTGTAAAAAGTCAAACATATTGTACAGTAATCAGTATTGAGATTTGGTTGAGAATGAAAAATTCTTAACATTGTGTATGTTGTATAATGCAGCATAATTTTTATTTACAGATGTACAGAGAATTGGGATGGAATCATTGCATTTGTTATATGAACAACTCACTTCTTGTGAAGTACCCATCTTCATATCGACCATTTTAGGAACAAAATATCTGTGATAAACTCATTTTACTACTCTCAAGGATTGTTTTATCAGATGACTTTATTTCATATACATGTATTCAGTTTCTGAGACAGAAAAACAATATATACAGGATGTTTGAGTAAATGATTGCATGTTGTATGGAAGTGTGCTAGCTGGTCTCTTAGTATGAGATAGTGTGAACAATTACAGCGAAAAGTGTGAAAAATAACAACAAAAAAAGACTAAGGTAAAGAAAACAATGGAAGCATTTAGTATTGTTTTCCGGAGATTATATAAATATTAATTAATATTTTTTAACTTCACACACCAAAATTTATTTTTATCTCTGATACAACACCTCTAACAAATGTTTACTTTGAAAAATAAATTTCTTATGTTTAATCCTTGAAAATTAAATTCTGTGATTGAATAAAAAATTGGATCCAATTCCAGTTTTGAAGGAATCTGTATATGGTATAAGGCATTTAACATTACCATTCTATGTTGAAGTAGCATTGCAAAAACACAAAAAATAAACACATCCTACTGCAGAATCATACAAAACTACTTTACTATCATTAACAAAAACAAAATAAAATTCAAATACTTTATATTCATGTATTTGTGTGTTGTACTTTCAAGAATACTGTATAAAATATCATGCAGTGTGACAGGAGCATATTTATTTACAGAATAATAAATTCCATTCCTACCTATGCATATACTTTATGTTGTATGTTAAAAGAGATGAAATTTTCAAATAGTGTTAACTGTGATCAAACGAGATTTAATGATGCAAATTTGAAGTATTCTGACTTATTTTAGCTCTCATGAGCCAAAGACTGATGTGAGCTATAGTCACGGCAGTGTATATAGTGTCCATCTGTTGTCTACATATCGCTTAATTTTCTTTTAATTTACAAACAGCAAATACTAGGACCATAGTCCCAGGGCTGCTGTGTGTTTGCTAAGGTGCTACCCTGTTGCATCAGTTATGTAATTATTTGTTTTCCATCAATCTCTACCAGAGGGAGCTCTGGAGAAATATTAAAGTGAGAGCATTATGCCCATGAGAGTGCACTGTGGACTGAAGATCACTTTGTCCTCCTCTGTCCTGATAAATAATAATCAGTTGACTTGGATAATTACTTTTCACTGTATGATTTCAATTTTAGTATAACCAAATTCCCTTTCCTGAGTAACAATGCATTTTACTCCACTGTCGGTACTGACTAAAGCTCGTACACTATACTAAGGCATTAGGATATGTTCCAAAAAATGATTTTATCCAAAACGCAAAGCTACTTACCATAAGGCCACAGAACGCAAAGATATCAAGTTGCTTATAATTTTATTTTATTTTTTTTTTGGTTGCCAAAATTTATTTCAAGTTAGCTTCCTCCTCCCTAATATCCCAATATGCTCTGACAGGCCTGGTCTATATTATATTTTAATATTTTTAGCTTTTTCTTCAGAGCTACTGTAAGAATTGTAATGAAATTTGGAATGAATAATGTACTTAAGCTACCATACTGTTGATGTTATTTTTCAGCAGGCAACTAAAGCCCCAGAGGGTACCCTCCTTAAAAATACTTCAGACCAGATTGACAAATCAAATTCCTCATAATACTTAAAAGTGCAGGTTTCAGTTCCTTTCAGAAGTAATGTTTTTGATACATGTATCTTTTTAGCTCACCTGAGCCAAAGGCTCAAGTCAGCTATTGTGATCAATCACTGTCCGTCGTCCGTCTGTCGTTAGCTTTTCTACTTTTTCGACTTTCTCTACCAAGTTTGTGTTTTTCGTGCCCATCCGTAATCCAAGATGGCTGCCATTGGCTCTGATTGGTTGACGCATTTTCGACTTCACCAGAATGGCTGCACAGAATTCCACCAAACCTAATAGGAAGTAAGTACTCAAGGTCCTCTACCAAGTTTGTGTTTTTCGTGCCCAAATCTTAATCCAAGATGGCCGCCATTGGTTCTGATTGGTTGACACATTTTCGACTTGTTCTCCAGAATCACTGCACAGAATTTCACCAAACCTCATAGGAAGTAAGTACTCAAGGTCCTCTACCAAGTTTGTGTTTTTTGTGCCGATCCGTTATCCAAGATGGCCGCCATTGGCTCTGATTGGTTAACACATTTTGGACTTCTTCTCCAGAAGCCTTGAACAGAATTTCACCAAACCTCATAGGAAGTAACTACTTGAGGTCCTCTACAAAGTTTGTGTTTTTTGTGCCGATCCGTTATCCAAGATGGCCGCCATTGGCTCTAATTGGTTAACACATTTTCGACTTTTTCTCCAGAACCACTACACAAAATTTCACCAAACCTCATAGGAAGTAAGTACTTGAGGTCCTCTACCAAGTTTGTGTTTTTCGTGCCAATCGATAATCCAAGATGGCCGCCATTGGTTCTGATTGGTTGACACATTTTCGACTTCTTCTCCAGAACTGCTGCACAGAATTTCACCAAACCTCATACGAAGTAAGTACTCAAGGTCCTCTACCGAGTTTGTGTTTTTTGTGCCGATCCGTAATCTAAGATGGCCGCCATTGGCTCTGATTGGTTGACACTTTTTGGACTTCTTCAGAATGACTGCACAAAATATCACCAAACCTTATAGAAAGTCTTGTAGAAAAAAAGCAAAATTTTCTACTAAATGAGCCGTCATTTTATCGTAAATAAGCAATTTGTGCTCAGGTGAGCAATATAGACCCATTTGGGCCTCTTATTTTATGTCGCCACCAGGTATGGTAGGGGTCATTAAGTGTTTGCTTTGTCCGTCCTTCTGTCCTGTTCTTCCGTCCTTCTGTCCTTACATCACACATGGGTTTCCAGATGGTAACTCAATTATTTTTCAACATATTCAAATCAGATCTGGATATATGCTTAGTTATCAAGAGAGAAAGAACCCTATTGATTTTGGGATCAAACGGTCAAAGGTCAAGATCACAGCGGATGAAAATAGACTGTAATTATTGGTTTGTGGATGATAACTTTTTGGATGAAATCATTGTTTGAACATATCCTAGTGCCTTAGTATAGTGTATGAACTTTACCTTCAACATACTCAAACGAAATTTGGATATATACTTACTTATCAAGAAAGAAAGCACCCTATTGATCTAAGGGTCAAAAGGTCAAGGTCACAGCTGATAAAGATAGATTGTAACTACTGGTTTTTGCATGATAACTGAAGTACCTTTCAACATTTTCAGACCAAATTTGGATATATATACTTACTTATCAAGAAAAGAAGATCCATATTGATTTTTAGGTCAAAGGTCACAGGTGAAAATAGTCTGTTATTACTGGTTTTGAGAAGATTATTCAAATACCTTTTATCATATTCAAACCGTATCTTGATGTATGCTTACTTATAAAGAGAGGAAAAACCCTATTGATTTTGGGGGTCAAATGTCAAGGTCACAGTTGACAGAAAAGATTGAAATTACTGGTTTCCAGGTGATTCTCTTATATTATTATATGCTCATCAGAATTTGATCATATTTCACATATTTTACAGGTCAATTTGTTTTAAACAGAGGTAATTTAAAATTCTATCAAAAGGGTAGGATGTCTATAGATTTAAGGGTCAATATATATGTCAAAAGGCAATGCTACACTACTAGTAATATCTATAGGAGTTATGGCCCATGAAACATGATTTAGGAAAGTTTGTTGCTGCTATGAATTAAGCCTATGTGGGGGCATATGTTCTACAAACATGCTCTTGTTACTTTGCTATTTTTACACATTTTGAGATAAACACTTTGATTTTCACAATGTAGGTTGCTTATAATGCACTCCTTTTGTGTATTTCAATTGATTTTTAGATTCATTGTTTAAAATTGTAATGCAAAAATACTACTTAAAATTTGTTTTTAGTTTTTTAAAGATTAAATTAGGAAGGAACTGCACTATTGTGCATTATATATTTATGTTGACCAACTCCTTAATAGCTAAAAACCAGTATTTTGATGAAAACTGACAAAAATGAAGTATTCAGTGTCCCTTACAACTTGCAGATACTGCTGTATATTTAGCTTGATCTGCAATAGGTACATACCCCGGTAAAGTAGCTAGGTCCAGGGAGGTACCCTCATTAGTAGGAGAAAGTTTAGATAGGTAACTTGGAACAAAAAATTAAATGTATGAGAGTGTCTTAAAATGGTGTAGTGGTGTTGTAGTTTGATTCGTTTGAGATACTTTCCATATTTCTGATATCCTCGGTGTTTGGGTGAGCAATAGGCCCATTTGGATTTCTTAACAGTTTCTAACTTTCTAATAAAACTTTATGCAAATATCCTCGTTCATACCGCAGTATGTTGACGACCAGCAGAAGTGTTTTGACTTTGAACACTTTACTCAACCCTTTAATTTTCAGTCCTTTGTACTATTATACCCAGATGTAAAGAGATCAGTTTGTTGCTAAAGTCTTATCGTACAGCTTACCCGGTATATAAGTTCTAGAATTTGGCATTAAATAGAATCATTTACTATGTCTATCTGTTACAATGATAAAAAGCTGAATTATTCCACAAGTATTGCAAAATTAATTGCAATGTTCAGAGTTTAATTTTCGGCAATATTTTCTAAATCAATAATATGAGTATGTTTTATACATACTTTATTAATACAATTTTTATACAAATGATAGGTAAATATATTGAAATATATTGTATTTAGAATATATCCAGAGGAGCATGCCTTACCAGGTATAAGTTATTTACATCCCCCTTATAAATATCCATAAATGTGCAGTATAAAAACAAGGACAGGTCCACGATTAAGATTTCCAGACCGAGGGGATTATAAAAAAATTAATTATTTCTTATAGTAACTGATTGTCCATGCACCATATTTAATTTGATTAGTTCGACATTTTGTCATATAAACTTTTTAACATCATAGATTGTCCGCGCATCATTGTTTCCCGTTGGACCAGGTTTAGAGGCGCCATGTACATGTAGTCCATGGGTAATGTATGCACTAGGTTTCCAGAACTGTCGGAGTTGCCGAGTATTTGACCCTGCATCTGGTTGTAGTGTTCCATGAATGCCTCTGGATGCGCATTATAGTCGTGCATAAATAACAATGGTTGCCATGAAACTGGTTGCTTGGTAATGGTATTTGTGGAGGATGATACATTTTTCTGTACTTCTGTCTTTGGCGTTTTTTCTTCTAGAAAAGAAGAAATTAGTTATCACTTTTTTGTTGGGGTGGGTGGGTTAGCAATGCTTATTTTCAAGCCAGGTTAAGGGTTATAATCGGTGCATTTTATGTGGCATAAGATACTTCCTCTGATCAGTCTTCGGCGGTCAGCACATATCGGGTGTCTCCTGTTATCAGTTGAATATTTCTAAGTTCCTTAAATTACATGGCCAAGGGTAGCGTCAAAACATAAAAAAACAAATCTGTTCTACCCCTGCACATTCGGAGACAAGTGTATGCTTAGTTATTAATAGCATAAAGACTTCTACTAATATTGTGATATTCATGAACCCCAGACAGGGGTTCAACCCCTAAGGTGGGGCTAGTATTGTCATAAAGTGATAACGTACGTGGGCTTGAAAGTGTTCTCTACTCCATGCATTGTACAAGATTAAATGCATGGGTTGAAGTAGCATGACAGGGTCAATACAACTGCATAGTGTTGATATATAAAGTCGTAGAAAATCTTCTCTACCTTTATCCGTTGGAAACAAAAATGATAAGAAAGAACTACGGCCTATACTGAAAATTGTGATATTCATGTCAACACTGTTAGGGGTTCAGCTCCTAAAAATCTTCTCTTCTTCCATATATTACAAAGAAAAACTGAAACAAACGACATGAAGCCCTCAACCAAACTTGGGATATACAATATCAGCGAGGTGGGACCAAAATGAACACAGTGATAGTGTATTTAGTCTCTGAAAACAGAGACATAGACTACTTTCAGAAAAGTAGTCTTTATCTCTGCTGAAAATCTCTATTTCTTTGCACAGTACACATACTGACCCACGTTTAGGGGTAATACCCTTGTATAGCAGTGGCTATCGATTACAGTAACTAATTAGACACATGGGCCTTTTGTTATATGATTCTATGATATAGATGGTAATATAAATTAACTATTTTAAAATGACAACAGACGTGTAATCTGGTGAATGAGAAGTCTGCTTTATGTATTAATGTGGAAAAAAACTTTTAAACACAAATGGTAAAAGGTTGATTATAATTACCTAATATATTCACAGCCTGGTTGATTATAATTACCATATAAATCCAAAGATTGATTATAATTACCTGATAAGTCCTATAATTACCTGATAAATCCACTTTCATTACCTGATAAATCCACTTTCGGCGAAACACCTTTTCTCCATTTCGCTCTACGATTTTGAAACCAAATCTAAGGGCAAGAATTCACATTTAATGTGATCTTTAAATTCTGAGAGAATTTTACAATTTAACACCAAGTTAACCTAATGAATCAATGCTAAAATAATAGTAATGTTGAACATGGAACGATTTATCTTCATTGACACTATATACACGATAATATCCATGACTTGATCATTATTTAGGTGTTATTTACGATAAAAGAATTCTTATCAATATTTCAAACACGGGTCAAATTCACTATAATTTGAAACAAGCTGTGGAATGATAATACGTTTGTATTTACTCATAGTGCCATCGTATGGCGATGTCCAATTACATACCGCGGAGCAAATCAGAATTTATTAGGCTGAAATAATCGCACATTCTCGAACATAAGTATTCATATCAAAATTCCACAGTCCGTGAGAGTTATGTAATATCTTTCAGTCGTATGATACTGAGTATAAAGCGTTTATGGTGAATATACATAATGTTTCTTTTACGCAAACTTTCATTTCTTACCTGCACTCTCGACTCGTTTAGATTCAATCGTCGTGCCAAATCTTCCCGCGTCACGACATCGGGGTATGGGGCTTTCCGGAACGCTTTCTCCATCTCCTTTAACTGGTACGACGAAAATGTAGTTCTGTAATATTATGGGTAAATACATAGATAGAGGTAAACAACTAAAAATCACTGTGAAATTATTTCATCAAACATTCTTTGATAAAAACATGTACATGTGCAGAGAGTATTTTGAATATAAGTTCATTTTCAATACGATATTTTAATTACATCAGTATTGAGTATATGTTGTAATATGTAATTTACATTAAACATATAGACTGTTCTATTGGATTCTTTATTTGGTCTGTATTTCTTATTATAAATGTAAAAAAAAATACTTTAAAAAAATTGTTTTGCATCCGCATCAGATCGTTGGTATACCTATGACGCGGTTTTTTCGTCTTTCCGTGGAGGCTGTCAAGATGCCACTCATCGTCGCACAAACGCTTTGCTCCACTTTCGCCCTTTTGGGTGATATTGCTTCCAACCTTTCGGAATGCATCACTTCCGACTCTGCGGAATGTATCATTGCCGGCTCTCCGCATCGCCAACTCGTGTAGTCTTTGTAGACTTTTGATTGCTGCAATTAATTTTAAAACCAAATTTAACAAATATATCCATACAAACACAAATAGACAAACTTTATCACCTTTTGGTGCATATGTAGTGATAATCCGAGTTCGATTCCTAGTTGGACTAATATCTTTCAGAAATTCGCCAACTCCTGATTCCATATTCTGAACTGACTAGTAAATGTATAAAAACGCGATTAATTTCGCCAACTCAATCTATTTTCCAATTATACCAATTGCATCATATAACAGAAATTAGATAATTACATACACAATGACGTGTTCAAGGTTGCCCACGCGTAGATGTCAATGCGAATAAATATAATTAAAAAGGGATATACCATCAAATTTAATGTAACAAAAACGTTTGCATTCACACTCTACGTGAAATAAATAATATGCACGCAGTCAACTCAAATAACTTGGAGGAAGTTTTTTTTATGTAATATTTTAGGCACCGGACAGTTGATCTATATGAATTCCAAATTGGGTATCCAATATATCTATATGTGTACAATGTGTGAGAATGACCATATAGACACAAGATATTACCTATTTCACTCTAGTGGACAGCATATCATTAAACAGTTTTACGATAAATATATATACAATCTAGTTCTTATTGTTGGTTTTCGTTTGATGTATTGTCTTTATTATAAATCATAATAAATATAATATAATAACATGTATAGTTCTTCCTTGCCTTTTATCAGTGCGTGGACTTATGATAGATGCATTTCAAATTTATAAGAATGTATTTGCATGTCAGGAAAACAAAGGAAATTCACAATTAAAATTGTTCTAAAATGCTATAGAACTTTTTGTATTTGTAGTAAACATGGCATATATAGCATAGACTCTTCAACTACTTGAATGTGCGAGTTTAGATACCGTATTTTAAACAAATTCAAAACATTCCGAGTATACATGAGTAGCATAATAGTAGTTGGAACGCTATATACGAAGGATTTTTAATTTATAAATAAATAAATAAATAAATAAATATATATATATATATATATATATATATATATATATATATATATATATATATATATATATATATATATATATATATATATATATATATATTGTCTTGTCAAGTTTCCTGCTCAAGGGGTATCAATGTCCGAGTGAGCAACAGCGATTTGTTCGACATCACTATAGCCCCATGCTGCTGAGAAGTTTGTATTCTATTTCTGCTCGGAGAACGTTCTGAAAAATTTTTATGACCTCGGGCTCAAGTCGATTACAGGAACTTGTTAATCATAATCGGAAAAATCACCAAAGTCCTCATCTTAAGTGAATATTTCCAAAGACAAATGGAAAGTCTTGTCTTATATACTGAAGGTCTGTGACGTCGTCCATCTCTAAACTATTATCAATCCATTTTAATCTAATGTCTTTATGATTAAATCTTCACAGCTCGTCAGTACAATGCTGATTAGTCGTAAGCTACATTATAAAAGTGTCGTATATATGAAAAAACAAGAAACAGTGACCACTAAGATTAAAATCATACTGTGTCATAAATGAAAGAAATGTATCTGTTATAACAAATTGTTTCTGCATAATAATTGATATATACGTTGATTGATTGATTGATTTTTGTTTTACGCCACACCACGAATATTTCACGTATATGGTGACGGCATCTGCCTGATGCGGGGCATACAAATTTTGACCTTTGCAACGGACCCACCCGAAGCAGTGAGGGATCTTTAACGTGCCATGCATACCATGACACGGAGCCTCGGTTTTTACTGTCTCATCCGAAAGACAGGACACCGGCATGACCACAGCGGGACTCGAACCCCGGCCTCCCGATCAGGAGTCCGGCGCGATACCACTAGGTCACGCCGGCTTTTGATATATACGAGAAATATATATATATATATATATATATATATATATATATATATATATATATATATATATATATATATATATATATATATATATCGAGAGAGAGAGAGCGAGAGAGAGAGAGAAATGACGTTAATAATTATACCGAAGCTTTTTTATGGAATTTGTAAATATAATGTAAATGTTTTACTAATCTATGTCTTAAAGCATCATTAATCGTACAGTCTTGATTAATACCACAAGTGGTTATTTCTGTAACCCACTTGCCAGACAATTATGTCGAATAGTCAGATATTTTATTGTCTTATCAAAGATCATGTCGACTCGTCAGAAAATTTTGTAGACGACCGATATTATATCGACTTGTCCGATATTATGTTTACTTATCAGATATTATGTCAAATCAGATATTGTGTTAACTTATCAGATATTATGTCAACTTATTAAATATCATGTCGACTTGTCAAATATCGCGTCGACTTGACGGAATCTTATTTCGACATATCACCTGACGAGTAGGAGTCAGAAAATTAATAAAGGCATTTTCGATTCATTGGGGTTCTAACAGATTCAAGCTATGATTTTCTTTTACATTTTAAATTTCAAAAAGTTACATGAGAAGATTTTTGAAGTTACTGATTTCTCTCTCTCCATCGGATAATCAACGTTTCAGATTGGAACATGCCCTCTCCCGTTTGTTTCACAAAACCCGAATACGAGTATAATATAATTCTTTTTTACAATGATATCAGTAATGATGAATACCTAGACAAGTTCCACAATGTAAAACTTACATGTATTTTGAAATATCTTTAAATTACACACACATCATTATATATATATCGGTATATTCCGCCATGTTGGAGGTATATGACTGGACATCTGGGCATAAATCAACCATGTTGTGTAAAGAATTTCTCCAAACTAAGGATGTTTCACGAATTTTAGCAATTGTTATGCAATAAAACAATCATTGAAAAATGTGAAAATATTTTCAGAGGAGTGAAAATGTAGACAACTTTCTAAAAAGATTTAATGCAATTGGTATGAATATGAAGCAAATACTCTAGCTTCACATGCAAAATGTAACTCCTATTGTAACTCCTATTAAAATTCATGCATTTGAAATCTATCTACCTATCTATCTATCTAGTTTTGGTCAGGTTTTAAACCGAAACCACTGCATCTAGTTTAGTCTTAGTATGTGAATCGAACCCGTATCGCTTACAACTTAGGTCAACTATATTCTACCACTTAACCAACTCGACTGTTCTAATTTTTATTAAGTTTTTTTTTCAATAAAATCTGGAACTAACATTAGTTTTAAATTATAAACGATTTAGACGACATAAACCTACCTGGAGAATCCATTACTTTGTTAATTTTCCAATATGCCACCGCACTGCAGACACGACTATGATTTAGGAATTGAAATTGTCATTCAAGTTATTCTTTAACTTTTGCACCGTTTTTAGTTATGTAGGTAATAGTCAGCCTTTGTGACAAAGCTTCCTACGTTGTTGTATGAAAAGTGTGACTAATAATCTAAAACTCTCTGTGGCTCAGAAATTCAGAATATGTACTCAAAATGTGGTCAATTGCAATCGCCGATGCTGCCCAAATTCAAGGAGGTTTTGCTCTCATATAATGCAAATTAAACTTGTCAGTGATTCAGACTGCGGTCAGCTGTTGTGTCCGTAATTCTTGGGTTTGTTCTGTCGTCCTTCTATAACACATCCAAAAGGAATGTTGAACTCTTTGATTCAAGTAAATTAAGTATATGATAAGCAACAATTTTCCCACAATTGGTGATTTCTATCCAATGATGACACTACCACAATTTGATACAGTGAAAAACGTAGCCGCCAGCCATCTATTTTATATTCAAAGATCAAAGTCGTAAAATCTCCCTAAATCGGTACAGCAAATAATGGAAAATTCATCCGGAACAAAATTTATATACCATAGAGAGTATAATTGACAAACGCGGGACTTTATTATTAACGATCGCTTATTACGAACTAACCACGCCGTAATGAAATGACCTGCTTATACGAGGCAATAATTGCTAATAAGTGGACAATTAATTTCCTCATTGTTGCATTTTGTCAATCGGTAAATGACGCTGCACGCGCTTTGTTCAATAGGCGCAATATGGGGAAGAATTAGCGGTAACCCCTATAATTCTAGGATCATGCCAGCAATTTCTGCAGATAACAAATCATTTCGGCCGAGGTTTAATTGCTTGAATGGCAGTCTCTGACCCCACCAGATGACACGAGATGGGCGATTGCATGAAGTGATCAGAAAAATGACATTTGAGTGTAGCATTTGATTTCATACTGGCTTGCACACGTGCGCGGTTAGATATCAAATTATGAAATAAATTTCCTTTGTGTTCCGATTGATGTGATACTTTTTGTAACGATATAAGGCGGGTAGATTAAATGAATGTGAAATCCGAATCAACACGAAACTAATATTAATATGAGAGGACAGTTCAACAATGTGAATTTATAATCTAGTGAATAATACAAAAATAATAAAATGAAATAATAAAATGAAATAAATAAATAAATAAATAAATAAATAAATAAATAAATAAATAAATAAATAAATAAATAAATAAATAAATAAATAAATAAATAAATAAATAAATAAATAAAAATAGATAAATAAAATAAAAATTAAAATAAATAAAAATAAAAATAAAAATAAAAATAAAAATAAAAATAAAAATAAAAATGAATAAATAAAATAAAAATAAAACGACCCCTTTATAACAACCAAAACAAATACAATAAACCCCGAACCAAAATAAAAAAAAATACCTCCAATACATAAAACCTATAACAATTTCAGTTCATCAGGTGTTTGTTACATTCATTTCAGTCTAGTGGTGAATTCTTTTTAGACCCTCTGAGCCAAAAGCTCAAGTGAGCTATTGTCAAAGCGTATCCTCCGTCGTCCGTCCGTCGCCACAAAACATTCCGTCCTTTCTACTTCTTCAGAACTGCTGGAGGGATTTTGATCAAAGTTAGTGGGGATGAAATACTGAAGGTCCTTTGCAAGTGCTCGTTTTTTTCGACCAGATCCGTCCAGGGGTAGATCCAGGGAGGGTCGACATAAGCCCCAAAGTGTCCCTTCCTTTGACAAACTTCTCTTCAGACTGGCCTTATCAGACCGATCATCAAACCAAGTGTATCAGAGCGATCTAGAAGGTGTTTAAGAAGTGTTGTTGTTTATGATATGTTATAGAAAACTTAGAATTATTAAATACTGGTTAAAGTTGTTGCATTCTGATAATTGTATATTGAAAGCATGCTATAATTACTATTGTGAGCAATTTGTTGAAAAACCAAACTGTAAAAACTGGGTTGCCAATGTTCATCATATTTTATCAGAAAATGGTCTAAATTATATCTGGATTAACCATGATACACTTGAAGACAATTACATCATAGCTTCGGTAAAAGAGAGATTGATTGACATCAATAAACAAGCATTGATTTCAGAAATTAACTCCTCTTCAAAATGTTCTATATATAGACATCTCATTTATCATATAACCTTACAACCATATTTAACTAAACCAATATATAATCAGTATAAGAATATCATCTGTAGAGTACGTCTCTCGTCGCATTGTTTAGCGGTTGAAAGTGGTAGATTCAAAAACATTCCATTACAGAGACGCATCTGTCCATCTTGCACTACAGATATTGAGGATGAATTCCATTTTATTTTAAAATGTCCTTTATATAATGATTTGAGATTGAAATTCTTGAAACCTTTTTATTTTAGAAGACCCTCTGTCTATAAGTTAATACTGCTTTTGAGCTCCACAAATACAAAAGTACTCTGCAACCTGGGGAAATTTTTAAAACAAGCCTTTGCAGTGAGAAATTCTTTGTAACTGTGTACCATTATACTTAATAATTTATGTTTAATTTGTGTGTTTGTAACATGTGATTGACCTTGTGTTTATATTATCATTACTGTATTATTTTATAATAATGCATCAAGCATACTTTGTAATTATCTATAAGCTGCAATGCTTCTGATTTAATAAACAATACATTACAATATAGATCGATTACGAAATCAAATATTGACGTCTTTTTACGTCTTTTCTGTCTTCATTAATTTTTTTTACACCTTTCGGACTTCCTTATTTATCTATTTCTTTTTATGTCAAAATAAACAAGCTTTGATGGACTTTCTTTCGGAACTAAATGAAAGATATTTATGAACTTTGGTAGGTTTGAAGTACTTAATGTTACTATTTTCAACCAAATCCGCCAAGGGATGGATCCAGGGTGGGACAGTATATATCCAAGAGGGTACCCTCATTTGACAAACTTCTTCTTCAGATTCACTTCATAGATTATCAACCTGAATGTATACGAATGATCTAGAAAGGCTGTTGAAGAAGTGTTGTTGGTTTTTGTTTTGTTTTGTTTATTTGTTTGTTTGTTTGTGTTTTTTTTGTTTGTTTGTTTTTGTTCCTTTCTAAAATCAAGGAAAACTGATTTTGTTAGTCTGGTCGTTTTTGGACATTCCAACACATTTTTGTGCCATTTCTATTGATTTATAAAAAAGAGGTATGGTTATATCGACATGCCGATTTTCAGCCTTTAAATAATGAGATATCAAGTTTTGATTGAAGGGATCTTTTAGAATCTTTTGAAAATGTCAATGTTGCTTGTGATAAGTTTACTAAAACTTATATTCAAATTGCAAACAATCATATTCCTAGAAAAGTAGTAAATATAAGATCAAATGACAAACCATGGTTTACATCTGAAATAAGAAGGGAAATCAGAAAACGAGAGAGGTTAAGAAAATAGACAAAAAATGGTTCTTATATTGCAATTACTGATTACAAAAAACAGAGAAATCATGTAAATAAAATTAAAAAGTTTGCTAGACAAACATTCTATCTTGAAGTAAATGGCCTGATTGATGATGCCTCAAATAATAACAAACAAGAATTCTGGAAATTGATGCGCTTTATTACCAAAACCGGTGGTACCTCTAATGCCATACCTAACTTATTAAACACGTTATCTTCAGAAATTGAATCCAATGATGAATCAAAAGCTGACATTCTAAATGATTATTTTACTAAAATATCTACCATTAACGATAATGATATAGAGACCCCTCTTTTTGATACCCGCACCGATAAAAAATCGATAATATTATATTTACACTTCAAGATATAATAGATACACTTAAATCCTTAAAGGTAAATAAAGCTACAGGTTTAGATGAAATAAGTCATTTAATGTTAAAAAATACTGTAGACACTGTGAGCATGCCTTTGTTTATTCTATTTAAAATGTCACTAGCCTCTTTTTAAAAAAGATAATAGACATCTACCCTCTAATTATAGACCAATTGCTCTTTTGAGTACTGTTGGGAAAGTTTTTGAGAGAATTATACATAAAAACATACACAGGTATATGTTAGACAACAAACTATCATACAGTTTGCAATCTGGATTTTTGCCAAATAATTCAACGGTCTATCAACTTTTAGAAATCTATAATATATGTATGAATCGGGAAGCCAAAAGAAATACTTGTTTTGTCTTTTGTGATGTTTCCAAGGCTTTCGATAAAGTTTGGCACCGGGGGTTACTGACAAAACTTAAAGCATATGGAATTTCTGGAAATCTTTTCAATCTTTTAGAAAATTATCTGTCAGATAGACACCAATGTGTTACTATAAACAATACTTTTTCTTCTTTTCAATCTACAAATGCTAGTGTACCTCAAGAGTCTGTACTTGGACCCTTTCTTTTCCTAGTCTTTATAAATGATATTGTTGATGCACTCATAAATACTACTCGCTTGTTTGCAGATTAGACATCTATATCCGCGTCCTCCTCTGATAAGAATGAAATCATTTTTACGTTAAATAATGACTTACAAAATCTGAACGAATGGTCAAAACGCTGGCTTGTTAGCTTTAATCCTACTAAAACTGAAATTTTATATTTTCCATGGTCAGCTTCTGATATAGAACTTAATTTTGGAGATACAGTCATAAAAAATACAATCAGTCCTAAACATCTTGGTCTTACATTTATGTCAAATGGAAAGTGGAGTTTACACATAGATAATGTGTGTAAATCTGCTTATAAAAAGATAAATATGCTCAGAAAATTAAAATATATTCTTAATAGGGAGAGTCTAGATAAGATATACAATACTTATATACTACCATGTTTGAAATACGCATTTGAAGTTTGGGATGGATGTAATTTGGGTGATGCTGAAAAGCTCGAAACGGTTCAGTTAGCAGCAGGTCGAATAGTAGTAGTAGTAGTAGTAGTTTATTAATCAAATGCCATGCAGCATATAGATACATGGTACATGTATATCAATAATAGTGGAGAGGAGAATGTATAAAATAATTATGATAATACAATACAATAATACAATAATGCAAGTAACCTTACACTCTAATAAACAAACTTTAAGTGGAAATAAAATGTACGAAGTAATCAAATTAATATAAATTAGCGCAATAAATTAGTTCGCAGATTAAATGCATCACGTAAATATTTTCCCAGAGAGCATAATTCTTTCACATTATTTACACTGAGTAGTTTAACAAGTTTAAAAACTGACGCTCTAACCCAATAGTATTTCTTAATATATTTCAGCGTAAGCCGGGTGTAACAGTTTCAAAGTTCCCCCGTGCTGAAAGTTCCCTTTTGATGTTTTGCGCATGCGCGTATCGGTAGGAAACTTTCAGTCTGTGTCATATGCATGGTGAAAGTTTCCTCGTGGTGAAAGTTCCTTGGTCCACGTGAAATATGAAAGAATAAAGATTAATTCATATAATTGTACTGGATCTGGCTGTTAGGATATAATTGTGATAAATTTGAGGGATTCTAATATTGACGCATGCGTATGTGCGACAAAGGGAACTTTCAGCATGGGGGAACTTTGAAACCGTTACACCGGGCATTTAAGTACAAAGTGAACCTCATCCTCGACTTCAGTATTACAAATAAAGCATGTACGATCTGTCCTAGGGGTATTATTAACCCTGCCCGTTTCAGTGTGCAACATATGAGATGATAATCTGATTTTTGCGATATATTTTTTAAGTTGAAAAGGAATAGGTTTGGTAGATAAAATGTAAAGACACATGGTCAATAAGATGTTTGTACAAAACACATTTATGCGAATTGTGAATTTCAGCCAACAAATTTTGAGAAAAATTATCCAGAATTATTTGCTTAATAATGGAATAATGCAAATCAAAACATAAAGTGTCTTGGCAGGTCTACATATATACGAGCACTTATCTAAAAAGCTCATTCTTCACAAATAACAACCAGTTAGTGCCTTTAAATGAAAAATCATCACACTGACAAAGTAAATATTTGTAGATATCACCAAGTATACAATTATCTGTATGCAAAAGTTTACACCAAAATTTAAAAATACGAATCTTCCGGATAATCTTTTAAGGCAATCTGCCGGTCTCAGCATAAATTAATATATTATTTGTTCTTTTTTAACACCCAGTGAATTTTTACAGAAATCAAGATGGACCTTTTCAATATCATTACCTGCATGAGCACCCCATACCTCACAAGCATAAGACAACACACTTTCCACATAAGTATCGAATAAAGAAAACATTGTACAAGATCAGATATATTTGAACGCAAGGCAAACATAGCTTTCCTACCTAGACATGCCAGCTGTTTTTGTGAAACAAGAAATTTGCCATTAAAATTAAAAACAATACCTAGATAACAAAATTGATTAACCACTTCAATATTTTCATCATTATACACCCAAATTTCATTGGCTTTGACATTGCCTCCATTTCTGAAAATAACAATTTTCGTTTTTGTGGTGTTAACATCGAGATTCCATTCCCTTGTTTAAGAACTTAAAGTATTTAACATATCTTGCAAACCAAGGATTGATTCCGAGAAAAGTACCAAGTCGTCAGCATACATTAATAAGAATAAATGAACATCTTGAACATCGACGGGCACACAACCATTATAAATAAATTGTATTTCAAAATCATTTATAAAAAGTGAAAATAAAATTGGAGACAATACTTCCCCTTGCATGAGCCCCAACGAGTTCTTAAAAAAATCAGACCGTAATCCATATATACTAACACAAGATCTCACATTACTATACATGCCTTTAATCACAGTCAACAATTTACCTCTAATGCCCGTTCTACTCAGCTTGTACCACAATAAGTTTCTATCTTCAGAATCAAAAACTTTTTAAAAATCTACAAAGCAACAGTAGAGTCTACGTTTATTTAACTGGGCTGCCCTTATATGCCAGCTGGGAATCAATATATTTTGAAACAGGGTGGGAACCCCTCAAAGAAAGACGTGTGAGACGCAAGCTTTGCCTATTTCATAGAATACATAATGGTATGGCTCCAACATTCCTCACAAATATTATAAATCCATTTGCACGTAACAGTACAAGAAATTTAGGAAACACTTATGATTACACTGTACCAAACTATAGATTACAAGTGACACTTAATTCATTTTTCCCTTCAACAATAAAACTATGGAACCAACTTGAACCAGAATTAAGACATAATTTTACACCAAATCAGTTTAAACATATACTCAAAACACGTAAAGATGTATTTATAGTACCAAAACATTTTCTTTGTGGCGATAGAAAAGGAAACATCCTACTTGCCCGACTACGAAACTTAAGTAGTATTTTAAAATCAGATCTCCATCGTGTAAATCTCATCAATACAAGTATATGTAATTGCGGAAATGCATGTGAAGATGTATTCCATTATTTATTACACTGCCCTTTGTATACTAATCAGCGAAATGACGTATTTATTAAACTTCAAGATTATCAGCCTCTTATTGTTGTTAAATTACTATTTGGCGATGAATGTCTTACTGACAGTGAAAATGAAATTATATCCTTGGCTGTTCAGGACTTCCTAATAAAAAGCAAACGGTCTGTGTAACTCACTATTCTATGAATATTGTTATGGACGTTCAGCAATCATCATCATCATCATTTTCATTTCATCTTCCCCTCTTTCTCTCTTGCTTTCACATCATTCTTATAATGTGTTGTACATGCATCAGTACAAAGTATATCTTTTAGTTAGCATCATGACTGTATTATATGTATATCTCAGATAGATAATAACATAGGCACGTAATATACTAAAATGTAGTTGATTTCTAATGTAGTTACACCAGCTATTTGTTTATACTAGTCGCCATCATAACAACTTTGTATATTATGTATTTTAAGGAGAGGGCTTGAATAATGTTGTGATAACTTATGCCCAATCCTTTTTCACTTTTTGGAAATAAAATATTCAAACCATTGATTTACATTTCACAGTGAGATACAAAATATCACGTGGTATTAATTTGGCGGTGATTTCGTTGACCATGAATATGGCGAAAATAAATCTCCTGCTATTAAAGGCAATTAAACAGTATTCAATACAGAAATACTATAAAACATTTATTTGTTAACGTTTGTTCGAAATTTCTATTTCAACGGTTATTTGAAAGTGTCATGTGAACATTTTGTATTCTGGTATTCTGGATTTATTCATATGATGTTTTTCTTCTATTTTTGATATAGGCCAGTTCAATCCCGGGTGGCTCGGTGGATGAGGTGCTCGACTAGTGACCGAAAGGTCCCGTGCTCCACTCCCTCTTTGGTGTCCTGTCTTTCGGATGAGACAGGTTTAAACCCCGCTAAAGGCAATTTGAAAGATGTTCATTTTACACGAAAACATTTTAATTATCATTTATCCAAAAAAAAAAAAAAAAGAAATGAAAATAAGAATTCTGACTTTATCTTTTTTACACATTTTCATACCACTGTCTTGATTTATTCAGTGTAGAGAAACAGATATTTAGTTTTTGGTAGATACCATAAATATAATAAGCAAGATATAGATAGTTTATTACCAAAAGCACGTGCTTATAGATTTATAAATACAACATATAATACAAATATACAAAAAAAAAAAACCCCAGAAAGTAATGGCAAGTAATGTCAGGCGGAGGAGAGACATTTACATCAACAAAGAGTCTCTCAATTTTTGCAAATTAAGCAAGAAAATGTATTAATCTGTGATTTTCTTCAAGCAATCAATACTTGGCGAATGAGCAAATTGTTATCATGTGAGCGATATAGGACAACTTGAGCCTCTTTTATTTATTCATTTTTTTAGCCAAAGATCTGATCATATCAGTGATCCGTATAACAAGAATTATATGATTTTAGTAAAAAAAAGCCTTTAATTCAGTATGGAAGGAACTATATGTAACAGTGAGTTCAGTACACAGACGATCACACACAATAAACCGAAAACCAGACTGGAATCAGTAAATTATTTACACATTTTACAAAGAAATATAAAGGGATTTTATATTGTCTTAGCCTTGCCTCCCCTAAAATCAGTATCGGTCATGTGTCTTTTGGGTACTGTAGGAACAATAGGCAAAGATTCATAATGTGCAAACGTGAAGAGCCTCCTTGCAGATTTGAAAATGCATTTGGAATCACCACAAGGATGACACTTCTCTTAAAAGTGTTAATACACGTAAATCAAGACTTCAAACCATACCAATGTGGTAGCTTTGACTTCATCATTATCAGAAAGTCTGGTTCCACGGAAATAGGACGACCCAAACAGGCGCATCTAGTAATCACTAGAACCAGAATCAGGTCTGTATTTAGCTGCATGTAGCACTAGAACCAGATCAGATCTGTACGATGACAGATTTAGCTGTATGTAGTAATCACTAGAACTAGAATCAGGTCTGTGCGATGGTAGATTTAGCTGCATGTAGCACTAAAACCAGAATCAGGTCTGTACGATGGTAGATTTAGCTGCATGTAGTAATCACTAA
The DNA here is from genome assembly GCA_035048485.1 of Pteria penguin. Classification (NCBI taxonomy): domain Eukaryota; kingdom Metazoa; phylum Mollusca; class Bivalvia; order Pterioida; family Pteriidae; genus Pteria; species Pteria penguin. Next base: position 48,820,372 of record CM068583.1, on the reverse strand, counting down.
AACCAGATCAGGTCTGTAAGATGGTAGATTTGGCTGCATGTAGTAATCACTAGACCCCCAGATCAGGTCTGTACGATGGTAGATTTAGCTGCATGTAGTAATCACTAGAACCAGATCAGATCTGGACGATGGTAGATTTAGCTGCATGTAGTAATCACTAGAACCAGATCAGATCTGGACGATGGTAGATTTAGCTGCGTGTAGTAATCACTAGAACCAGGAGCAGGTCTGTACGATGGTAGATTTAGCTGCACGTAGTAATCACTAGAACCAGAATCAGGTCTGTGCGATGGTAGATTTGGCTGCATGTAGTAATCACTAGACCCCCCCCCCCCCAGACCAGGTCTGTACGATGGTAGATTTGGCTGCATGTAATAATCACTAGACCTCCAGTTCAGGTCTGTACGATGGTAGATTTAGCTGCATGTAGTAATCACTAGAACCAGAATCAGGTCTGCACGATGATAGATTTAGCTGCTTGTAGTAATCACTAGAACCAGATCAGGTCTGCACGATGGTTGATAAAGTTGTTCGGTGTTTGACATGTGCATTTTGTGACTTATGTATAAGAGCAGTAACAAGAAGAAGAAATACAACTTTTCTCAAGCCTCCTTTTAATCTTTCGCTCTTTCTTGATAGCTTTCTTGGATCTGCATAGTAATCCCTGGAGACGAGTTTCCAATATCTGTATAATCAATCAACATTATACTCTTTAACGCGAGTCATGGGGCTTCTACTATATGTACTTTTTCAAGAGTACAGAACGTAAAATGTCAGTAAAGAACACAGAACGTAAAATGTCAGTAAGAAACACAAAACGTAAAATGTCAGTAAGGAACACGGAACGAAAAGTGTCAGTAAGGAACACAGAACGTAAAATGTCAGTAAGGAGTACAGAACGTAAAAAGTCAGCAAGGAACACAGTACGTAAAATGTCAGTAAGGAACACAGAACGAAAAATATCAGTAAGAAGCACAGATACCTGTTTGTTTCTTGTTTCACGACTTCCACAAAAAATCAAGATTTACTCGATTTGTATTTTGAAAATCATTAGAACCGTGTTAACGATTTACAACCTTCTGTACAGAATCGCTCATGACAGGATGACTGGCATAGTCAGCCAACACTAGAAGCTTACGTATTACGGACACACGATTTCGTCATCGTTTGATATTTTGTGATTCTGCTTACTATATTAGATCGTCTTAGGCTAATCATTTACGAAGCACGGATGTCATGAAGTTCTTGTGTCCTCACGGTAACTATATGTTCCTACTGTTTGATTTAATTTTATCAGCTCTTGTAACTCGAGATAGTTATGCGAACAATATGTTGGACGCTTTACTTTAACTTCGTTAGCAACCTTGCAACATGCAAAATTATTGTAAAAATTTGGAATGAAAGACTTCATCTTATCTCTAGCACAGAAGTATGCCCCATTAGTATTTTAAGATTTGAATAATGGAAAGTAATAAAATATGAATGAACAAGAATGAAGTTATTATCACCCCCCCCAAGCTAGAGTGATATATGTGCAGTGTTGTAGCCCTTAAAGACCATAATGTTCAGTTTTGGTTTAGCTAACATCAAACTCCATTATCGGCATGAGATCAGCCTCTATAATTACGTGTACTTGACGATTCAATTGGAGTTATGCATTTAAACGTGTTATTGTGATTTTGTAAAACTTTATGCTTTGCATATGATTTGCACACGGCCCTTGACATTTGGCACTTGCCGTTTTTTGGTGACATCATTTGTCATTTTCTCTCCACGTTTAATACCATGATTAGACATGCATATCGATGCTTGCTGTCATTAAGAATTAAATGTTAATATTACCAATCATTACCTTAATTATTAACGTTTTGAAAATGCTAAATGAAATATAGTGAGGAAAGTTAACAATTTATAGAATGGATATTTAAATAATTTCTCAGATTTATTTGAGTAGAAGCTTTTGATTAAGAATTGAATAATGCAATGTCCCTTTATATTTAGCATATAGCCCTCAATTTCCAAACAAAAACAACTGTTACATATTCATGGAGTTTACAGCTCATGTTTTTTCCATTTTCACCACGACAAAAGTGAAGCTAAAACGGTTGGAAAGTGAAATATAAGAGCACTACCTTATGGTTATATCGAAGCGTTAAAACCTTGGGATGGTGTACATTGAGATTCTACTGATCATGCTTACTCTAAATTTTTACAGCGTGATATATATTGGATAAGATAACCGAAAAAGTGAGTGTCCATGGAAACCAAGGCCTTTGATATAGGCAACAAACGGGGATCATTTAGTCAGTCCTTCTGTCTGGCAGGAGGCACACGTTTGAACAACTAATAGGAGGTGACATATGTTCCTTCAAACACTCAAGTCTGGGACTGATGTTCCTTCAAACACTCAAGTCTGAGACTTATGTTCCTTCAAACACTCTAGTCTGAGACTTATGTTCCTTCAAACACTCTAGTCTGAGACTTATGTTCCTTCAAACACTCTAGTATGAGACTTATGTTTTAATTAAACACTTATCTCATTATCTCATGGAAATAATTCTGTTACTGAGTAGTATGGACGTCTCTTTTTATTGTTAAGAGTAAAATACGTATATATGATATTAGCCTCATATTATCATTACACCAAATAAAAGTTGTCAGACTCATTTCAGACACAAAATCTCCAAATTTGTAAATCGATTATAAATGTTGATTAGGCGCTTGAAGAAAGGACTGCATCGACACGAAATATACGGTCCCTTGCTCACGCTCCTAACCGGCTGCAACATGGACTGGGCAAGTCAACAAGGTTATTTTCATTAATTAATCATTAAGTGAGCGACAGTACACTTGACAGTAAATGCTGTACAAGTTTGGTGTGCAGGGTGCATATTTTCGTTAACTTTACTAATTTTGACGAAGAATTTTCAATAATCCAAACTACATGTAGAATTTGTTATGGATGATGATATGCTGAGACTTCATTTTGAGGCATGACTATATATCCTACATATATATATATATATATATATATATTGGTATTTTTCCCTTTTTCACAGACCCCTTTTCTTTGTCTTTATAAATAGATTACGGTATAAAGTACAATAACATTAAGTTATCATCTGACCCGTTATAAGTAGAACATGTGACATTTATATACAAAGTTGCTTCACATTCATCTCATATATGCAATGCCTATCAGTGCTTATTATCGTCTGTATGTTTCCAATATCCACGAGGGTGTGACAAATCAGACAGGAGACTTCAGGGTAAATAATCACGATTCTGGTGCAGCTCCCGGGTAAACCATTTGATCTCGATTCTGACGCTTACCCCTGCTGGGTGAATAATATCGATTCTGACGCTTACCCCTGCTGGGTAAATAATCTCGATACTGACGCTTACCCCTGCTAGGTAAATAATCTCGATAATGACGCTTCCTCCATGCCGAGTAAATGATCTCAAGTCTAACGATTGCTCCTACCGGGTAAATGATCTCGACGCTTACTGCTCCCGGGTAAATCATTTGATCTCGATTCTGACGCTTACCCCTGCTGGGTGAATAATCTCGATTCTAATGCTTACCTCTGCTGGGTAAATGATCTCGATTCTGACGCTTACTTCTCCCAGGGAAATGATCTCGATTTTGATGTTCCGAGGTCCATGAATGTTCACCGTGGTATGTCGATGTGAGTACCACAATTACTTTTGTATTTTACAAAACTTTCAGATGAGCAGCAAACTCCATTAAATAAAATTAACTTTTATGAAATACCTTTTTATTTACTGATATGTTTCCGTAATGGCAAGAAACAAGATACTATCGGTCTCATGTAAGGAGCGGTTTGCCGCTATTTTAATTTAATATTCAAACGTGATATTTATGTAATGTCTATAAATGATGAAAACTATTATTTATACATTTGCGCAAGCTGATAACACCGAGAACTTACTGCAAAATCATTTATATAACACGCGATAAACTGTTTAGCATATGAGTTCACACACATACTGGAAAGGTAGACTTTTCAACACAATGTTTATGGTACAAGGGTAAAATGTGTCAAGTTTTAACTCTATATTCCTAGATTTGTTCTTTTTGAATGATGTAAAGGCCTTGTTTACCAATATCAAGTATGAAACATGCATCTTAAAAGTCCTCCGAAGGGAAATGACATAAAACAAAGAACAATAAATTTAGCATTCACAATATTTCGGTCTCCTGACCAATATTTCAATAAAATTCACCGGAAGAAGGTCAGGAGACCGAAATATTGTGAATGCTGAGTGATTTGTTCTTTGTCAAATATGTAAGCTTCCTTGTTTACCAATATTACATATGTAAGCTCCTACATGGCATCTGATCCTACCCTACTCCTACATGGCATCTGATCCTACCCTACTCCTACATGGCATCTGATCCTACCCTACGCATATGGCATCTGATCCTATCCTACTCCTACATGGCATCTGATCCTCACCCTACTCCTACATGGCATCTAATTCTAGACTACTCCCAATGACATCTGATCCTACCCTACTCCTACATGACATCTGATCCTACCTTACTCCTATATGTCATCTGATCCTATCCTACTCCTACATGACATCTGATCCTACCTTACTCCTATATGGCATCTGATCCTACCCTACTCCTACATGGCATCTGATCCTACCCCCTCCTACATGACACCTGATCCTAGCTTAATCCTACATGGCATCTGATCCTACCCTACTCCTACATGACAACTGATCCTAGCCTATTCTACATGACACTTTATTCTATCCTACATTACATTTGATCCTATCCAACTCCTACATGACATCTGATCCTACCTTACTTCTACATAGCTTCTGATCTTAACCTACTCCTACATGGCTTCTGATCCTACCCTGCTCCTACATGACATCTGATCCTACTTCATTCATACATGCCATCTGATCCTACTCCTACATGACTACCTTACTCCTACATGGCATCTGACCCTACCCTACTCCTGTATGACATTTGATTCTACCTTACTCCTACATGACATCTGATCATACCTTATTCCTATATGACATCTGACCCTACCCTTCTCTTACATGGCATCCAATCCTATCCTTCTCTTACATGACATCTGATCCTATCCTACTCCTGCATGGTATCTGATCCTAACCTACTCCTATATGGTATCTGATCCTACTTTTCTCTTACATGAATTCTTATCTTATCCTTCATGAGATGTGATCCTACCCTTCTCCTACATGACATGTGATCCTACCCTACTCCTTCATGACATGGGATCCTACCCTACTCCTTTGTAACATCTTATCCTAATTTACTCCTACATGAAATCTGATCCTACTTCACTCTACATGACATCTCATCTTACGCTACTCCTACATGACATCTACGTGTCTCTCATGACATCTTCTCCTACATAGTATCTGATCCTACTTTATTCCTACATGGCACCTTATCCTACCCTACTCCTACATTGCTGATTCTACCCTACTCCTACATTGCATCTGATCCTACCCTTTTCCTACATGACATCTCATCCTACCCTACTCCTACATTGCTGATCCTACCCTACTCCTACATGGCATCTGATCTTAATTTACTCCTCATATTTGGTGTATAGCATCATTATGACATTTTGTATCGTGTGTGTACAGAAGAACGCCGTGTGGCAATATTTGGCCCTTTGGAGGGGTCGACAATTTTGAATAGGCTTAAACAGGAAATACCTTTAGAATTTTCTGTTCAAGAAGTGCATGCCTCAGTGACTTCATATTTAGAGAGCAACCATTTGATTTTAGGGGGGGATGACGTTTGTGGGTCGGATTTTTGTTTTTTGGTGGATTTTTAGTGCCGGTGTTATATAGTAGTTTCCCCCTAGCCATTTTCCCCCCGGAAAAATGGCTATATAGTAGTTTTACCCCACCCCCACCCCACCCCGGAAAAATAGCTATATAGTAGTTTTTCCCAGGGGGGAAATTTGGCTATATAGCCATTTTCCCCCCTCTTATAGCCATTTTTCCCCGGGGAAAAACTATGTAGTGGATTTTCCCCCAATGTGAAATTCCGGATTTTCTTGTCACACATACATGTAAGTAAATCTAGCTTGTTACCTTGTTAAAAATAAATAGAATTCTATTTAAAATAGAGATATTTCAACTTTTGATACGGAGATATACTAGTATTCAATTAATTTAGAGATATCTAATTTTCTTTTAAAGTAGAAATGTCTTCAATTTTAATCTCTTTTCCAAATACAAATGCATATATTTAAAACAGATTTATCTACTAGAATTTCATTCGAGATATTTTTATTTAATCCGAGAAATCTCTATACATGTATATACAAATGGAAAAAAGAAAAACAAGTTCGTTTTATGCCTCCGAAATGAAATTCGGGGGCATCTAGTTTTGACCTGTCTGTGACTCTTACCCAAAAAAAACCTGCAAAAACCTTGACTATATCGTTTGTACCAAGAGGTACAAAGCTTTGAAACTCCATATATAGTTTTCTTGTAATGAGACCTTTTATTTGGAACCATGATTTTTTAACTAGTGACTTTGACCTTTTTGCTCTACGTTTTCAAAAACTTAAACATTGAATGTATCTTTTGTACCAAAAGGAGAAGGGGTTTTGAACTTCATATATAGATTACTTGTGATAAGATCTTTTATTTGGGACCATGACTTTTGACCTAAAGACCTTGACCTTATAGTGTGACCTACTTTTCAAATTTTTTTTTTATCTTGACTATATCTTCTACACAAAAGGGTGTAGAGCTTTGAAACTTAGCATATAGATATTTTAAGATGAAACCTTTCATACTTTGCGTAAGGGACAAGGAAATCACATTCTTGTGTTCATGATTTACAACATCTGCGACTAGACAAGCCTTGTCGTAGGTTGCAAATCGTGGACACCTGAGTGGAATCCCTTCTGTCATTTTCATGTTCATCATGTACTCTGTACATGATAAGCGATACTGTGATATATATAATGCATGTCTTAATTTATTTAGGAATTGAATGTTCAAGGAATTCTTGCACGTTCAATTCTTATATTTATCATTGGAACATTTTGATTGATAAATTCCTATTTTACTGATGATGTGTTACGAAAAGTTGCCTGGGATCGAATCTTGAGTCACAGCCTGACGTCATGACTGACATCTATACGCTAGTAAACGACAATTTTTACAATGAAATAATAGAAGAAAATAGCATACTATGGTAAATATATATATATATAAAAGACTTGTAATAAATACATAAAACAAAAAATAAATACACCCCCCCCCACACACACACAAACAAACAAAACACATAACAGTATATAGAAACCCATTAACCATAACACCATCGGTCTGATCCACTGGCTATTACTATAGTACATTTGTATTTCTGATGTTATCTGACTGATACAGAACGAACGTGTATAATTTCTAAACCGTTACGTAAGGGGGAAAACTACTATGGGGGAAAGACAACTATATAGTAGTTTTTCCGCCATTGGGAAAAACTAGTATATAGACATTTTTCCGGGGGAACTACTATGGGGGAAAACACCGGAAAATGTTTTTTTGCCAATATTCAGAGCCAGATTATCTATTTTGCTACTTATACTTATCCATGACATTTAGCGTGACATTTACGAAAACATTTCAAGTTAAAGTGAGTGTTGTGTCCCGTTGGGCCTCTTGTTTACATTCCATTTGTAACCATGTTACAACGTATCCGAGGGAAAAAAACAAACATACCGACCGGGGGGGGGGGGGGTCGGGGTAGGGTGATTAGCGCATTGATTAGATCCATTAGCTTGCTAGCTTGCATCCGTAGCATGTGTCTGTGCTGTTGAGAGCAATACAAATCGGGGACGAAGGTTAGGCAAATCAGTATCTGATCCTACCCTACTTCTACATGGCATTTGATTCTACCCTTCTACATGGCATCTGATCCTACACTTCTCCTACATGATGTGTGATCCTACCCTATTCCTACATGGCATCTGATCTTAATTTAAACCTATATGACATCTGATCCTAGCCTACTCCTACATGGCATCTGGTTCTAGCCTACTCCTACATGGCATCTGATCCTAGCCTATTCCTACATGGTATCTAATCCTACCCTATTCCTAAATAACATCTGATCCTAATTTACTCCTACGTGGCATCTGATCGTAATTTACTCGTAGGTAGCATCTGATCCTAGCCTACTCCTACATCGCATCTGATCCTAGCCTACTCATACATGGCTTCGGATCCTAGCCTACTTCTTTATGGTTTCTGATCCTACCCTATTCCTATATGGCATCCGATCCTACCCTACTTCTACATGGCATCTGATCCTACCTTACTCCTATATGGCATCTGATCCTACCTTACTCCTACATGGCTTCTGATCTTAACCTACTCTTATATGACATCTGATCCTACCCTACTTCCTACATGGCATCTCATCCTATCCTACTCCTACATTGCTGATCCTACCTTACTCCTACATGGCATCTGATCCTAATTTACTCCACATATTTAGTGTATAGCATCATTATGACATTTTGTATCGTATGTTCGTATGTGTTCAAAGGAACGCCGTGTGGCAATATTTGGCCCTTTGGAGGGGTCGAAAATCTTGCCTAGGCTTAAATAGGAAATACCTAAATTTTTAATGCCACAACATAGACGTATAAATCTATGGCCACAGTGACTTCATATTTAGGGAGCACCGAGTGATTTAAGGGGGGGGGGGGCAGGATTACGTTTGTAAGTCGGAATTTTGAGGTCGAAAACATTTCGGTAGTCCTTCTGGTCGCAATCAAACAAACCACATATAAATATATATACCCAAATATTCTCGTTGCCCTTCGGGTCGCTACCATATATGCTACATCTGCACTTTCATTGAAATCCGAATTTTTTCCTCGGACCTTCGAGCCGGTGTAAGATAGAATTTGGACCCCCCCCCCCATTGAATATTGACCCCGGGTCCATATTCAATGGACTTTTCGTTGAATTATGACCCGCCTTGGCCGTTGAATTTTGATCACGCTGTTGAATTTTGACACCAATTTGAGTCAAAATTCCACGGATAAAAAATCCGCCGACAGGTCCAAATTCCACGTTGTATCATGACCCCGGGTCATAATTTAACATTGAATAATGACCCGGGTCATTATTCAACGTGGAATATTGACCCGGGTCATAATTCAACGTGGAATATTGACCCGAGTCATAATTCAACGTGAAATCATGACCCTACCTACCTGCCCTTTAAAAGATGTCATTGTGTACTTAAACCGACATAAAGACGCATATATTTGATCAAAGACAAGTAGGTTAAGAGTTCAGATATTGCGAAGTATATTAACAAAGATATGACTCGGGTCATAATTTAACATTGGATAATGACCCGGGTCATAATTCAACGTTGAATAATGACCCGGGTCATAATTCAACGTTGAAATGTGACTGTTCCTATATGTAGATGTTAAAATTCAAGTACATGTACAAAAATAAAATTGGAACACCGTTTATTATAGAGAATGACACGAGAAATATATTTTACCGATTAATTGCGTAAAATTAAAGAAAGAAAAGCAAATTAACATTTTAAAATGGCATCACAAGTGAAATATCATAGATATTGGTATTTTTTTCTGGACGTATTTAAGAAATTTTGGCACAATAAAACAATTGCGACAAATGAAAGACAAAATCGATAGAGTTCATTCCTAATAAACATGAGGCCAAGAGGATATAAATCGTTCACTTCAGTACCGTAAGCAAATGTGCAAAATATGCCAATTAAGATAAAGAATACAAGAAAGAATTTTGTATTTTATTTTTTTTTTTTTTTTACAATTTTTAGATAGTTCCGATGCATTTCGTAAATTGTCGTCGGCATCTGATTCTGCTGTTGTAAAGAAAAAAAAAAAAGAGTTGCCAAGAACTGCCTATTCTGCAACCTATACTGTCCCCATCTCCTGGTTCCACCCCTGAAGCGAACTAACTGACATTAACAAACATGGTGGGGACTTTGGTTATTTGCTTTCTGTGAAGTGTCGTATACAAAACAATGGTAGTAGATTGGTTGAATTTACATCGCTTCAACCGATATCGACCGGAGATCGGGTATCGTAGCCGGGACCTCTTGTACCGCAAACATGGTAATAAAATATGGTGGCTGATTTCTGCCATTTTGTTATTTCGTTCTGGTACCCTGCCATAACGAAATACTTTTTCTTTTCGCCTTCGTTATGTCGGCCCGCCACAACAAAATAAGTTGGGCGCCCCGCCATAAAATGATAACAAATGACTTTGTTTTATCGCCCCGCCATAACGACATAGCGCCATAAAAAATGTTTCGTTAATAACGAAAAGACATATGTCGTTATGGCGCGGCGACATAACAACATAACATCCGAGTTTTTCTTTTTTCTTTTTCGTTATGGCGGGGCGACATAACGAAGGTGAAAAGACGAAGCATTTCGTTATGGCGGGCGCCATAACGAAATAACGAAATGGCAGAAATCAGCCTCTCATGTGTAAACATTGTCCATATACCCGACTGCATGTTGGACACATATAGGTAATACAGATAACATTTACATTTAAGATATACTACCCACCATAAATAAGAACCCTAATCGAAAAATCCTTATACTATGAAAATATGTTATAGCTTTTAAAATTACAAAAAAAAAAACGCCATGAGTGGTTAGCGTATCGGACTCTTGATCGGAAGGTCGCTGGTTCGTATCTTCTGTCGCTCATTATAAGGTTAACGACGCATTCGGTCGTCCGTGGCTCGTTTCGAGGTACATGTAGGCTTTTCTATATATGTTGCACGTGTAATTATGAGGCAAGTGTATGCAAATGTATGAATCATCATCACAGAATTGACTTTATTCTTTTTCTTTTTTTATTTGTTCCGGTGAAGACTTTATTATTACATGTATTATAATAAGAAGTCAATAAATTTATATTTTATTGAAGTTTAATTTGCCTTTACTTTTGGCTTTACTAACTTGGATTAAACAGAAATGTGGATGTTTACTTCCTTATTTTACAATTTTACATACTAGTATTCAGTTTGTATCATGATACAGGAACTTTAAAGCATGGGTACTTATTTATGAAAAGTAGATCTAGTATATTACATATAACGAGTGAAAAATATTTTTTAAAAATCTCCCATTCAACGCATTTGCGTTTGACCAAACTGTGCGTTAGAAGGGGGTTTGTCGTCCGCCTTTAGGTCCACGCGATCATCCTTGACTCATGGGGAGTCCGTGTACCAAGTGTCATGAAGATAGATGAAAAGGGAGAGAAGTTACGGTCCGGAAGCCCAAATGTGGGCGACAGACAGAAAGACAGACAGACAGACAGACAGATAGACAGCAAGACGGACGGACGGACAGACAGACAGACAGACAGACAGACAGACAGACACGGTGATTCTAGTATACCCCTAACCTCATTGCGGACGGTATGGCAATAGGGAGGAATTGATGTCCATTGTGGTACTCTTTTGTGATTACCAAAGTGACATAGTATCAATTTCTTTGTGTTTTACATTTTCAGGAGGAAACGGATAGATTTGTATCTATATCTACACAGTAAGCTGAAACTGTGAAGGTGGGGTCATAATTCAACGGCGGGTCAAAATTTTATCCGTGGGTAGGGTCGTAATACAATGACCCCCCGTCTCTAGGGTCACAATTCAACATGAAAAATCTGTGGAATCTTGATCGCAGCCCGTTGAATTTAGACCCGGTGAGTCTAAATTCAATGGGGTCCAAATTCAATCCTACACCGGAAAATTCAATTTTCCTATGTTGCGAGCCCGACTTCTTTTTTTTTTTTCTTTTCTTCTTCTTCTTCTTCTTTTTTTTTTGCGAAGTCTTCCTGTCCCCCTTCCCCGTTTCCTCTACAAAGCTGAGGTTGGGAGAGGGAAGGCAAAACTTATTCCGATGGCCAAACAGAGGTATAAATTTGATATGACATTATATTAAGTCATTGTATGATTCCCCACCCCGCCCCCAAAAGTGGTGATGTGCCCTGATTCCCTGACATCCAGTTACATGTAGCATGCAAAAAAGAAAGTAACCGCATCAAAGTCGTACGTTTATTTCAATTAAAACCATGTATCGCATATGATCTTCGTTACTGAATGTAATCGTTTATGTAATCACGAGCACAGGTGTAACGAAAGCTTGGGTTGCTATGGAGGCGAAAAAAGAAACGTTTATATAGCAACCCAAGCTTTCTTTGCGCCTGTGATCACGAGCGTATTATTTTATTTGATAAGTAGGTATACAGTAATCGCATTACGTACTGTGACATATATAACACATTTATACTTACTTTTAGTAGGACCAGTGCCTTACGCATTGGCGCATTGTACCTGCAACCCTGCCCCCCCCCCCCCTCTTTGGTCGGGAATTTTTTACTAAAAAAGGCCATTTTCGACCATTTCTAGGACTGCAAACCCCTTTCCAGACCGAACAGTGCATACCATTAGTCATGAGAGATTGTAACCCCCCCCCCCCCATTCAAAAATTTCTAGATCCGCCCATGTTATGGATATTAAAACATCCATTGGCATAATAATAATTCTCGTATAATTAAATACGATACCTTTACAAGTCATTTGCACGCTCGTGTTATAAATCAGTATCACTGTTTACTTACAATGCTTACAATGCATAAAATCCTTAGGTCATACTAAACACACATCAGTGCCATGTAGGACTACATCTTACAGGTGTTTCACCTACAAGGAATACATGCTGATATCTACGTCATATCTGTCTCAACAACATCTCCAAAGCCTTCTTGACGTGCGTGGGTTCGATCCCTGATCGAGACAAGTAGAAAGGACTACAAATATACTTGCTGAAGAACATTTTTCCGGTGTAAGATAAAATTTGGAAACCCCCCACCCCACCCCAATTGAATATTAACTCCGGGTCCATATTCAATAGATTTTTCGTTGAATTATGACCCGCCTTGGCCGTTGAATTTGATCACGCTGTTGAATTTTGACACCAATTTGAGTCAAAATTCCACGGATAAAAAATCCACAGACAGCTCATAGTTCCACATTTAATTATGATCCGGTCATAATTCAACGTGGAATCATGGCCCGGGTCACAATTCAACGTGGAATCATGGCCCTACCTACCTGTCCTTTGTAAGAGGTAGTCTAACAGACAGAAATAAAGATGCATATATTCAATCAAAGACAAGTAGGCTGAGGGTTCAAATCTTGCCAAGAATATTAATGTAGATATTACTCGGGTCATAATTTAACGTTGGATTAGGACCCGGGTCGGGATTCAACGTTCAAATGTGACTTTTCCTATCCTATAAGATTCAAGTACATGTACTACAAGTCGAAAAGGCATACTGTTTATTATAGAGAATGACACGTGATACATATTTTGACGATTGCGTAAGATTTAAAAAAATTAACATTTTAAAACGGCATCACAAGTGAAATTTCATAGATATTTGTATTTTTCCTTGAATATTTTAAACTTTTTTGCACAATAAAACAACTGCGACAATTGAAAGACGAAATCGAAAGAGTTCATTCCTAATTTAAACATTAAGCCAAGACGGGTCTAAACCGTTCACTTTAGTACCATAAGAAAAATATGTGCAAGAAATGTGCGTAGACTGCCGTGGGCATATAATTCTGCTGTTGTAAAGTTTCCAAAGACACGCCTCTTCTGCAACCTATACTGTCCCCATGTCCTGGTTCCACCCCTGGGGCGATCTAACTGACAAACATGGTGAGATTTCGGGTATTTGCTTACTATGAACTCGTTGAACTCATTGCAGTGATTTCAGATAGGAAGTAGAAAATTTGACGGACGACGGAGAGAGAGAGAGACTATTGTAGACATGAAAATAAAAACAAGAAGAGAAAAGTGTAGACAAAAGGGAAGAATTGATGTCCTTTGTGGTGCTCTTTTGCGATTACCACAATGACATAGTATCAATTCCTTTGTGATTTTACATTTTAAGGAGGAAACGGATGGAGGTGCGGTCATAATTCAATGGCGGGTCAAAATTTTATCCGTTGGTAGGGTCGTAATACAATGAACCCCCCTCCCTTTGTCTCTAGGGTCACAATTCATGAACAATCTGTGGAATCTTGATCACAGTCCATTGAAGTTAGACCCGTACGTCGGTCTAAATTCAATGGGGTAAAAATTCAATCCTACACCGGTAGGTGACCTCCGTAGCCGAACACTGACCGCTTACACATACATGACACAATCCAGTGTGATTGAAAACTTGTCATTATAGATATTTCAATTACACTTCCATTAATTGTAATATTTCATAGGACAGTAACCAACTGAAAACCAACTGTTAGTAACTCAATAATCTGTGTTCGTATAGTAGTAGATGAACACTGTGATACATATACGATATTAATAGATGTATTTTATTACTTAAAGTGCATAACCGAAAACCGAAAACGAAAAATGCGACTTTCGTGTACTGCAAAAATCGAGTTCCTTGTACGTTGACAAGCTTTTCCATTAAGTCGTCGCTTTCGTAATAAAGATACGTGATGAGCCAATTAAGTAGTTAAATTTTCATCAAGTTAAAATATTTTAATGCAACTGCAGCTAACTACAGACAGACGGTTTATTCTTGGGAATGTTCTCTGTGGTTTTAAGGTCAAATTTTCTAGATTATGACCGTAATTTAAACCCTTTATTGCTATTGTTTTGTATATAACTTACAGTATAATTTCTATCTCTATTGTTCCTTTATCATTATCTCTATGTATCTGTGTTTTAAGTACTTTCAAGATGTTCCGTAAGTCAGAATTTTCTGGGTACCAATACTCTTACTTGGATAAAAAAAGCTATCTATTTGTTTTATTAATCATGTTTGTATTGGTATTCGATACTTTAATAAATTACATCCGAATCTGAATGACTCCATCAAACAGAAAACCCTTAAATTTCAATTTATCATGGAGCATAAAATCCGGGGTCGCATGTATGCTTAATATGAAGTATGAACATATGCTGGTGAAAGTATGGTAATATGCAAGTCTTTCTTTCTTTTTTAATTTCTAGTTGCTGGGTGACCTTGACCTATCCGAAATGACTTTAACCGTTCAAGAATGATCTGAAGTATCCAAAAATCCATATCCCGTGTGGTAAAACATTTCCATGAAGTATTATCCTTGTCTTTTGATAGTTCACTTAAATATAAGACTGGTATTTTAAGTTCTATATTCTGAGTGAGCTTAACCTTTCAAAATGATCTTGAGTGAACTTTACCCAAAAAGCCATACCCCGACCAACAATTAACGTTTTAAGTATGATCCCCCCCCCCTTTTTTTTTCTTTTTTTTAAAGTTAATTTTCTGAGTGACCTTGACCTTTCAGAAGTTATCTTCAAATGTGAGCTTTATCTTGTGCCCATATTCCGAAGGACGAAAGTGTGAAGTATTAGTATTATCAGTTCAGATGAACAGTTCATGAGTTATGAGTACAGACGAGGGGACGGGCGGTCAGACTCACACATAGACACATAGGTAATTGCCATATAGGGGGCGTTCCACTCAGCGTCATCATCACATGAGGATTTTGGATGGAGTATCAATTTCGTGACAGAACACATCCTTTTTAAGGTTTCATAACTTGCTTCTTTGCCTCTAGATACACGAAATGTACATATAACATGATTTATAGTTTCTCCTATGAATTCACATACCTGAGAAGAAGGGGAGAAGAAGACCGGTTTAATCTGATGTCTAATCCCATATAACTTCATTGCTTCTACAACAGCCAAATATCCCTAAATGTATTGTTTTCCCGCGGGTTTAGAACGGTCGATTAATTCCCAGTATCAGATGAACGCAAAACATTTCATTTAAAGTCAACAAATATTTGCATCTTTACCCATCACATTTTTTTTCCGGATGTATAAATTTATATTAAAGCGTTCATTAACCCAATGCTACCTGTAACTTTGTTCGGGTTTTTAAGTGTAGAGTTATAACGGTCAGTATTTTTCATGATGATAAGATACAGTGACCACACCTTTGATGATATCATGATCTCGGACATGACCTTTATTTCAACAAAACAATTCATAAATGCGCATAGTTTATGATGTCCTATAGTTGTTTACTTCTGTTATCTCTAGAAATATGCTTTTTTGATTGTTTAACGCTACACCAAGGCATATGATGGCGGCACCTGCATAGCGCATGGTATGGAGTCCCTAAGGATAACCCTGTCTGACACTCGTGATTGATCACTAGATCTGAAAACCAGTGCGGACCAAATCTTATACTTAACAGGCTGTTATGTGTGATTGTTTCGTTGGGCCTTTTTTCGGTTTAGTTTGGTTTATTTTTGGGTAGGTGAGGGTTGTTTATCAAAAGTACATAAAATTATGATTTAGAGTATCGTTGTATATGACAATTATTCTTTTATTTTAACCGCTTAAATGCATACACCAGCAAGTCACAAGATATAATGTTTGTCGATTTAAATCAAAGTATGTAGAAGTGTGGGCCGGCAATGTATAGATCTACAAACGATGAAAGGCGTACCCTTAATGTTTTATCTACTTGTGAACAAAGACAAAGAAAAATGTCAGGAACTAAAATAGAATAAAAAAAAAATAAATAAAAATATATGTCATTCATAATTCCCATTAATAGAGGTGTTTAGTAATTTATTCTTTTCATATATATCTAACATATTAAACGGACATGTAAATATGTCGTCAACGTGTCAACCAACACGACACATGAAAAGATGTAACACGGTACATATATAAAACTTACAACAGCATTAGATTGAAGGTACATTATGTATATATATCATTAAGTATGTCCTTACTCGTCACACGACAATCGCTTGCTGCCTGCAGCCAGCTGTATGTTCTCTGATCTAGTCTCTCCACTCATCTGCTGTGCCCATCCCCCGGGCCAAGACAAAACGTTCATGACCAAGTTTGACTGTATGTAGGTGCTCGATTGACCCTAGGCTGGAGAGTATGGCTTGATAAACAAACGTAACTTCACTTAACTTAGACCCTGAAACAACACACATCTATATAGCGGCTCAGGACACTTAAAAAAAAATTATACATAATTTCGAAAAAGAAGGGAATTTACACGGTGTTGATGTACAGGTTTTACTTTTAATTTGTGTATCGTTTTTTCGAGGATTTCTGAGTAAATTTCCAGCTTCACATTATAGAAATAAGTGCGATCTCTGGACGAAATACTATGCGTTTATTATGGACTTAAAGTTCTGAAGTGTCGTTAAATTATTGACCATGGATAGGCGTCCGGAGTGGATTGACCACATGAGAGAGGACACTATAGCCAGGCCATATCACGAAGATGATTATTGGAAATCTGGAAACTCTGTAAGTCTCGTTGATTCTCTTCTCTATGAAGTATGTCTTTAGATTTTGATTAATCTTTGTTCTTAGAAGAGATCATCTTATTTGCATTATTATATAAAAAAGGTCTTGAAACTATTATTATTATTGTTGTTTGTATTGTCATATGACATATTTGTAATTTGGGAAATAAAATAGCCATTTATGCATCTTTTAATTTCCCAAATTACAAATATGTCATAGGACAGTAAGAAGAAATATCGTTATTTGGTTTCAACTTTGACCAGGTTCCTTGATAAAGGACTTGAAACTATTTCAGAGTGCGAATAGTCAAGGTTCGAACTATTTTGAAACATATTAATATATGTAATTATTGTCATAAGATATATTCCTAAATAGTTCGTATTTGAGAGTCTATTTCACGATCATGCACTACATGTATGTCATGCTCATATAAGTATAAATCATTCTAGATCATACATCTTATTCCTTTACATTTCCAGCTTTATACAAAGCCGGTCGTTATCGAGTATTTACAGCACCACATCAGATTCTGGATTCACATGATATTAACTTAACGTAAAACAATGAAGGCATCGCTGTTGCACTGTGGTTTTTTTTTTTCACTTTGTTTAAACCAAGACGTATAAATAAGAGCAATTTCCTAACGACTATTAATAAGATTGTCAAGTGACATGCTGTTAAACAGAGACCAGAAACCGTGTACACCATGTCCTATGATCTACAAGCAAAACAGACATTTGATGTGCAAATGTTAACAAGATAACGTCTGATCTTCTCTCCATCGACTGCCACTGTTGTCAAGGCGATCATTACTCCAACATTTATCCTTTGTCGTACTGAAATATCTGAAAACAATCTAAGAATTAAATACTTACAATGTAGCGTAGAGTCCTTTGATTAGATTATTTTAAAATTATATAATTTTCTAAAAGCAGGTAATTTTTCATTAATTTTATAGTAAATGGCGTCGCGTGGTCATCAATAGCTGACTGCTATCATCCAGAATTGTTCAGTTGATCAACCAAAAGATTTCGATGCTTCCATAAGAACATTATTTTAATAATCTAATGGTGAAAAGGAAGTAAATTAAGACAAAAAGGACTCGAAAAAGAACATGAATATACGACTTACGAACTAACTTACTAACAATTCATCTGCTACTTTGTCGAAGCTAAATAAAAAGATCTATTAGGGACATCATTGTCACAAATAACACCCATTACCCCTGATCTGGAGACAGTGGACATGTTAAGGTAGGACAAGCATGAGTAATGACCTCTCAATACCTTAATCATCAACAAAAACTGGCGAAGTTGATTTATTATATCCCCTTCACCCTTTTTTTTTATTTAGTTTTGTTATTTGGAGCATTGTTTGCTGATATATAGAGCCACTCCCGCATTATTTTACCTCTGTGTGTAAATTGTGACGACTTTGTTTTTGTACTTTGTACATTTATCCCTCTTATTCGATTCGCAATTCGAAAACCGTTGTTTGACTATAGTAATGCATAAATGCAGAAGCTCAAAAGTGGAGTTTTTTTACCCCCTATTCCTATATTTCATTTAATGGAAATTATCAATCTAATCATATGCTTGTGTTATCGCATAGTTTCGGTACTCCACGCTAGAAAGGGATCTGAAAGCGTTCTTATCGAGTCCTTGTTATTGAACCAATCAGATACGAGCTTATGCAACGAAAACAGTTTTGCATGGCATATGATAGGATGGATTCGAAAATTAAAATAACATGAACTAAAAAGTAGCGCTGTCACACCCTTTACTAACATAGCTTACACACAAAAGAAACGAAAGTGTCTGATTTTATTCAGATTGGGATACCACTATGAGCCGATACGTATCACGATACCGACTTTGTGATACGTATCTCGATACTTTTTTTTTTGAAATGTGTATCGATACTAGTATCGAGAGTTAAAATATCGCGATGTATCATTGCATGTATATAGGCAGAGAATCTTGAGTTGTAAGAATAAGTGTTCGATATTTTGCACATTATTGGGTTCATTATGTGATCTCTTTAATCTTTCATTCGAAAATTATTATCGTTCTCCGTTGGACTACCAGTAAACAAATGAAAACTATCCATTTTGGTAGAAAATCCTTCTTCAAAGGGACCACATTTTCTGTAAGTCCTAAATGTCAGTACCAAGCATTGACAATTGGATTATCTTTCTGTAAGATTTATCCCAATTTCTCTGTAACATCATAAGTTATCGCCCTTCGTTGGGTCATATTAATATTACATCAATAGGACCGAACCTGCTCTACCTTAATGAACTTTCTAGGACTAATGACTTCCGTAACACGATGCACCTTGTGTCAGCTCACTGTGTATCAACCGCCCATTCCCCCAGGGGGCAAACATGTAAAATTAGAGAGAACTATTTAGGCATGTCATTTAATGAAGAAAATGCCCTCAATTTCATGCCGTGCAGTATATAGAAAAGGTCCAATGTGTCCAATGAAGAAAAGGAAGAAAATCTAGGCATGCTTAAGAAACTCAGCCTTTTACAGTGGTGATGTTAATCACATATTCATTCGTTCATTCATTCATAAATATAAAATTTCAACAATTTTTAAATATCTTAATATTTCAAATTAAGCGAGATTCAATATTCCGATAATTCGAAGTATTTTCATGATCTTGAATTCGACTTTGAGATGTCAAAGTTTGCCTATGTTTTGCGAGTAAATCATTCAATAAAAAGAGAATTCTTTCATGTGATACTACTAACCATACTACAATGAAAGGGAAAAACAGAATAGAAACTTATTTCTTTGGTTACAGAAAGATCAAAGTTAGGGTTTTGGTCTTATTTTTATTTTCATCGATTATTTTCTCTTTATCATTACCTGGGATTAACTTATTCAAAATCAGACATTCACAACATTAAAAGGCTTAAGAAATAGATTGGTTTTTCATTTCTGTCTGATGAAAACATGTTGTGTTTTCATTTTGAGTACAACGTAATCATGCAGTATTAAAAATAACACACTTTCTACATGTATTGTGAAGATGTGAATGAAAATGAAGCTTGATAATCGAAGGTAACAATGACCAAAACACCACTAACATTTTGAAAAATTTTAAATATCGAAGATCTGTGACATTATACTACATGACTGTGAAACAAACTATTCCCGGGCTAATGAGCTTTCATGTCGTGTAGAACTTGCTACGTTGTTATTAAATGACCTGGGTCCAGCGCCATAAACTGAGAAAATGTTCGCCATATTTTCAAATTCTTCCGTCCAACAATTAATTAATAACCGGGGTTTGGATTTTATTGCATATTATTCTATTCATTAATAGAATTAAACTATTCTGCCTGACGATTAATTAGAAATTTGATAATTGAATAAATTAAAATGATATAATTGACATAAGTATTTTCTCAGTTTATAGCACCGGACCCTGGCGTAACTCTGCCTCCGTTATTTACCGACCTCATCAATATTCAAGGCGTTTGCCTAGTTATGTTGCAAATTTAAAACGGGCATATCTCGTTAACGACATCGACTTTGGTAACGATACTTTTTACACATCTTAGATGATATACTAGCAATCGATTGCCGTTTATATTTTTCCCGACTTCAATCGGACCATGCTCCTTTAACTCTTACCTGATTAAAACACCTCCATGTGACGTAATGCTACAAATAGCATTAGGAAATCAACATTAACACCCGCGAGTTCGAAAATCCGAACAAATCATATAATAAACTCAAAATTATGGCGTAACGTTCGGTCATTAATTAAAGATACACAAGTAACTATTATAGCGTAACTGTAATATTTTCTCATCAAGGGGTAATCTGAATAAATATTTTCAAATCATTTTATGACGCCATGTCCAAAGTATGTAGTATCGGTGAAAGCTTTCAAGTAAACCAAACCCTTACAAAGTTATCAAATGAAAAAATCGAAATGTCAAAAGTGACCGATTTTGCCTCCGGATAGAGGTAGTTCTATTAACTCCGACAAATTGACAGCATTAAGTGAAGTCATTCACGGGTAGAGCCGCGTAGAGCAGCAAGAAGCTGACTTGTTTACAAGAAGACATTTGTTTTTCGTGTTTTCGTGATGTTTTCCTACAATAAGTGGATTTATATTTTACTGTTACACATACTGTGAACCCGCTGTGTTGGTTCCCAGAATAAACGAGCCATAGGTTCTTCATACTCCGAAAAAAGGATTTGAAATGTTTTAAATGTTTCTGGAGCTAAGAATATGGCCTTGAGTTCGAACGATCTTGACATAATAGTGGAAGAGGAAAATTCAGATTCTGAAACTGCTTCACAAACTCAGCAAAAGGTATCGTGTTGGTATATCAGTCACAATGTAAAGCACCACAAGAAAAACTGCTTTTTGAAACTTTCTACCCTTAAATTTTGAAACTCTGTCAAAATAAATTTAATTCTACTTGGCAACTTAATCTTGATGAAATGTGTATTTCATGAGGACATTATTAAAATGTAGCTTTATGAAGAATTTATATGAAAAGAATAAAATATTGCTATAGAACAGAAGTGTACCGTACGCGTAAGTTTTGCATTAAAAAATCATCACGGGGCGACTGCCAATACGATCACATGATAAACGTGTTCGTAACGGAGATGTGCCAAAGTATTCCTGCCATCTTGTGGCCACTTTTCATTTATGAAATAGCATTGTTTCCATTTTTAGATCATGCCAATTGAAAAAAAATTAGGTGTAGCACAATCTGTCAAGTGCCTAGCTCGTGACCGAGGGAACCCAGGTTAAAGTCCTGTCTATGGCAGGTCGATTTCACGTCTTTCGGCTGAGGAGTCGAAACCGAGGTCCTGTGTTACAGTAGACGTAGCACACAAAAGATCGCTCCCAGCTTTGGATGGCTCCATCGCATAGGTCTGTACTTAGCATCAGGCAGGTGCCGTCACCATGTAAGTGCAACAATCTTCATGTGACGTAAAACAAGAATCATACAAACAAACAAAAAGAGAAAAGTTTTTTTCCGAGACAATTTTCCTTTTTCATACTTCGTTAAGATTTATGTCACATTCCTACATTCTCATAAGTCCGTGTGAAAATGATAATGGAAAAAAATATATGTTTATATTTTTGAATTTTAAAATTTAAATCTTTTAAACAAATTTGCAGTTATTGGAAAAATAGTTTGATAGACAGAACGATCAATGAAAATATGTAAAATGTAAACTGATGAAGTGGAAGCTATTTAATTAGATTTTTAGTATTTTGTGAACTTTGTTTCATGAAGACATGTAAGCAGTCATTATCTAATGTACGATAGATAAGTTTAACTCGAAACATGTTTGTATTTGATTATTAGTCTTATTTTTGTATATAAAAATGGAGTAAATTTCACATAAACTGGTAATATATTAATCATCTACAAGTATATAAACAACAAATTTGTTTACTGTATGACAGTAAACACTATCTTAGCGCCACTGTCTCGGCGTTAACGTCAAATGCAGACTTATTAGTGTGACCCAAGACAACAACAGTTGACAATTTGACGTCCCGTTTGTACGACGTGTGTTACGGTGAACTTTGATTCAGATATAACTTATGATTTTGATTTTAAAAAAATATTTAAAAATAATAATAATAATAAAAAGGTTGACTGTTGAAATATTTAATTTTATTTACTCATTATCTTTAAATATGAAATGTTTCCAACAGTCTTATCATTAATAAGGATGGTGACAAATGTTACAATAGTAAGGAATATGTTTCTTGGTCGCGTACTCTTGCCATCAAATATCACGCAGATCAAACGGAAAAAATAGGAGAAGAAATAGTATCTATTTAATGTCAACATGTTTTGTACTGTTAGTTATTATAATAATGATAAAAATATTAAAATTTATTTTGATTTTTGAAAAAAAGAATAATTTTCGGCCCAATTTATGTATGGTTATACGAAAATCCTTTATTCTGGACTGGACATCGTAATGGAAGGAAAAGGGAAAATCTGAATTAAGAATGAAAAATATTACTGCAAACAATCATTGCAGACTTTAAATCAAAATCACCTTCCCATCCCTTTAGAAATATGGTTTTTTTTTATCCACCAAGGGCGTGGTATAACCTCAAATCATTTCACAGTTCACCATGTATTACTTCCCATGACGTAGATGTAGATACAGTCATTGTGTGCAGCGCTAGATACCTTTAGAAAAGTACGTTCGCTCATCTTAATCTCTGTACCTGTTCGGCAGCGGCACGAGATTTGCCGGGAAGTGACGATTAATGATAAACATCGATATTGCTCAGTAATTTTCGCTCAATATTACTGATGTTAATTTCATTAAACTCTAAACACACAGCGACAGTGAATACTGTACATGGTGTCATTTATTTTCAACAGAAATTTCAAAATAATAATAACAACAAACAAAATGCAATTTAAATGATACAGGGGCAGATTTGTAGTTAGGGGGAGGGGGTTAGAGGTTTTATTGTTTTATTAATATTTATCTATGCCTTGTACGTCTATGTAGATTTTGTCATGCACCTGAGTCGATCTCATGTCATTTCACACATGTTAGTAATATAGTACTGAACAAGAAACTTTCTCGGTTTACAGGAAGTGCATGTCTTCTCCACCCACTCCGATTCTGCTACTGAACTACGGTTTATAGGGAGTGCATGTCCCCTCCACCCTCTCTGAATCCGCTACTGAACTATGCCATGTATGAATGGAATGCAGATTTATGCAAAATTAAAATAGAGACAAATAAATAAATAGATAAATAAATAAATAAACAAATAAATAAATAGTATAGTATTGAGTTCTACCCCAGTGTTTCCTTGTTCATGGCATTTGCATGAAAGTCACTATACGAATGTCATTTTTTCTTTGTTTGGTTATGTCAACAGAAGAATTTCGTATCTATTATGATATGGTCTCTCGGACTTTGATGTATAACATTCTTGCTCTGTTGCGAAAGTCGGGACAGATCCCCCTAGGTGTCGAACCACCTTAATGAATGATACTTTAGAGATATTAATCTTTCTATTATTTCCTTGATGTTGGGTTGAAATGTTAATAAAATGCGACATTATGCCTGAGGCTTTACGCGATCATCATTGTCTTACATCGACTTTAGAGGGATATTTTGTGGTCAAAGTATACTTCGACTCCCTTCGTTGGTGTACAAAAACGAAATATTTTATGAGCTTCTGAAGCTATTATTACTTGATTGTGGTTTGAAATTTAAAGCAGGGCTTGGAATATATACGATTAAAACTGATGCTACTCCCACGCTTTTAGTATATTGGAAATGGATTTAGGAATACGAAATTAAATATAAATCACTTATTTTCGTTTTTTTTTTTAATTGATATGTTTTGGTCTGTTTTGTTAATTACTTTATTATTTCTGGCTGATATAAGAAAATTTTCATTTTTCATTTTACATTTTTTTGTAGTCATTATTGAAGTTTTACGGCGCTTTCAGTTATAGAGAGACATGAAAGGAAGTAACTGATCTCTTAAACATCGGAATCGAACTTGGATCGCCTGCATCTCAATCAAAGCACTTAACCATCAAATTTGCGCCTCTCCCCTCGTTTAACCATCAAATCTGCTCCCCTCGTTTAAAAGCGTGAAATAAATGTAGGGTGACGTAAATAATAATAAAAGAAATAAAACAAACATTTTAAAACAAAGGAACTGAGTAAAAGTTATTCAACCAAAATATTTTCCAGATATGAAATATTTACTGCATTAGAGTCGGATCTATATGACAAATATTTGAATGATGTCAAGGCGAAAACTTGCATATGTGTCAATAAATTAGATGATCTATGAGAAGTGGTGTACAGCCTCCTTTTTATGTACTGCCGTATGGCCATCAGCTTCCTTTTTGTGTATTGCCGTATGGCCATCAGCCTCATTTTTATGTATTGCCGTATGGCCATCAGCTTCCTTTTTGTGTATTGCCGTATGGCCATCAGCCTCATTATTATGTACTGCCGTATGGCCATCACCCTCCTTTTAATGTACTGCCGTATGGCCATCACCCTCCTTTTTATGTACTGTCGTATGGCCATCACCCTCCTTTTTATATACTGCCGTATGGTCATCGGCCTCCTTTTAATGTACTGCCGTATGGCCATCACCCTCCTTTTTGTGCACTACCGTATGGTCATCAGCCTCCTTTTTATATACTGCCGTATGGTCATCGGCCTCCTTTTTATGTACTGCCGTATGGCCATCACCCTCCTTTTAATGTACTGCCGTATGGCCATCACCCTCCTTTTAATGTACTGCCGTATGGCCATCACCCTCCTTTTTATGTACTGCCGTATGGCCATCGCCCTCCTTTTAATGTTTTGCCGTATGGCAATCATCCTCCTTTTTATGTACTGCCGTATTGCCATCAGCCTCCTTTTAATGTACTGCCGTATGACCATCACCCTCCTTTTTATGTACTGCCGTATGGCCATCAGCCTCCTTTTAATGTACTGCCGTATGGCCATCACCCTCCTTTTAATGTACTGCCGTATGGCCATCACCCTCTTTTTTATGTACTGCCTGTATGGCCATCACCCTCCTTTTAATGTACTGCCGTATGGCCATCACCCTCCTTTTTATGTACTGCCGTATGGCCATCATCCTCCTTTTAATGTACTGCCATATGGCCATCACCCTCCTTTTAATGTACTGCCGTATGGCCATCACCCTCTTTTTTATGTACTGCCTGTATGGCCATCACCCTCCTTTTAATGTATTGCCGTATGGCCATCATCCTCCTTTTTATGTACTGCCGTATGGCCATCACCCTCCTTTTAATGTACTGCCGTATGACCATCACCCTCCTTTTTATGTACTGCCGTATGGCCATCATCCTCCTTTTAATGTACTGCCGTATGGCCATCATCCTCCTTTTAATGTACTGCCGTATGGCCATCAGCCTCCTTTTAATGTACTGCCGTATGGCCATCACCCTCCTTTTAATGTACTGCCGTATGGCCATCACCCTCTTTTTTATGTACTGCCTGTATGGCCATCACCCTCCTTTTAATGTACTGCCGTATGGCCATCACCCTCCTTTTTATGTACTGCCGTATGGCCATCATCCTCCTTTTAATGTACTGCCGTATGGCCATCACCCTCTTTTTTATGTACTGCCTGTATGGCCATCACCCTCCTTTTAATGTTTTGCCGTATGGCCATCATCCTCCTTTTTATGTACTGCCGTATTGCCATCAGCCTCCTTTTAATGTACTGCCGTATGGCCATCATCCTCCTTTTTATGTACTGCCGTATGGCCATCACCCTCATTTTAATGTATTGCCGTATGGCCATCACCCTCCTTTTAATGTATTGCCGTATGGCCATCATCCTCCTTTTTATCAGCCTCCTTTTAATGCGCTGCCGTATGGCCATCACTTCAGCCTCCTTTTAATGTACTGCCGTTTTGCCATCACCCTCCTTTTGATGTATTCCTTTTTATGACTCAGATATCCTTAAGCTTTTATATTTCCAATTTTGGGTGAATTTCGTTAGTATTCATCGTTCCAGTTCATTGGATGTCAAAAGAAATAGTCATACATTAGCGTTTTGCTGTAATTTATATACGTAGACTATACAGTGATGTTGAAATTCAACATATGAACGCTTTCAATGATGAATACTAAACTAATTTCACCATGATTTAGGGACAGGCTTGGTGTAGTGGTTAAGCGCTTGGATTGCGGCGCCGACGATCCGGGTTTGATTCCCGGATTGCGTCACTGTGTTTAAGAGGTTCATGTCGCGATATAACTGAAAACATGTTGAAAGCGACGTAAAACACCAATCAACCAACCAACCAACCATGATTTAAGCTGAAGTTTTATGAAAATATAGTAAAACAACATTGGTACCTATGCCCAACCTGATGTTAGCAATTGAATTTGATGTAATTGCATTTGTATATATCTATTCAGCACCCAGGTTAACACATTCCACTTGCATATTAATTATGTAGTGAGGCCATGGCTAGTCTAAAGAGCTATAGATATTTGTAGATATTGTTGAATTGAGTGTAATTATAAGTGCTCCAGTGAATTTCCATTACAGTATCCATTGCGTTTCCATGGAGATAAAGGCGGCTATGACAATTCATTAGGACTGCACCGCACAGAAAAACACCATCGGACCCGGAGCCATCATCACCATGGTGACGGCATCACCGGTGGTGCTTACACTGGTCATTCATCAAGTGACTCGACTCTTAATAGCAAGAAATCCATGAACTCATCGGAACGCAAACGAGCCGGAAAAATTGGACTCATTTTGTTGTTGTTAATTGGTGCTTTGTTAATAGCATTTGGAATTGGAATTTTAGTGTACTTTTTATTGATGGAAGGTAAGTGGTGTAGACATTTTTTATTTCTGATATCTTAATGTGTAAAGGCAAGAATATCTACATTTTGAAAGATTTTCGTGTATGTGTGCCAAGATTTTAACAGTGTCACCATTTACAGTAGATATATATTAATTAAGTCAAGGTACTATTCAGCATTTGGCTTGTCGTCCATGCAGTCCGGATTTAATCCTGTTTACTCCTCGTCCAAGTATTAGGCAATGGTTAACCCTAATACAGAATATCGCAGCTACAATAACGTCACGCGCACTTTGTGATTGTTACGATGTCATATAATTATGACGTAAGATGCCCACATAAAAGTGCCCACATCGAGAACAATGGATTTGGTAAGTGACTAAACGCTGACCGTGACGGATTTTAGTAGTTGAGAAATTTACTATCTTTCAATTTCTGAACATCACTGAATATGACGCATACTGTAAAAAAGAAATATATAGGCAAAGTTTCCCGAATGCTCAATACCCTGTACATAGCATATTACATGTACGTACCTCTATGTATGTATGGGTTATACCGGCAACGAGTTTGTAATATGGTCGACGGAGTGGATTCAGAAATCCATTTGTAAATGAGTTAGTGACTTGTACCATTCACCATCCACATCGTAGATATAATAAATTACAATGAATCATCCATTATCTGACGTTTACATGTACATGTAGGAAAAGCTCTCGTAAAGGGCAAATACATAGGGGTTATATATTAATACTGTGGGGATGTGGATCTTTTATTCTCATTTTTATATAATACCGGTATTGATAAAAAAGTTGAGACAGAATATTGAATATAAGGAAAGGAGTAGTACGTGGTTGGTTATAGGTATGGCATCCCTGCTTTTCCTTCCTTGAAGTATACCAGAGAACCCATACAAATAAACATGTACAAGCTTAAGTATAGCGGATCATGATGAAGGTTAAATTCGCTAGTTTTGTTCATTTGCATAAAACAATATAGAAATAGCTATCAGATGACGTACAGTGGCGGACCGAGGACCCCCCCCCCTTCTAAAAGGGGACACGTGTGAAAGTCAAGTATTAGCCAAAATACTCAGAAATTTTGGATGCCAGTTCTGGAGTTTTACTTGTAAATATGTGGGTAGGAGGGGACTCACTTTAAACCCGCTAGTGTCGTATATCCATATGCGTATGTATATGCACATACATGAACGCAGGGAAGGTGTTATTCAGTTACAGGTCCAGTGTTTTAGCATAATATGGCCGACCACATGAATTTATAATCAAAAAATAGGAGAAGACGATTTATTTTAATATTTTATATTTACCTCCTAAATAAATTCAAACAATGAAACGTACGTAACTCTATTTAGGCCTATTACCAACATGGTGAATGTTTATATATGTAAACGAATGGTACGTAGTTTTTTGTTTTAATATATTATATATTATAGAATGTAACTATACAGTGTCAGTGGAAGAAATTAACATTCAACATTCTTTTTTTTTTCCAGCTCCAGGTATTGCATACAATGGTAAGTGCTTACATGTCAGATTTTCAGTAGGCCTACTTAAATTTCTCCGAAACATTCATGGATCCATTACTGCGTACAGTACCAGAGACATATTTATGATGTATATATATATGTGTGTCTCTAACAGTACATATGCGCACTGTTTGGGCCACCAAGTCGTGGGAACTTGGTTAGATAACAAGTAAGTTCTATTGAAACGGTCGGCTCATACCTTCACCACCGTTTCTATTTCACCATTCATAATAGAAATTAGATAACAAGCATCTGCATGCATACCTCTGATTTTATGAAATCATCATTCAGACGTTACACTTAATACATGTGCAGCATTATGAAATGTGATTTTATCTTTTATCGACGGGCTTTCTATGTAACAGTAACAAAGCATACTTTTAGAATTGGATTTTAGTCATCCAAGACCGTTATAGATTTTAATTTTAGTCAAAAAAAATTATTGTTGCGGGAAAAATAGATCTATCTTCACAAAGAAAGGAAGCAGAGACATATACTTTTATAATGAATAAGTTTTGCAGTAAGACATCATGTGATTGGCGTTCAGGGAAGGTGTGCACGATATCCATAATAATATCTACCGTTGTCATGTTTGTTTAAGGTTGTTAGGCCTATACTTAATGTTAAAGAATTTTGTATCTGAAAGTTGTGTTTATACAATCATTAATTTCATCACTCATTCATTATTGTAATTCTAATGTGAAACGTTTGGTGCATTAATCTGTTTGTCTGTCCTGCTTTCAGGAAGTAGTTTGGTATCATTTGGCGTAATACGGTCTCGTCAAGATCTATCACATCACATTTATTGCTTTAGATCACAGGTATGATCTGTCAGTGTCACAGCCTGTGACACTGTCACAGCGTGTGACACAGGCACTTGACGTCAATCATTTATGTGCCTCACTGACAAGCTTGTAATAAAGTGGGACATTGTTACCATATCAATAGAGTCGGTGAGATAGGGTGGCATATCGCTTATATACAGATACCTGAGCTTTAGATCACATGTAATGAGTTATACATGTGGATCTCGAGGTATTCGAACACATACAACACAAAGTGTATCTCTGATGTAATGTAGGAAGTCACACCAAAAGTATTTTGGGGGTAGGTTTGGTGTAGTTGTGAAATGGTTGACTTGCGATGCAGACTTTTGGGGTTCTCGGATTGCCCCACTATGTTAAAAGAGGTTGGTTACCTCCAGCTTCCATGTTGCAATATAATTGAAAAATTGTTGAAAGGATGTAAAACACCAATCCAACCATAAGTCTTGGTCACACATTGCTGAAATCAGAGGTGAATGTGCAAATCACAGTTTTTGACCCATTCTGACTTACTGACACTGAACCAGTTTCACTCTGTAAATTGCAGTTTTTCATCAAAAATTAAATTTTCATATATTCACAAATTTTTGGAATTATTTTCATAAATTTCCTTTTCTTACCTAGATGCCCACAGAGCCAGGATGAATGTGCCATTATACAATACTGAATTCAGGAAGGACATGGCAAATGTGTCCTCAGCTTCAGCTAGAAGTGTAGCTTTACCTTTCTGTAAAGAGGTCAGTAATGAATGTTTCACTATTTTTTGATGAGGTCATTAATGAATACTCACTATTTTGTAATTGATCAGTCATGAACATTTGACTATTTTGCAATGAAGTCAGTAATGAACATTCATCATTTTGTAATTGATCAGTCATGAACAATTGACTATTTTGCAATGAAGTCAGTAATGAATATTCACTATTTTGTAATTGATCAGTCATGAACACTTGAATATTTTGCAATGAAGCCAGTAATGAATATTCACCATTTTGTAATTGATCAGTCATGAACATTTGACTATTTTGTAATGAAGTCAGTAATGAACATTCATCATTTTGTAATTGATCATTCATGAACACTTGGCTATTTTGCAGTGAAGTCAGTAATGGACACTCACCATTTTATAATTGATCAGTCATGAACACTTGACTATTTTGCAATGCAGTCAGTAATGAATATTCACCATTTTGTAATTGATCATTCATGAACACTTTACTATTTTGCAATGAAGTTGGCAATGAACATTCACTATTTTGCAATGATGTCAGTAATGAACATTCACTATTTTGCAATGACGTCAGTATTGAACATTGACTATATTGTATTGACGTCAATAATGAACATTCACCATTTTGTAATTGATCATTCATGAACACTTCACTATTTAGCAATGAAGTCGGTAATAAACATTCATTATTTTGTAATGAGGTCAGTAATGAACATTTACTATTTTTTAATGAGGTCAGTAACCAACACTTCCCTATTTTGTATTGTAGGTGGTATAATTAGTTTTGACAGTCTGTATTGAACTTATCAATTCACAATGTAGAATTTATCATGTCATTACTTGTGTTGTTTCTTAGCATAATGCTTTCAAAATTTCTTTTACATTTTTTTCAGGTAGATTCTTACTTCAAAGGAAGTAATATTGCCAGGAAGTACACTGGCTGTGAAGTAAGGGAAATCAGGTCAGTAACATTAGTCAGAACTTCTTTTTTCTTCTGTTTAATACTAACAATTTCTTTTCAAGTCTAGTATTGTGTATTTAGGTTTAATCATAAGATACAAATGACATTTTCGTAAAGTAAGGAAATCTCAGTCCATTAATTCTGGTCTGTAGATTTTGTTTAAGATACAAATATTAGGACTTTTTAAACCATTGTTTAAGAAACTAATCTTTCATTTAAGAAAAAACCTGATTTATTTTATGTAGAAAGTATAGTGCTTCAAAAACACATTCTGCTAGGATGTTTGAATGCTGTAGATATTTTTCTTGTATTTTGTATTATTTATTCATCCTAGGGTCAATGAACATCCAATCACATGTAATTGCTCTGGTGTGATGAAAGACAGTAGAGGAAATTCTGCTTTTCTCAACTTTGATCTGAAGTTTAATGACAAAATCACAGAAGAAGAAATTCTTAGAATACTACGTCTTAAAACACTTAGAGAACA
This sequence comes from Pteria penguin, assembly GCA_035048485.1. Lineage (NCBI taxonomy): Eukaryota > Metazoa > Mollusca > Bivalvia > Pterioida > Pteriidae > Pteria > Pteria penguin. The sequence continues at coordinate 48,788,035 of CM068583.1, read as the reverse complement.
AAATGATGGTTTTGAAATAACAAAGATCAAAGATTTTATTATTGATGTCAACCATGTTGTTTCCCCTCCTTATTGGACCACTCCAGGACCAGATATTGATATTGTTGGTATGTAGAAACAGACTTTGGTCATTTTTAAATGCAAATATATGTTTTCTTTTCTTGTTTTACCTTTGGTATCTGATATTCTGTTATAATGAGGGAATGTTTAATTTTCATTTCATGTTTAAAGATAAATTTCTATGCATGTAGAAAACATTGTTTAGATATTCTTCAGCATATAGTTTTGCTTCAATACTGTTTATTTCATTTATATAATTACTTTTTTTGCCCTTAATTGATGATATTGCCTTCATATCTTAAATGAAGTTTTCTTCTATGTTTACTGAATTCAATGTTGTAAGATCATTTTGTAAAATGAAATGGAATTAACCAATATTGTATGTAGTACCATTCATTTCCTGAATTTTGTGCTTTCTCAGATGCTGTATTGACTAACCTTACCATCCGAGTGTTTAATTTGACATGGACCAATGACTTAGCAATCAACACATCAATCAACTTCCAAAGACATGCTCAGGCATTCTGCAAAGATGTAAGTAAAATCCTCAATATTCTCATACTGTGACATACATACCTAGTCTTTTACTTTATATGTGAATTTGATGACTAGCAAATACATCCATAAAATACACAAGATGTAATCAAAAAGGAAAGTTATTCAGAGTGATTTTTAGCTCACCTGAGCCGAAGGCTCAAGTGAGCTATTGTGATCAATCACCGTCCGTCGTCCGTCGTTAACTTTTCACATTTTCGACTTCTTCTCCAGAACCACTGAACAGAATTTGATGAAACTTGATAAGCATGTAGTACTCATGGTCCCCTACAAGTGTTGTTGTTTTTCGTCCGGATTCATCAACAGGTGGCGCCACCACAGGCAAAAGTAGGTCAAAGAGGGTACCCTCCTTTGACAAACTTCTTCTTCAGACCGGGGGCATACAGAGACAAACTGAATGCATAGGAATGATCTAGAGGGATGTTTGAAGAAGTGTTGTTATTTTTGGTTCCGTTCCGAAATCAAATTTTTGACGTTTTTTTTCACATTTTTTTGTACTTGGTAGTTTTAATGCAGAAAAGAGGTATTTTTTTCTTTTAGTAAACATTGATGCATTAATTTCGTTTAATTTGATCATTTTGATGGTAAGAAATACTACTGCGAAGAAAATTTTTCAATATTTTATGTTTTGGATTTTTTATGAATTTTTTAAGACTTTCAAGAAAAAGGGGGGTGGGATAATTGGTGTAAACATTTCACAGTTTGAACTTTTTTTTCTGAACCACTTGCTTTTTTTTCTGAACCACTTGCTGGAATTCAATGAAACTTGGCATGCATCAAATACTCAAGGTCCCCGACAAATGTGGTCATCTTTGTCAGGATCCATGAACAGGTGGCACCACCACAGACAAAAGTAGGTCACAGAGGGTACCCTCCTTTGACAAACTTCTTATTCAGATCGGGTGCATACAGCGACAAACCGACTGCATAGGAATGATTTAGAGGCATATGGGAAGAAGTGTTGATATTTTTGGTTCCATTCCGAAATCAAATTTTTGACGTTTTTTCATTTTTATTTTGGACTTTGTTATTTTAATGCATTAAAGAGTTATTATTTTCTTTTAGTAAACATTGATGCATTCATTTGGTTTCATTTAATCATTTCTATGGTAAGGAATGCTGGTGCGAAGAAATTTTTTCAATATCTCGATTTTTGAATTTTTTATGAATTTTTTAAGACTTCCAAGAAAAGGGGAGGGGGGGGGGACAATTTTTCATATCTTCAACTTGATCATCTAGCTGTTCAGGTGAGCGATATAGGCCCATTTGGGCCTCTTGTTTTTTACAGTTTCAATATTTGATATATATCTTTCTCTTACACATTTGTTAGTGAAATGAAATTTTGTATACAGTGAGTTGTTTTTGTTTTAAAATCTGAACTTGTTATCTTTACAGTTAAATCACATCTTCCTGTACAGTCCTCTACAGCGCAGATATCATGATTGTCAAGTACAATTTTTTGGGTATGTTTTTTGGTTATATATTCATATGTATTCTTGTTGGCTGCATTTATTGAAATGGATGATAAACTGATGAGAAAAATGCATGCAGTAGTGTTACTTTTATGACAAAGTATTCTGAATAAAAAACAAAACAACTGAATTAAATTTGATTTCTCATGTTTTTAATACATCTGATAGAAAAGACCCTGTGACTGTGAACACACACTTGAGATTCAAGGGTTCCTTGTATCCCAACATGAAAAGGGACATAGTAGAAATAATTCTACAGAATGCTAAACGGATTCGGTTGGACAATAAAGAGCTGAGAATGATTGGCACCCTTCTGATTGAGGACTTCAGTGGAGGCAGTATCAATACACTCAATATCTCCATCAACCTTGGTGCATCCTCTACAACAATACAACCAACAAAAACTGCAGTTCCTCCTGGTCAGTTTACATACTGTATATTCACTGACATTACTCTGAGTAAAGTTTTCTTTACTATAACCTTTTGGAAGTTACATTTTCAAGAATAAAGAATGTTAATTGCTTTGTAATGAAACATTTGTGAGATGTGGGTCATAATGTTTTTGTTTGTCTGTGTTTCACTCAATGTAATCTTGACTGTGTTGTATCTTGTAAACTATTAGTGATAAACCCTGTAATTGGTATACCTGCTTCACCGATTGGTGATAAACCGTGTAATTGGTATACCTGCTTCACTGATGAGGCCCTTGTAAATTAATTATGAAGTAGAAGTCTTGAATTTGACATGCATTGTGAAAATAAATGCCGATAAGGGTACAGATGTTCCTTTTGTATAGATATAAAGGTCAAGTTAACGTGTACCAATTTGTTATGAAAATATTGGTTTGTTCTCCATTATTATATGTTATTCTAACATGCTAAACATTTTGAGAAATTATTTTAACGCTGATAAACATGTACCTATATATATATATAAACCTTAGTCACTATTAAGCTTAGCTATTGTTAAAGTTTGAACAACTTGGCTCATGTAATAAGAAATAAAATAAGATACTGAAGTAAGTCACATTACGTAGAGTATTTTTCTCAATGAGTGATTTGGAGAAGCTCAGCATCTCATTTTATATTGGACCTTCAAATGAATAGTAAAACTTAGACCTTGAGGCTCAGATATTTTTTTTGCTGTACTAAGCAATATACAAAATTTGAAGAATTGGATAAGAATGGCTTTATAAGACTTTAAATACACACTGATTAGGTAGAGTGTAATTTATTTTTTTTTTATCTTTTTATGCAAGCATTTAAAAAAGAATCAAGTGTATAGTGTTACAGAATGGTATTAATGTGTTATCTCTTTAATGCTTTCTGTAGGTGGAGAACAGATAATGACTGCTGACATCACTGTTTATCTCCTGAACCTGACATACGAGGATAGATTGAAGGATATTAACTCAGATGTTTCTAAATATCATTCTTTAGCTTTCTGCAAAGATGTAAGTAAACCTGTTTAAAAATTAGAATAGTTTTCTGATTACATTCATTTCATATGTTTTCTGCAAGTACACATTTTACTCACAACACCACTATGTACCTGAGGTGATTGGTATCTTTTTTTGCAGCAAGACACTCACATCGTAATCTTTGATTTCTTGACAAGTATAAAGAATATATGATTTGAAGTTCAGATTATACAACTTCTAAGATTGAATTGTATTCTTTTGACATCTTGGCACATTGTGCTTACCATCATTTTTTATTGTTATCTTTATTTGACTTGGTTGGACATTGTTATGTGGTCAAATCAGATGATTTGCTTTCTTTTTTGATAGAGATAATTTTTGTAAGATTTTTTTTCTAAACATTTATGCATCACAGAATTTATTGTATTTTATGTGATCTATGTACTGTCTTATTACCATGTCTATAAACAGTGTGAAGTAATTTAAAATGTACTATACACTTTTACTAAAGTTTAAGTGATATGCTGTTTTTTTCATAACATTTACCCCGGTATTGTTTTCTGATATTTCAATTTACTTTTTTGTCGGTCTGCAAAGCAGTGCCGGTTTATGTACATCTGTTGGTCTGAGTGTCTATCTATCTATTTGTTGGTCAACATATTATTAAGTTTCTGGTTGAAGCAGAATGTAGCGAGAAGAACCACTTAGTTGATACTTTGTATGTGAGATCACTCTATTATGCACAAATAATACTAAATCAGTATGACCTACACACAGTTCAGTAATTTTTCTCAAAATTTAGGAAAGAAGAACCACAGACTTGACACTTTACATGTGAGATGACTTTAATAGGAATCCCTGTTTAGCCTTAATCTGGCTTTGCAATCTGGCTATACTGTCTGTGGCAGTTCTTGTTCTTATTAAAATACATGACCAGAACATTCCCAGAAAACAATGTTGTCAAAATTGACACGATATTCCATTGTAGCATGCATGCAACATTTATACTTTTATTGATAGCCTCTACTTTTGTATATTATGAAATTTCATATTTGAAAACAGTTTAAAGTTGTATACCCTACAATTTGGTATAATTTAAAAAGTTAGTGCATGTAAAGCAAAAATTGTATTTTTCTCATATGACTTAAGTTATTTACTTTGTGTTAATAACATTTTCTGTTGCTTCAGACCTTTGGTGATATCAAAATAAAAAGAAAATACTTTGTAAATAAAGAGGATATTCCATAAATACAACCATGACCTGATTTCGCGCATGAGCAGTTTAATCAAAACAAATATGATGAAGGGAGACTCCAAAAGAAAACAATTTCAGTAAATACTAACTTTAGCAGAGTTGAATGCAGATTTTTAAAGTTACTCGTCAAGTTTATTTACCTTGGCCTCCATAATGCGGCTTCCGAAATAGATCACATGATAAGTTGGTTGTAAACATTCTGTTTACAAACATCGTGTTTTACACAGCTGTATCTCACTTAATACGACGAATTTGATCACAAGATTTGCAAGGACCTTTTTAAAATATGTTTTAGGTTTATATATATAATCAAAACAATTTAGAATAAATTTACCTATAATATGCATAGGGTATACAGCTTTAATATCTAAGCTTTAATAAGATTTAATTTACAAATATTTATTTCTTTAATTAATTTCTCTTTTTTTTTCTAACAGATTGAGAAATTCTACATGATGTCAGATTTGAAGAACTCTTTTATTGATTGCAAAATGTTAGAGTTCATGTAAGTACTTGAAAAGGTTTTGTTTTATACTTGTAGCAATGATTTACTTAATACGCTTCCTACAGTAAGTATAAGAGATAGTAGGATTCACTCTGTCCATCTGCCCATCTTTCTATGAAATCTGCATTGTGTTCATTAACTATTCCTTTCATTAGTTAGGTGGTAAAGCCCCATCTTATGGTCAGATTTGGTATATTGAAATCTCCATTGTTTTTGAGATTTGCCTATAAGTATCAGAATGTCAAAGATAAGCTGCAGAGTAGTCATTACCTACATACAAGTAGATTCTAGTATCTTGAGGGTAGGACAAAATTTCAGTCATATTCTTCTATTAGCTGTAAGCTTTGTGACACCAGTGATCACCTTGTTCATCATCTGTATGTCCATCTATCAGGTCACCTCTCTATCCATGTGTCATACTTTAATTACTTCACAGGAGACACATGTGTCATTGGAACAAAACACTCATTTGTACTTTTTTTTCTCATAAGTAAGTAATTTCCTTGCATATAATTAGATAAATTTATTTAGAACAATTTAGATCTGAACTTAGTGTTAATTTCAGAAATTGAGATCTACTGAATAAATGAATTTAATATGTTGCCTTTTATTTCAGGGAACCTGATCCAGGCACTGCCTTTACTAAGGCCAAATTTAAACTACGATTTAGGAGCCCATTTGGTTTCTTACCAGAAAACTTCAAAGCTTTGATAAAAACTCGAGCACCAGAAGTTGTTACGCCAGAATATCCCAACTCCTTAGATAAACTTTACACTTATCTTGTTGGTCATGTGCTGGTCATTTTGGATAAGACGAGCATAACAATTGTCTGGAGCACAGCCTACACAATCATGCCGTCCACCCCATTCTTGAGTTCTCCAGCTGGACAGATTACTCCATCCTTTGATGTCATTACTAGTACTGTGTTCATGAAATCTCATGACATGGCTATGACTCATTTACCCACCAACTCTATTGTATATATTACTTATGGTAAGGAAATTTACTTTATATACATATTATGAAATGCTTTATACCTCTGTCGTAATATGAACTGAGGCATGTAGTTTGGCACCTGGTAGTCATTCTATCTGGATTTGGTTCCCGATAATGTTTTTAGTATTTGGTGTATGAGTGCATGCATATAAAGTTCTAGTTTGGATCTCTTTGATAGATTATTTTATGCCAGTCTTTGACAGCATGTTTGTCTGTTTGTCAGCTCATAATATATTGTGTGCTCCATAATTTTACATGCTTTTTTTTATGCCCTCGGATCAATAGATTGGGGACATATTGGTTTTGTCCTGTATGTCTGTTTGTCTGTCTGTTGTCAACTTTAACCTTGGCTATAACTTTTGAACTGTGAGGGATAGACTTCATATTTGACATGCGTCCTCAACTAAAGAAGCTATTTCAAATGACACTAAGGTCGATGACCTTTTGACCTTGACAATGACCTTCACATTAAAGATAGCTTTTTGGACTTTGGTGCCGCCAGGGGCATTAGTGTTTCACAAACACAGCTTGATTTAATAATTTCATTCTCACTGGAAATGATCTGATAGGATAGTAGTTTGTCATGACCTTGGCCAAAGGTCCCTTCTAAGTTCAAGTTTGCCATTAACTAGGGTGATTATGTCATGTTTGATCATTCACTTCCACATGCTTTGTCAGTGAAAGATCATTTTATGTAGAAATGATCCTTATGGTGAAAAAATGGGTTGCAAGCTTTATTGAAGGTCATATCTCAAAGATAAAGTTTTGGAATTCTGATTTTGTTGAAATAAGTTTGACAGTGTAAGCAAAGCAAGATGTCATAATGTTGACCAAAAATCCATCATTAATGGTATTATCAAGACATATTTTTATGTGTAAGTAAAAAGATTTGTCTGTTTCATAACTTGCATGTTTATTACAATAACTTTTTTAAAAAAGTTTCCGTATGATAAAACCGATTTGTTATCACCTTGACTCAAGGTCATGATTCCACGACTAAAGTCAACAAAAGTGTGATATATCTTGATATCATTGTCTAATAATTTAAACATTCTTCTGTTTAATGCTTGTTTTTGTGTTTTCTATCAGTCTGTCCATCCATCCATCTTTTTGTGTTTTCTATCAGTCTGTCCATCCGTCCATCTTTTTACCGGTCTGGTTGTTGGCTGGTCTGTTTGCATTTCTGTCCATTTGTCTTTACCACATTGTCGACACTGTATTAGAGAGTTGCTACTCAGAAAGTGACAATGGTATAATGCAATGAAGACATTAATGTTGTAAGCAGGGTTATGACTTTTGGATTGACACAGTTTTCAAGAATTTCCAGTTTTTGATCAGTCACAATTGAATAAAATATTGAAGTGAAACATAGAATGTAGTTGTCATATGAGTAGAAGTAAGTGAAGTTTTAATAGGATTCCAGTTAATTGATTTCAAATAGAGTTCTGGTTTTGGTTTCCATTACTTATCTGTTCATTCACACAGTTCACATATAGTTATTCATTCACACAGTTCAAATATAGTAGTTCTGTATAAAATTTCAGATTCTGAGATGCTCATGAGTATTTTGTGAAACAACATAGAAAAAATGTTTGTGTTTTCATAAATTTGGATAGAATTTATGTGTATTTTTAAACCATTTTTCTTTTTTATATATTTTTGAAAGATTTAAACTTGTCTAAGATGTATTGATATGATAAATGATGGCAATGAAGAATTTTAATCATAGATATGTTTTTTTTTATATGACTTTCCTATTTTAGATGCCACAGAAGCTGATGTAACCTATGGTTTGTATGACTTCAAGTGGACAAATGATCTCCTAGATAAGAACTCACCAAAGTTCTCTAATTTACAAGCTCATTTTTGTGATGATGTAAGCATAAATTATTTTTTCCTTTTTTTTTTAGTGTGTTGTCTGTGAAACTGAATAAGACTGTTTTAAGTGAATACACATTTCAGAAATTGTGACAAATTTCATGCATATATTTCTGTGGTACATGTATTAGATAATGGAATAAAAAGAGAACATTTGCAAAGAATTAACAAAGTCAAAATAGAAATTCTTTCTGTACTGTTCACATGTAAATCAAGCAGTTATGTTTGCAGTGAAAATTATGGAATATTTGATCATTTCTATCCTTTTGTTAATATTCATCGACTTAGGATATTGTAGATAACAAGTTACAGCATTTATTGATATCTTCTTCTTAAATACTTTTCAGTTATCAAGATTCCTCAACAAATCAATGGTTGGAAAACATCTAGACCAGTGTAAAATCAATGATTTCCAGTAAGTGAATAGGAAATCAATGTGATATACATATTTAAGTAATGCAGAGAAATTCAAAAGAATTCAATGTGAATGTTTTCTTTGTTATGAATATCTGTCTAACAAATCAAACCTTACTTACAGATGGTTCTTGAATGGTATTGAAGGATACTGTACTTTTCAATAAGGTGAATTTGTGGAATTAAAAGAAAATGATTTTCATGAATGTTTTAAAGATACAAATAGAAATTCTTCTCACTGATTTTTTTTTTAGAAAATTTCCTACTGAAGTGAGTTTCAAATTGATTTTCACTGCTCCAATTGGGGAGTACATCAAAGACAATTTGACGTATGTTCTGAAGGAGGTAGCTCCACATGAGACAAAGGATAACTTTGATTTGGTTGATGTAGGTGACCTTAAACTCATCTGGGATAGATATAACTTTGACATTAAAATAACCAATCACACAGTGGTGACGGATGGACCTTCAATGACAGTATCTCCTCCAGAGAAATACTGTAAGTACTTGTTTTACAGAAGATTGGTATAATTATCAGTGTGGAAAATCACATTTCTCTCATTTTCTACTCTGTTAATTTGTAAATGTTTTTGACATCGTCAAGCATCAATTTTTTCAGATAAATTTAGATATATGATGAAGCTGGATTTATTGATGATATATTTTCATGAGTAGAGTATATAGCTAAAGCGTTTTTCTTTAGTTATCTGAATAGCTATCATATTTTTAGATTTCCATATTGCTGTATGTAATTCTCATAGGTATTGGAAATAGACATTGTAATTTTTACAAGTATATTGTCAGAAATTTGATGGAAATCATTCTTTATATTTTAAAGTTAGATGTATCTCTTGTTCATACGTTTATGTAGTAAATATGACAGCAGTGTTATGAAGATTTACTGTTACAGAACGCCTTGGATTATAATCTCAGATGTTATTTGTGTATCTTACATCTTAAAAATGGTTGTTATTTTAGCTGCCACAGATGCCCAGTTCTACTGTAATCTGTACAATGAAACTCTTCCCATAGAATATTCAGACAGGGCAAATCATCTCTTTAAAAAACAGCAAATAGATTTCTGTGCAGATGTAAGTTTTGCATTCTGTAGATTTCTGTTAAAAGGATTTTGATGTAAAAGAATTAACTACAATATAAGAATTTCTTTTAGATGTTTATACTTAACATTAGAATAACACAAATATCTGCAGCAGTCCAGTGATTGATTTGAAGTTTATAAATTTTAACCTTGAATTATGATTATGAGACTTTTATCTCTACTAAATACAAATCCAGTAGATCTATTTCACAATGATGGTTAAGTTATTAAATTGAAAGTGATCAGTTTATAGTATTTATAGAGATTATTAAATTAAATGAAAGTAGCTCTGGCTTTATTTCATTAAACGTGAATGATTAAGCTCAGCTGTATTGTGTATTATTAGATATTGATACAAAGAGAGTATAGATGTAGTTTACCTTTGGATTTTACAGATGAATAAGGACTAGTAAAATGCTAAACTTTTACTATTAACAGACTCAAAAGTGATAACACTCACAGACTGAACTTTACCAGGATAATAGTAATAGCTATATAATTTCAGTTGACAGCTGTCTATGCAGCAAGCAGTCTTAAAGATCAGTATCTTGACTGTCATATTATACAATACAGGTATATCATCTTACACTATGCATGAATTCTGAAATATCATACTCCAGTTCTATATTCAATATGTTATGAACAATCATATTCCAGTTATATATTTAGTATACTATAAACAATCATGCTCCAGTTATATATTAAGTATAGTATGAACAATCATAGTCCAGTTCTTTATTCAGTATATTGTAAGGAAAATCATATTCAGTTCTATATTTGGTATGTTGTGAACAATCATGCTCCAGTTCTTTATGTAATATATTGTAAACAATCATACTTCAGTATATAGTGAACAATCATATGTCAAATCTGTATTCAGTAATATTCTTAAAGTACTTATGACTTGGGCATTTTCTTAAGAAATAGATATACAATGTACATGATCATTTTTAAAGTGTTATTAATGTAATGAAAAGTTGTCTTGTTGTTTTTATAAACATTTATCCGCATGATTGTCAATGCATTTAATAAAGAAATTATTACATGCATTCTTGTTAAATTCCATACCCCAGGTTTGACACCCGTCCTTTGAAAGTAAAGTTTGGAGGCTACTTTGCCAGTGCTCTAACCCAAGGCTTGAGAGAATCAGTGGCAAAAATACTTTATCAAAACTCCAATAAAAGAGTCCTTGGAGGTAAAGAATACATGGATCTTGGCAGATTGTTTTTAGAGGCAGGCACATGTGAGGTAAATTTGGTACCTGTTAACTGGACAACACCTAGCATAACTCCAACACATATTCACCCTTCATCTACAGCTGGACCAGATCATTCACTGAGTATGTACTTAAAGATGTTCTAGTAAATGTATAATTCAGCTAGGGTACATTTAAACGAATTCTATGTATAAAAAATAATATGAGATTATTAATGCTTTAGTGATTATGGTCAAGCACTGGTAAATATTGAGTACCCATTCTAAGCTTTTGATTAATGTAAATATGTTATGATATAAGATATACTCTACATTTATCTATGATAGTTAAGAAGATGCTAGCTTGTTTAAATACTTTATCAGTACACTATTTTGTAAATCTTGATAGAGTAAATGATATGCTCTGGCCACTTTTCAGCAATAGATCATTGTCTACGCAAGCCTTGTCGTAATGGTGGTGTCTGTTTCAACACCGTCAATGGGGGATACAGATGTCAGTGCCCTTCTGGTTTCACTGGACCCGATTGTGAAATCAGTAAGAGTTATAAGACAATAGTCAGAAATCAGTCTTAAGATTCTAATAATGTTTTCCAACTAAATTAAATACATGTCCAAAATTTAACTTAACTGTACAGTATCATCAGAATGTATTTTTCAATTATTTTGCAGTTTTCTTAATATGAATAGTTTACTAATCTATATCATAAACATTTTCAGTCTTATCCTTGTCTAATAGCATTATGTAAGATATGTTTTTAAAAAATGAGATCACTTCTATGGTATAACAAATCAGTATGATTTTCTAACTGCTCTGATGTCATCATGTGAATCTGTTTCTTTCTTGTACATAACACTGCACTTTTCTTACTTTCTTCACACGAGTAACAACTGAAACAAGGCTGATTTCTGACTCCAAGCATGCATGAAATTTATAGAATCAAAGAAGTATATATGTCTTATAAATCAAATTTTGGCTTTGTTTACTGTAAAAATAAATGAATAGAGGTATAATCTGAATTTGAAGCTATTAAATCACTAAAAAAATGGTATGTACAATGTACATCTCTGTTTGTCAGAGATTGTAAAGTTAAACTTATTTCAAGGGATTTCTGGAATTTTCAAATGAATTGAATATTGTAAAGGTATTATTTGGTTGTATGGTAAAGTTATTAATTCATGTGTAGACTAATAATAAGCCTGTTTTGACCAGATATTAATGAGTGCAGTATCAACATGTGTATGAATGGCGGAACATGTGTGGACACTCCAGGGTCGTACTACTGTAAATGTGTAGCAGGATGGGAAGGGGAACACTGTGAAACAAGTAAGCTAGCTACATATATACCAATGTATTGATTAGGAACTTGCTGATTCTCAGGGAAGTTGTTGTGTTCTGATAACAATCACGATTCTAGGATTGAATAGATTATATCGTTTTTAATAGAATTTGTTTGTTTGTGTAATAGGCAGAAGAAAAAAATGTGGCCAGATCTGGGAATCGAACCCAGTACCTTCTGCTATGAAGGAACACGCTCTCACCATTGAGCTATCCTGGCTAATACCTGTCTGCCACACTCCTCTTCTGCCAAAGGTTTCCAACCCTGGAAACTGAAACACACAACAACCCAAAGATCCTAGCCCTCACAGTGCACAAACAAACATGCAACTCCTGAGGGCTGGCTATAACAACAAATGTAACATGCAGGAGAAAAAGATGTAGCCAGACCTGGGAATCCAACCCAGAACCTTCGGCTATGAGGGTAAACGCTCTCACCATTGAGCCATCTGGGCCGATACCCATCTGTCAGTTATTATCATCTCGCTCCTTTATTTAGTATTCACAGTTCAAACTGTGCACTTTTATTTTTTGTTTATACACTAAATATACTCTTGTGTTAGTTTATTTTTTGTTGTTGTGTTAATCATATTCTATAAAATATATAAATACTCCAATTATATTACAGATATAAATGAATGTAGGGATGACAACATTTGCCTGTATGGCGGAACATGTATAGATACTCTGGGAAGCTACTTCTGTATGTGTACCCAAGGATGGACTGGCAAAAATTGTGAAGATGGTAAGATGTGTTTCCATCACCCTAATTATTGCATGTTTGTATGAATTAGATCAACATTTTTATTGACTTGAGGAAAAGAAGTGATTCACAATGATTCAAGGGGTGAAATAGCTGTCAGTGCTTGGAAGTCTTACAAAATGATACAGTGCAAATAAATTGAATGCAGCATTTGCTTTACTCACATAAAGTCCTTCTATTACATGGGAAGAAATAGAAGTATATTCATTATACATGTTATATAACATATTTAACAGTTTAAGAAACAATAAACAGCATAATTAGTTTGATTTCACAAAGTTACAGTGTAACTTACATATTAAAGTATGGAATCTTTATGTACAGAAGCAGTTTGTGAAGAGGTTAAATGCATTTTGGTATAGGTGATCTGGGTCCGGCGCCATAAACTGAGAATATACGCAAGTCAAAATTTCATATTCTTCTGTTCATCAATGAATTAATAACTGGGATTTGGATTTATCTAGTTTTATTCTATTGATAAATATAATTAAATCACTCTGCATGAGAATTTATTTGAACGTTTGACAATGGAATAAATTAAAATGAAATATTTGACTTCAGTATATTCTCAGTTTATGGTGCTGGACCCTGTACTTATTCATTTCCTGCGATATTATATTGCAGAGGTCTTGTTTCCTCCATATGACTAAATATTGTTCCAGAAAACATTGAAATGTAACAAAGTTTATTGAAATATTTCTTGAATTCTTCGAAATGTTTCTCTTGTATACATATGATTAAAGGTTAATGTCAGTGTGTGTTAGAATAATTATTCTGTATATACATTTAATACCATTGTAATTCATCATTCTGTTACAGATATCAATGAATGCTCCCAGGTGGGCATTTGTCAACATGAGGGTACTTGTATTAATCGTCCAGGAACATTCTATTGTACCTGTACCACAGGATGGACGGGAGATCTCTGTGAACGAGGTAATGATTGTACAAATTCTTTGTAGAAATTTGAATTTGCTAAATAAAATATATTGTGGACTTCTGAATGTGTACAACAAATTGTATGTAAAAAGCTTATAGAAAGTTCAACATCTAGTTTATATAAACTCAGATTTGATATGAAGGTCAAACCTTGTATTTTATAGATGTTTTTGACGGACGGTTCATTGATTAAGTGTAATTTTCTGTTCAAATGCACCAGGTATATTTTATCACCATATACATCAAGGTCTTAGCCTGATATAAAACTAGAAACAAATAATCAAAACATTTTACTTGTATTTTTTTATGCATTTTGTATTTGATCAGTTTGTATGATTAAATTTCAGATTATAACGAATGTGATATTCAGGTGTGTCAGCATAATGGCACATGCCTAAACACACCTGGATCATTTAAGTGCATGTGTCCCCAAGGATGGACTGGAACATATTGTGAAAGAGGTTATTTTTCATTTCACTGTTTCATAATTATAATTTATTTAACAACCAATAAACATTAAGGTTTGGAGGAATAAAATTGTAAAGTTCTACTCAATAAATGAAATTTTTCCAATATTTTTTATTAGGCTACAGATTAAAGCTCACTTTTACAGTGGAATTCATAATAAATGTAAAAAAAATGTTTTCCAGATTATTTGATTCGATGTTTGATCAAATTAGCAATCATAAAAATATGAATGTATGATTAAATGTTTTTAGATATATTTGAGTGCCTAGAATTTCCCAACATCTGTGCAAATGGTGGAACTTGTCGAAATATTCTTGGTGGTTTTATTTGCTCATGTTCGTCAGGATGGCAGGGCGACAACTGTACCTTAGGTAAACATTGTTAATGACTCTAATATCATTTAGTCAAATGAGTCAGTGTAGCATAGTGAATTTATGTGTGTCTGTGTCATGACAGCATGACATGTAAAAGATCTCTCACTGCTTCATGTTGGCCCATGTAATGACAGCATGACATGTTAAAGATCTCTCACTGCTTCATGTTGTTCCAAGTCATGACAGCATGACAAGATCTCTCATGGCTTCATGTTGGTCCATGTCATGACAGCATGACATTTTAAAGATCTCTTACTGCTTCTTGTGGGTCCATGTCATGACAGCATGACATGTTAAAGGTCTCTCACTGCTTCATGTTGGTCCATGTCATGACAGCATGACATGTTAAAGATCTCTCACTGCTTCATGTTGGTTCATGTCATGACAGCATGACATGTTAAAGATCTCTCACTGCTTCATGTTGTTCCATGTCATGACCTTCATGTTGGTCTATGTCATGACAACATGACATATTAAAGATCTCTCACTGCTTCTTGTGGGTCCATGTCATGACAGCATGACAAGATAGGGGTCTCTCACTGCTTCATGTTGGTCCGTGTCATGACAGCATGACATGTTAATGATCTGTCACTACTTCATGTGTGTCCATGGCAAAGGTATGAAGTTCTATGCAATGCATCAGATAGATGCTGTTACAATATACTTATAATAATCATGGGGTGACATAAAACAATAATCAATATCAATCAAGCGTTTTATGAAATAATAAAGAGCTGTTATTAATCATATATATTGCTGGTAATTGCAGATAATGTATTATTATTGAATATACTTTATATCAATTAATCTTCTCTTTTTAAAACACATGCCAGACTTAAACTGTTTTGTATCAGAAGTTTCCTACATGTAATATCATGGTCCAAGTCTAATGTTAGTTTGAAATACCAATAAAACATTGGTTTTCCAGGCATGAGGCCCTATACATGTTTAAAAATTTGAAATTTATTTATAACATGTACTTCTATTAATTTGACAAGAAAAAACATTTATTGTAATTGATGAGTTAAAACTCTGTGGATGGAATTTTCATTTCAAATTTTAATGTAAAATTTGATTCAGATATTGATGAATGTTCTAACAATCCCTGTATGAACAATGGTAGCTGTATGGACCTGAATGGATCTTACCAGTGTAGATGTCCTGTGGGCTTTACAGGCGTAAACTGTGAATTTGGTAATGTATACACATAATAACATGAAGTTGATCACTACATTGGTTTCCTTAGATTTATTATATATCAAGTGACATAATTTCAGTGAATCATTCATAAAGGTAGGCAAAAAAGAATTTTTTATTACTGTCTCACATGTCTTTATACTTAATATCATAATCTCGACACATCTGTTTTGGTTTCATAGCACACTGTAATGTATAAGTATTAATATGTTAAACCCATTTCACTTATGCATTCATTCTTTAAAGAATTACTCTATCATTTATGCATTGAACATCATCATACATTTAAGATTTGCTGTGAAATAGTGTTTGAATAACATTGTAAAATGCTTGAAATTCTCTTGTGGGGAACAAATGACAGTATAGTATTTGTGTAAGACACAATTTGAATGTAACTAAATGTACTAATAATTAATCAGAGTAGTTGTTTTAAGATTTGTTTAAGAATGTAATTGATTATAGTGACAAAGGTTTTGTTTTTTTTTCTCTACAAATTCATATTATATTCATTTATTTTGACATTATATAGTTACATACCATACAGTACAGTAGTTTGCCTTATACTCCATATTCATATGTTTATCTCTTACTTTTAGATATCAATGAATGTGTAACACTGCTGAATCCCTGTAATGGTCGTGGTCAATGCATCAACGTTCATGGTCACTACAGGTGTACCATGTGTCAAGATGGCTGGACAGGGCAGTACTGTGAGAATGACTTGAATGAATGTCTTCAAAACCCTTGTGTTAATAACGCTACTTGTACCAACCTTATCGGGTCGTATAGTTGTGTTTGTAACCCAGGATTTACTGGACAAAATTGTGAACAGGGTAAGTTTGTGTAACAGTGTGCTTTGTTTCCTACAGGGTTTTACATCGTGTCCTCACGTATCAGTCTACTCAAGGACTGGGAATCTTAAACTGTTATGTTAAAATAGGAAATCACATCATACCGTATTTACTCGAATATAATACGCACCCGAGTATAATACGCACCCCCCAAAATGACCTCGAAAATCATGAAAAAACGTCTAACTCCGTGTATAATACGCAGGGGTATAATCCAAAACAAGATGTCAGTTTCGTGTTGAAACAGCAAGACCGCGAGCTGAATTTGCTTTGCCGTATACCTTTTACAGTGTAATCGCGTAACGTGTATTATTATCAAAAGCGGCACAGAACGACCAGCCTTTATTCATCGTGTGATATCAACGCTTTTCTCTCTTTCATTTCATTTACAATCAAACTCACATAGACTTAAAATGATTTAACTAGTACCCCTGTCCCAAACGATCGCTTCATTTTTGTGTCAGCTTCGGTGAAGCCGTAATCATTGCAATTACTTTCTTTTCAGGGGTTATAACTTTCACTACCGATATAGAGCTTACTACGCCGCTGAAAAATAAAGTGCCGAAAAATTACTGATGTTGTCTTAAAAATTCTTGATCAGCACAATGTACCTTTAGCTCAGTTAATTTAAGCTAAACATAAACTAGTTTCAATAACCCGAAAAAGGAGTTGCAATAATGTTTTCAAATTTTGCGTAATGATATGTAGTTGTGACTACTTTACGATGTGTTTACCACCGACACCGTCGGATGTACTCGATTGTGTAATTTTCTGGACAAAGCATTTGTCTTGATCTTGTATCGCTTGTTTTTATCGAGATATTTCAATTAAAGTTTTCCCCAACATGTACTGGAACTTTAGTTCTTTTTCACATATATGACAAATTTAAATATCGATCTTCCCGCATTTCCTCTGATAATGAAAATGCAATATAAATATTTAGGTAAATGTTGTATGTTTCTAAATATAAATGATGTTAAAACATTATGAGAATCGGGAATAAGATGGTTATTTAATGTCCCACTTGAAGGAATGTCGTTCCTTGGCTCAGCTTCGACTCGTGAC
Source organism: Pteria penguin (assembly GCA_035048485.1). Classification (NCBI taxonomy): domain Eukaryota; kingdom Metazoa; phylum Mollusca; class Bivalvia; order Pterioida; family Pteriidae; genus Pteria; species Pteria penguin. The sequence goes on along the minus strand of CM068583.1, from coordinate 48,770,173 downwards.
AACAATGCAGTAAAACTTGTTGCCATGAAGTTGTCGATTGCACGTTCATTTCGGATACAAGCAATTGCAAACTCTTTGCTGTAAGATAGTATGAAGAGAGCAAATTTTATTAGCATTTTGTACATAGGTATAATGGCGATGTAGTTGCAACAAAGACCTAATTTTTGCCCCCCCCCATTTTCCTGAAATCCTGAATCCGCCACTAAAATGGTAAAATGATTACATACTTAAAATCAGCAAAGCCGACTCTCAGGACTTTTGAGTCCTTTGATTTCTCTCTTGTAAGAATGAACGTGGATACTATGTGAACTTTACGTGGAGATTGTAAATGTTTGTGAAGACAAAATATATATAAAAAAAACTAATGAATGAATGTTATCCAAACTGTCGATGCTTTTGGGTTACGGTCAAGTAGTTTCACCTGTTGCGTAACTTTCGATTAACCAATTAAGGATATATCATTATATCACCCGTACAATCTGCTAATCAGAAACCATTGCTAAATAACACGGCACAAGTATTCTGCCACATTGTAGACTTTACTCCTTTTATCGCCTTGGGCATTTACTACGGGAAGCAGACAGTATAGAAACAATAGACATATCTCACGCCTCGTGGGTTTGATTGACGGCTTTAGATACTTTAGAGGACACAAGCACTCCTCTAAATTCGCCACTGAAGCTTAAAAGCGTGGAAAAAAGCTCCAGATTTCTAACCCTATGTATAATACGCAGTGAGAAAATGAGGGGTCAAATAGGCTAAAAAAAGTGTGTATTATATTCGAGTAAATATGGTAAATAAAATAGTTTTTTAATTTGTCAGTGTTAACATGACTACAATAAAGTTAATTCAGATATTCATTTCTAATATTATGGATCTTTTGAACTATTTTCTGCAGTAAAGAAAATATCCAATACATTGTAGTACATATATTTAGATTTTCTATCAATCCTTAACAAATTTTGTAGAAGAGTGATAAAGATATTCTGAGGCTTGAGGCACCATTTTCATTTTGTTCTGAGCTTTAAGTGTATCCTAAGCACAAAATTTATCCCACTTGGAAAGCTTTTGTCATAATGATGTACAAACTTAGATCCATTGCATATTTTTGTTTATCTTTTGAAATCCAGCTTGTCAAAGCAGTTTGTTTTTTATGGAATATTTGATAAAAAAGTATTCATGTTTTTCAGACTTTTCCGAGTGTATTGTTGATCCATGTCAAAATGGAGGTACATGTGTAGAGACTTTTGGGTCATTTTTCTGTATTTGTCCTCCTGGTCTTACTGGACAATACTGTGACAGAGGTGAGCAATATGGAAATTTATGACGTTTATATCTAAAAAGTAAAAACATTATCATATACTGTAGATAGAGGAAAGAAACAAATGTACATAAGTGTACATTTTTATTCCAATTAAACACCATATTATACATATCTATGTTTATCATTAATTGTAATATCCAACTGTTTTTGATATGATATGTTTATGACAAAAGTGATTAAGAAGATATAAGAGGTTGTTTTTTAATTGTAGATATACCAGAATGCAATAGTAATCCTTGCTTAAATGGTGGTACCTGCACCGAGTTATTCGGAGGATTTCAGTGTGCATGTCCTCCAGGTTACAATGGAGCAACCTGTGCTGGAGGAGGTAAGCTGTACAGTACTGTTTAAGAAATAATAAAAATTCATAATAAATGTATATATACTAATGATAAATACTTCGTGCAGGCAGGTCTGCATTATATAGATAGTAAATATATACCAGTGCTAAATATATATAAATGCCATGGTCCAGTAGGAGAGCCATCACATTAATTAGGTAGATGGCTCATGACTGAGAGGTCATGGGTTTGCTTTCTGCTGGTAGCATGTTTGTGTTATAGTGGATTTAGAATGCTTTAGGGGATTTCAGTACAAAGTTCTTACCAAGTTTCCTCTGATAGGCATGAATCGTAAATTATGTTGATATAATTCACTAGCTACAGTGATTTAAACATATTCTTTTACTCGTTAAATGATTTAAACGTTAAAAGAACATGTTTAAATCACTGGAAATGCGAAATGACACACTTTTAAATAACGGGATAATATGAATCTGGTAAGCTATTGAATCGTGTCAACACAATTTATGATTTATGCCTATCAGAGGAAACTTGGTACAAACTTTGTACTGAATCTCCCAAAGCGTACTAAATCATCTGCAGGTGTCCTGTCTTTCTTATCAGACAGTATAAATGGAGGTCCAGTGTCATGGTAGATGTGGCACTGATTGCAATGGGTTTATTGATAGGTCTAAATGTCTTTACATTTCATCAGGCATTTAGTACATAGAAGTGCAATAATCATGGTGTGATGTAAAACAAGAGTCAAACGTACAATCATCTTCCAGCTGAACTAAAATCTGACAAGCATACAAACATTCTCCATCTGAACTATGGTCTGACAGAGACAGATTTACACATTAACAAACATACAAGCATCCTCCAGCTGAACTTAAGACTGACAGAGACAGATTTACACATTAACAAACATACAAGCATCCTCCAGCTGAACTAAAGTCTGACAGAGACAGATTTACACATTAACAAATATACAAGCATTCTCCAGCTGAATTAAAGTCTGACAGAGACAGATTTACACATTAACAAATATACAAGCATCCTCCATCTGAACTATGGTCTGACAGAGAGAGTTACACATTAACAAACATACAAGCATCCTCCAGCTGAACTAAAGTCTGACAGAGACAGATTTACACATTAACAAATATACAAGCATTCTCCAGCTGAACTAAAGTCTGACAGAGACAGATTTACACATTAACAAACATACAAGCATTCTCCAGCTTAGCTTAAGATTGACAAAGACAGATGATTTACACATCAACAAACATACAAACATCCTCCAGCTGAACTAAAGTTTGACAAAGACGGATTTAAACATTAACCAAAAGACACTTAATTTAGTATAACAGTGAATCCGTTTATTCCTAAAATCTTGTTATTGAAGCAAATGAATGATGTGTTTGGAGACCTGTTATAAACCCAGGTATTTCAGTATTTTTATCTCATTTAATGAATGATTTATGTTATATATATATATAATATATATATATATATATATATATATATATATATATATATATATATATATATATATATATATATTTATATATTTACGTTAAGCAAAGTAATACATTATATAATGCTGTCTACACGATAATAAGGTAAGCCATATTCTTCTAGGTCTGGATGAATGTATTATTTTAACACCATGTAAAAATGGAGCCACATGTGAAGATACAACAGAATCATACCGATGTATCTGTGTTCCTGGTTTTTCTGGGAAAAACTGCAGCGACAGTAAGTAGTGGACAGTAATTGATATTGACAGTACCCCTTCATATTGAATACTTGAGTAATAAAGAATAAGACCCTAGAGCATATTGTACACATACTGGATTATAATTTACCCATACTTTAGTATTGAATAAATTACTTCATTTAAAGCTGTAATGAAGATGTACCATAGGCAGGTCCTACATACAGAGAAAATGAAAAATACAGAGAATTTGATGACATATTGTTAAAAACTGTTCACATTTACCCCTTATATTTCACTATTTAAATATGTGTATTTCATACAAATCATATGAATAATAAACAATGTGGAAATTTACTTATGTGCCTCTACTACTAATACAGATTTTGTTGGACTATTGATATAAATATTTCTTTATCAGATAACAATGAATGTGTCTCTAGCCCTTGCCTATTTGGTTCCCAATGTATTGATACATTGGGTTCATTCGTTTGTCGCTGTCCTGATGGTAGGGAAGGACAACTCTGTGAAAATGGTGAGTAAATTTAGTATTGTGGGTAAAATTAGAATTATTGTAAGTAAAGATAGATAATTGCAAAAGCATAAATCAAATATTTTAGTTAAATATTTCAATTTAAATCAATTAAAAACAATTTTTTATGATGGGAAATTATATTAGTTGTCTTTTATTACAGATATCAATGAATGTTTGACCAAACCGTGTGAAAATGGAAACTGTACCAACACAGAGGGCTCTTACATCTGTGCGTGTGACTCAGGTTGGACTGGACCAAGATGTACCATAGGTCAGGGCTTATTTTCATTATTTTAAATATTTTTCATTTTTGTTGTTTTCATATAACAGAAACTGTGCTGTTGCTATGTTCTATCATTCATTGAATGTATAAACGTTTGGTTTCTTTATTCCACTTAAAGGTATCTATATAGTATCTCAATTAGTTTATTTGTGGGGACATTCAGTTGACCATGACATGAATAAGATGTGAAGATGATGACATTTTGATTATAGATATTTATACCTAATGTATAGAATATGCATATGATAGTCTGATAGATATTTATACCTGATGTATAGAATATTCATATCATGATCTGATAGATATTTATACCTGATATATGGAATATGCATATCATGATCTGATAGATATTTATACCTGATATATGGAATATGCATATCATGATCTGATAGATATTTATACCTGATATATGGAATATGCATATCATGATCTGATAGATATTTATACCTGATATATGGAATATGCATATCATAGTCTGATAGGTATATATACCTGATGTATAGATTACCCATATGATGATCTGACAGATAGATTACTTTCATTGTTTATATGAAATTTAGAGAACTTCACAAACATAGTTGCATGATCATTGAATGGAACTTGGATCAATTGTACAGCAATTGCTTGACCACTACTATAAGTCATCCTTGACCTCTCTGATTGTAACTTATGATGTATTTGAATTGATTTTCTTATACAGATGTGAATGAGTGTTTCAGTAGTCCATGCCAGAATGGAGGTTCTTGTCTAAATAAAAGAGGTTCCTTTGAATGTATTTGTCCTCAAGGATATTATGGGTCTCTCTGTGAAAAGGGTAAGCTGAAGTCCTCATTTATCTATCGTACATTCTCTTGCTATTATTTCATAATCTTTAATTGTAGAAATTAAAGTTAATATGAAGATGATAGGAAAAGGACGATTGTTTTATTAGTCAGTTTCAAAGTTGACAAAAACAAGGTTATTTTATTATGAATTATACTTCATATATATATAAATTTGTAGCCGTTGATACTTTAAAAAGACATTGTTATTTGTATTGAGAGTGATTCTTTGTGCTTCCAGAGCGTAATGAGTGTTTGACTGTACCTTGTGCCCACAATAGTGAATGTTTTAACACCCCTGGTTCTTACTTCTGTAACTGTGTCTTAGGATGGACGGGTCAGAATTGTACAGAAGGTAACGATGATTAGATTTAATACTGGACAAATCTAGTGTTAAATGTATCTTATAAATCAATTTCTGATAACATTTGTGTCAGATATAAGACAAAAAAATCAAATTCTGACAAGATTTGTGTCAGATATTAGACAAAAAAATCAATTTCTGACAACATTTGTATAAATTGGGGACAGAAAATGTTATAATGGATAGCAATGTATGCATGCATGCTACTTTATGTCTATTCTTTTAGAGCAGAAGGCATTTTGATGCAGAAAAAATATCTCACTTTACTAATGAATTCATCAGTTTTGTTTTTTTTTTCATAAAGACTGTTGGAATATTTATGTATATATATGTATGCATATGTATATAACGTTAGGAATATGAATGGGTACTAGACTTTCCTTGTATGTTATACAGAAATTTCATACTGTATTGAAACTAAAATCATTTTGATTATTTTCACAGATGTGAATGAGTGCCAAGTGAATTTGAATGCTTGCTTGTTTGGAGGTACCTGTACTAATACTCTAGGTTCCTATATGTGTGATTGTCCAAGTGGAAGGAGTGGACGTAACTGTGCTGATGGTAAGTCATCTAGGAAAGAGGTCGCTCCTGTTCATAGTTGCAGAGAATGTTATTAAATGTTGAAATACTTTTCTTTTTTTTATTCTTTTGTGTATTTGTGATTAATGATTTCCATAATCCAATTTTGAAAAATAGACAGATGTGATCAAAATATTTTGTATGTTCTACTACTCTTCAATGATTAATGTTAATGTATATTGTAACAGAAATCATTTGATTGTACAAAGAAGTACTGGGGATTCATTGAATGAACATAGCTTTGACATCCATACAGATATAGTTCACATAAAACACCATCTTGTTTGGTAATTTTCCCTCCAGCCTTATTTCTGTTGGATTTAGTATATATTACTTAATATCTTATTTGATTGTTATATTTAGATTTGGATGAGTGTACATTGTATAGCTACTGTCAAAATGGAGCCAGGTGTGTTAACACCGATGGCTCCTATAGATGTATCTGTACTCCAGGATGGACTGGAAACAACTGTGACTCAGGTATGTGATTATCAGGCTATTAAAATCTGATAAAACCATGTGCAACAGATGTTGAAGTATTAATCATTAGTCTTCTTATTTGAAATAAGTGTTCAACATTGAGTGAGAATTGAGTAAGGAAAACTTAAATTCACACTTGTTAAATATTTAAAATTTGAATAGTATTGAATGATGGTGAATAACTTAAATCCATTAATACAGCTGAACTTTGAATAACTCAAATGAAAAAAAACTTCCCAAATCTCAAAGTAATCATGCAGTTCAATGACCTTTCTGTTCATTTTATTAACAACAGGGAAAATTTAAAATCTCAATCCTGATGAAACGCCAAACATGTTTTTATGATCCCTTACACTTTGAGTTATCAAAGTTTGACGGTAATAATCAAATAGTGGAATATTGTGTGTACAAGTATGTATAGAAATGTATGTTAAAGCATTCTCTATTATAATGCTTCCCTTATGACAGATCCAGATGAATGTCTTACATATCCCTGTTTAAATAATGGTGTTTGTAAGAATACAGTGGGTTCATATGTTTGTGATTGTCCTGCTGGATGGACTGGAAACAACTGTGACATAGGTAAGTAATACATATATGTTTGATGAATTTGTAATCATGATTTTTATAGGAATATTTTTGAAGGCAGTGGTATAGTGGTATATGTTTATAAATGAAAACTTCATTTTCTGAGTAAACTTTTCTCAATTTGACAGATGTAGATGAATGCAAAACGTTACATATTTGCCATAATGGAGGCACTTGTATCAATAATTTTGGGTCATACCGCTGCCAGTGCCCATTGGGATGGACTGGACTCAACTGCTCTGAAGGTAAGACTTATAATACTGTTTTCTGTGTGTATATCATCCATAACAGTAAATTCCACTTATTTACAGAGAACTGATTTTTCAGAGTAATTTCTGTAAATATCCAAACTTCCCTTGATGGTTTTTATGGGTTGGAATTGCGTAGCAATTCCAGACCCTAGTCGTTACAATATGCTGTGGAGAACGCGTGGAACGCAGAAAATACCTCCTCGTGAATAAATAGTGCGTCGATATTTAGAAAAAGCGTGATTAGATTTACTTTTAGTACTTATAATTCATATTGTACGAGTTAATACAAGATAAGTTTGATCAGATGAGAAAATAGATGTGCCGTTATTCCATCAATTTAGACGAGTTATATTCATGCGCTGGAGGACCTGCAGTCTTTCCGAATACTCGACGGAAAGTCCTGAAAAAGTACGATTGACATTATTGTGTAGCTGTGCCGTAATTTAAGAAGTACGCTACTAGTCCGTACTAGTATCAGTTGTATTATAATTAATAAAACTTGAGAATATCGCTTCTTTTTATAGCAGTGGAATTCAAAGTACTCTACAATCTTCTTTTCACAACGATAAACATACGTCTTGGTAATTGTTGATGTGTAATGCTACTGAAAATAGCCAGTTATTTATAGATCTCCATGTGTAAATGTGGTTTTCCCCAAATGTACATGTACAGCGGGAGACTGTCCAGATTGCTAATTTCGCACTACTGTCAAGATCAAAAGTGATGAGAGAATGAGATAACTATATAGTACGAGACGGAGACGTACAGGGGTGTACAGGGGCGGAGCCATTGTTTATATGAAAACGAGCACCTGTGCGCAGACCGTGTTTTTGTCAATACTTATCCTATACACTACACGCTTGGTGTGTGATCTCTTGGTGGATCACGACTTTATTACCTTTGATGTACTTGACCATGCAATTCCGACCTTGAGGACTTTCAAGTCCTCTCATGTTATATTTATGGTACGTTTGGCCCCAAAATCATGCAATATGTCATTATTATATTGTCACCAATTTTATGTCTTACGTAAATAAGTAGAGAACCGGAAAGGTCTGCTTTAGTGCAGTGTTTCATGTATGTTTACCAAATTACACAGGTTAAATTGGATGGATGCTAATCATACTGTTTTATATTGGACTTATTCCTCCTTTTATTTCAGTGTGGATCAATGTCAGTCATACTGTGTCAGATCAGACTTTTTTCATTCTCTAATTTAAATCAATATGGACAAACAATCTATATTGAAAACATAAACAGAGATAATTCATTATAGCTGGACACTCATACAATGATAATTCATGTAATGCACTATGCTGACTGCCTATTTCTCCTGTTTCTGTGTTGCAGATTATAACGAATGTGATGAGAGTCAGAATCCTTGTAGAAATGGAGCCACATGTAACAATCGTAATGGAACGTTTGAATGCTTTTGTGCAAATGGTTGGACAGGCAAATACTGTACAGATGGTATGTATTATCTTTCTTGTTTCTGTGTGAAAAAAGTTTTCATTTGACAGGAAGCAGGGCTTGAAACAGATATTACTTGAAACAGTCATGTATTGGATTTTCATGCTTTTGTCGCATGTTTCAGTGTATTTAATTTTTTCTGGGCGATTTTAGTCTTACTACTCACTATATAGCAGTGCTATATTGTTCTCGTCTGTTGTATGGCATATTTCAAATGTTCTACAAAATTATTTATAACACCCATCATATAGCAAGATGAGTTATGAGTATTGCTTAGCTTGTGTATAACATACAGAGAAATTAGAATATGTGTTTTCTTTGTATACAGATGTGGATGAATGCACAACCCTGACCACATCTTGTTATTATGGAGGGACATGTAATAACATAGCTGGTTCTTACTTCTGTGATTGCCCTCCTGGCAGATCAGGACCATACTGCCAGTTCAGTAAGTGTTGCTGAATTAAAACTTTGATAATGGAAATTAAAAAGATTTATCTTTATTTTAAAGCATTAGACTTGATTTTTGTAATGGTAGTAATATATTGAAACATTTATAAAGTTCTTCATTCAAAAGATGGCAGTTATTGATTGGAAGAGTGCATTATAGAGTATAAATGTCCTTCTGCAGATGTGAATGAATGTCAGCAGTCTCCTTGTCAGAACGGTGCCACCTGTGTAGATCTGGAAGAAAAGTTTCGCTGCGATTGTCTGCCTGGGTTTTCTGGAGAATTCTGTCAAGACGACATCAATGAATGTTTACTGAACAATATGTGTCAACATGGAGGAACGTGTCTAAACACGTTTGGGTCTTACTCCTGCAAGTGTGTGGAGGGTTGGCGGGGAGAACATTGTGAATTTGGTAAATTTATGTATATTTTTCTTACAATTATTGTCTGAAGTTTGATTTTTATCCTGTTGGCATAATTAAAGACAGGAGTTTTGATAGTTGTATTCAACAGTTTGTAATTCAAGGCTGTAAATGTGAAATTTAAGTTCTAGTGAGAAAGGTAGTGTTGCTAATTTTTTTACTGATAATTTTTATCAGATATTGATGAATGTAAAGAGACATTTCCCTGCCAGAATGGTGCTACATGCCGTAATACAATGGGTGGATACAAGTGTGATTGTACTTTAGGATTCACAGGAACCAAGTGTGAATCAGGTAGGCTTGAATGCATCTGATTTCATTCCTCAGATTTTGTAAAATCAGATTTCAGCTTTTCACTTACTATCGCTAAAATAATTAATAAAGTTAAATATTTTATTTTCAAATTCAAAATCAAAAAATAATGTGTAAGTTCTGTTAATACAATATGAAGTGAAATACCACTATTTCTGTAATTTTCAATCTTGACGAATTGGAATGTGTTATATGCACTTAAATAAGTGTCATACCATGTGTTACATAAAGCATTTCCAACTCAAAAATGTTCAGATTTATATATTCCGATGTTTTATATCCATTTCCACTTGTTTATCCAATTTTGGTTTTTGTTCTCACTTGTCATTTCATGGAAGACATATTGGGATGGCATAAACAATAACAAAACCAACAAAACAAATAAACTACATGTATATGGCATCCCTTTAACAATGTTTATTCTATATAGACATTAATGAGTGTACGGCTGCATTCCCACCGTGTTTACATGGAGGAACCTGCATCAATTTATATGGGAAATATGCCTGTCAGTGCCCAGTAAGCTGGACTGGAACTAACTGTGAAAAAGGTAAACTGTTGTTGTGTATTCTCAAGTTGGCAAGCACTCTGGTGTTGTTGACATCTTATGGTTCTTATTCAGACTAAGGAATTTTCAAAACTTTGTTTCTTTAATTTTTTATCTGCTTTACTTTAATACAGCCATATCAAAAAGTTGAATATGTAAGTCTCAAAATTCTCTTGCCTGGAGTATCACACCATTGCAATACACAAGGTTAATCTTCTAAAAATATTTTTGACATCAATATTTTATTTTAAGAGAGAAGCCGGTGTGGCCTAGTGGATAAGGTGCTTTGCTCATGATCGACTCCCGCCTTGAGTGCACCAATGTTCTGTCTTTTGGATGAGACAGTTAAAACCGAGGTCCCGTGTCACGGTAGGCGTGGCACTAAAAGATCCCTCACTGCTTCGAATGGGTCCGTTGCAAAGGTCTAAATTTGTATGCTATACATCAGACAGATGCCGTCACCATATACGTGAAATAATTGTGGAGTGACGTAAAACAATAACCAATCAATCAACATATTTTAACAGATGAATTTTTAAACCGTGTTATAAGATACTTCATATATGTGTATGCAGAAAGTAAATGAAGTAGTTTGTTTTGATAAAGTGTCAAAAAGACTTGATGTATAATAATCTTTCAACTCCAAAATTTGGTGCATTTATATGTGACCTAATGTTTTAGATTTATTTATCAAAATAGCAAAAAAAAAAAAAAATGCAGTATGAGAAACCAACAAAGCTTATCTTGTGAATAGTTTGAAGAAAGAGGCAAATTTCAAATTTTTCAATGAAGACCAATTTTTTTAAATATCGAAACGATCACACATTGGCACATGTAGCAAGACTCTGAAGGGCTGGAGAGATCTTCAGTTTTGATGTATTACATGTATTGTATGGTCAGTTTACCAAGGTTGCACATTAGGTCATTACAAATTTGCTTTTGGTGATCTCTTGTTCTTATGACTTGTCTTTACAAATAGAAGATAGCTGACAATAATAACCATACCTTACAACATATCTAACATTATATGCTTACTTTATAATAAATTAATCTTGACATTCTATACAAAATACAAGCTTTATTATGGAATTGAAAATGATCATCTGCCTTCATACAGTCATCTAGATATATAAATACGGGTTACTCAATTTCACATAATGAATTGCTCTAACTACAAGATTTTGTAATATGAACAAAATAGGTAAATTGATTAAACCCAATCTAAATTGAATCCAAATTAAATTAGTTTAAATTCAGTTCATTATTCACTAACCCAAACTTGCATTTCACACTTCTGTCAAATAAGTGTACTAAATTAGTTACTTGACCAAAGGCAGTGATTCAGATTGGCGTCGGTCATCGGTCATTGGCCGATAAAAATCGGAAATGATCGATAAAAATTTGCTGTCTTGGTAAAAATGACCTATTACTTAAACTCTACCAGGACAGAATGACTGATAATTTTTCCCGTATAGCGGTCAATACCAAACTCGGAAATATGAATATACTTTATTATTCAGTTTTTAATCGATTCCGTATTCTGTGAATAATTTTGAGACGATCCCTGTACTTTCACTTTTCATGTAAACATGTCTGAATCGTTAAAGCGTTTTGGCTAATTGCCCCATATTCACAGCCGATTTAAAGCGTCAAATTGACATAGATAAAAATGCCACCAAAGAAAAAAACAAGGCTACTTTCGGGCCAAAAAACTTTGGCAAATTTTGGTTTATGTAATGAAAGTAATGAGTCTGAATCTCAGCAACAGACTGCCGCTGACGACTCCAAGTCAAAATCAAATTCAAATAGCGCAACCGGCCCCGTTCATATTCGGAAATTTCAAGATTCTTGGCTGTCAATTTATCCCTGGTTGAGATATGAAAAAGATAAAAATGAAATGGCTTGCGATGTATGTATAAACGTGTCAAGAAGTAACTCCTTTACAAAGGGAAATAGCAATTTCAGGACAAGTTCTCTAATTGAACACCTCAAGGGGAATGATCACCAAGCTGCCCTAATCATTCCTTCGCTACAAAATAACATGAAAAAAATGACCCATTGTTTTTTGTCAGATCAGACAAAATGACTGATAAAATTTTGTTGGTTTAGGTCATTTGTCCTATAAGTTTCTGTTTCAATCTGAATCACTGCAAAGGTATTTGAATAAATCAGTATTATGTAACAACAGTATACATTTGTACATAGAATTACCTCACTTTCAGATACATCTGGTTCTCAGGTGAATATTTATGAAGCCAACTAGGTTTACCAGTCAATAATAATGCCAAATGGCCACCCTCAATTCATTGTCAGTTTCACTGAGAACCTAGAATTTGTGCTATTAATTAAGATATCTATTTAACTAATTTTGAGTCTGATATTGTAGAAACGAGTGTCTTTCAGGACCTTCAGTCCTTTGATTGTTTCCTCTAATTTATGCTTTACCAAGTTAATATAGAAGAAAAATAAGTTTTTAAATAATATGTTATTATTACAGATATTAATGAGTGTATACAATACAAGCCCTGCAGGAATGGAGCCACATGCCAGAATCTTGAAGGATCTTATCTCTGCCAATGTGTTGCCGGCTGGACCAGTAATGACTGCACAGATGGTTTGAATCTTTTCATATATACAGTTATAACATATACAGTGTATAATGGCATAAAATTTAGTTATCATAGATAAATCAATTTTGAAAGTTTTGAGTTAAATCTTAAAAGATCGTCATTTACATTAAGGCACTAAACTCTCAAAATTTATCTGTTGATAGGTTTTTGTTTTTAAAGTGAAGTTTATTTAACAATTGTCAGAAGATTTTATATTCTCTAAACAGAAATATTTAATTTAAATAATTTCAGTAACATGTTTGTCATACCTTGATACTTATTTCAATTATCTAATGCATGTTTTTTCCCTCTCCTTGCAATCTTGAAATAGACTTAGATGAATGCATCCGAAATCCTTGTTTGTATAATGGTACCTGTTTGAACACTCGAGGCTCTTACACTTGTATCTGTCCAGAAGGACGAACTGGCAAAGACTGTCTGGATGGTAAGTAGGAAATAAGTGTATATTGCTAGAACAATTTTCATGTAAATGAAAAAGGAATGAGACTGTGTTGGAAACTGTAAAACAAATCCTTTTTCAATTGCGTAAAGTATATTTAAACTGACTTTTTATATAATCTAAGACATGAATTATGCATTAAGTGATAGTACAAGATTTTTATTCTACCCACAAAAATGCAGGCGGCATCTGTCTGTCTGTCTGTATTTGTTCACACTCCTTAATTATTCATCAAAGTTTGATCATAATTCATACAATTGCCACTTGATGTATAGTTTTTCAGACAGAGGTAATTCATCAGTTTTTTAAAGTCAGGGTCATTCAGAAAATAGAATTTGAAATACAGATAAGGTTTATATTCTAGTGAATTTTCCACAATGATATATATTTTCATACAAATGCTTACTTCATACAACTGTTAATTGTCACTTGGGATATGGACTTTCAGACCAAACAATATTATTGAAAATAATATCATTTATGTACAAATTGTTTGTATTTTGTGGTGCCAATATATTTCACTGCTGTAACTGTTTTTCTTTATTGCTACCCCAGGGGTGTGCTTATCTCTAATGATATCTATCCAATGAGATACACTGTTTAACCCCTCATTTGCTTATGTAATGACCAAATCAGATACGTGTTGTTTACACTTTGTTTGAACCAAATTATTTCACTTCTGTAACTATCTTGTTATCACGACTCCAGGGCGGGCTTATCTTCATTGATAACTGTCCAATAAGATACATGGCTTGATCCCTCATTTGCATATGTAATGTCTTAATCTGAAAGTTAGCGCCAATCGTTTTGTTTCAGCGTTATTCGATCGCTAATAACCTTATTGTTTAGGTGCACAATTTTTGGAGCAACCCACCACCACCCCTTTCATCCGTCATCATATGTAGGATGCCTACAGTCTCAAATTTTTAATGCTCATTGTGTCTGTCGGTCGCTTTCTCAGTCTGCTGTCTGATTTTAGAGTTTCCTGCACCCTTCAGCTAATTGGATTTATAAAAAGATTTTTTCTGTGCATGACTGTAATTCAAATCTTGTGTGATTGACTGTTTTTACATATTTCACAGATGTAGATGAATGTGCTCTTTTTAACCCTTGTAATCATGGTGCTACTTGCCTTAATGTCAATGGAGGATACAAGTGTTTCTGCCCTTATGGATGGACTGGAACAGATTGTGAGGAAGGTTAGTACTACTTTCTCTCAGATGAGTGCACCAGAATTATTTTATCTATCTATAATCTTTTCATTTATCATACTTTTTACTGTTATTCAGCTTAGAAATTCATTGACTTCATATGTATTGGGTAAGAAATCTATTTAAAGGGAACCTTGATATATTACATTTAATGTATATTTCCCATTGCTTATCACTCGAGAAATTATTGTCTCTTAAGACCCCCCCCCCCCTTCCCAAAAAAATAAAGTAAGTATGTATTTTGTCTTGAACACATTTTAGACATGGTGTCATACCCTACTCATAAAGTAAAGAACTACTTGGAAAATATGGACACTAAATTAAATGTTGATTGATTGATTATTGTTTTACGGCACAATATTTCTTGTATATGGTGATGGCATCTGCCTGATGCATCACATAGAAAGCTATACTTTGCAACAGACCCACCTGAAGCAGTGAGGAATCTTTTACATGTCACACCTACCGTGGCATGGGACCTCGGTCTCATCTACTGAACCACACTGGTTTAGATGTTGATGTCATGTAATGTTAGGAACTACCTGTAATATGGGTACTTTAGATGTTGATGTCATGTAATGTTAAGAACTACCTGTAATATGGGTACTTTAGATGTTGATGTCATGTAATGTTAGGAACTACCTGTAATATGGGTACTTTAGATGTTTATGTCAGTTAATGTTAAGAACTACCTGTAATATGGGTACTTTAGATGTTGATGTCAGGTAATGTTAAGAACTACCTGTAATATGGGTACTTTAGATGTTGATGTCAGGTAATGTTAAGAACTACCTGTAATATGGGTACTTTAGATGTTGATGTCATGTAATGTTAGGAACTACCTGTAATATGGGTACTTTAGATGTTTATGTCAGTTAATGTTAAGAACTACCTGTTATATCTTTAGATGTTGATGTCATGTAAATGATGTAATGTTAAGAACTACCTGTAATATGGGTACTTTAGATGTTGATGTCAGGTAATGTTAAAAGCTACCTATAATATCTTTAGATGTTGATGTCATGTAAAGTTAAGAACTACCTGTAATATCTTTAGATATTGATACCATGTAATTTTAAGAACTACCTGTAATATATTTTATATGTTGATGTCATGTAATATTAAGAAGTACTTGTAATATTTTTTAGATGTTGATGAATGTGTTAAGAATCCTTGCTTCAACAATGGCTCATGTATCAATTCATTTGGTGGATATTATTGCAAATGCCCTATAGGATGGAATGGAACAAACTGTTTAGATGGTAAGATTTCTATCTATGTTTGTTTTCAAATATGACTAGAATTCAGTGTAACTGGCAAGAATTTTTCAGGTGAAATGTGTAGTAGTGTTTTGTTATGTTTCAATCTTTTAAACTTGGATTTAATGTATTAAAGTATCATTTGTATTTGAAGCAAAATTCAGTATTTATTTTTTTTATTTAAAGTTTAATATTTAATTCTTTTTAGATGTCAATGAATGCCTTCGCTTCCCTTGTCAACATGGTGGAACATGCATAAATAGTCCTGGAGCATACCAATGTACATGTCCAGAGGGGTGGACAGGAAGGGATTGTCACATTGGTATGTAACACTTTCTTTGAATAATGATTTTTCTTGGGTGATACATATTCTTGATTACCACAGGGATGGTTATATCCAATTAATATGAACAGATATATATTTATAGATTTAGATCAAAGGAGTCTAAATGTAATGTTTATAGATACTGTTCTTTAATAAGTAATTAAACACATACACTCAATTACACATTATTACATTAGCATGACATTGTTTGTGTTTTATTACTTATATTGGACTTACCTTTGGAGGACTTTGAAGGATATAATATGTGTACAATAAAGCACATAAAATTGTTTACAAGAGTGTTGTTCAAATAATTCAATGAATTTATTTAAAAAAGTATGTGAAATTAATACGTAAAAGGAATATTGCTACTTTATATCAAATACTTAAAAAGAGTATAAATAGAACAAGTGAAACATTAATGTTTCTAACATGTTTCAATTTGATATCAGTCCCTCAAAAGTAACTTTCAAAATTTGACACATAATTGTATTGTGTATATATCTTTTTTGTAGATGTTGATGAGTGTAAACTTAATCCATGTGCGCACGGTGGCACATGTTACAATACCTTGGGCTCATTTTCCTGTCTCTGTCCAGATGGCTACAAGGGTCCTACTTGTAATATTGGTTAGTGATATGTTTTCAAACCATAGATATTTATCATATAAGATGGTACTATGTACTAACACATACTTTGGTTACCTATCACATTTGATTTGTCCATAAGTGTCATATTATGTTGTCAGCATCAGTGGGCTGATGATAGGTAAACTTGTGGATTATTTCATGTCGTTGTAATGTTTCAGTGTCTTATCTCGTGTAAAGCCTAAAGCACATGCCTTTGTTGATAAACAAAAGTATTCTGCTTATAGTCTTATAGGAGAAAATAATTAGGCACTAGGGTCAAGTGGACTTGTCCATGTCTTGGCAAGCCTTAATTTGGACTAAGTTAACTTGAAACTCAACCTTACTTCTCTACCATCACCACCACTCCCTAACCACAGATTCTGCTACTCACTTTATTAAGTTCATTGTTGATCCGTACATTGTCATTTGTGGATAAGATATGGCAGTCATGCAGAGGGTAAGGAGCTTAGATCAGCTACAAATCAATGAAGATTTGGTAAAAGTTTAATCTGGAAAAAATATTGCTTGTATTTCCTAAAATAGTATGCTAAAGCAAAATTTTTGTTAAAAGATTGTTTAAGAAGAACATGTATACAGAAGAATGATTTATAATGACAACACTCTCTGTAATATTATTTCATCATTTATTTTCAGATCGAAATGAATGTGATGAAACTCCTGGATTATGTAAATTTGGATCTACTTGTATCAATTTGGAAGGCAGTTACAGATGTGATTGCCGAAATGGATTTACTGGCAGAAATTGTGATACTGGTAAGTAAAATTCATTTCCTTTGAAGAATTTATTCTGTTGGCTTTTATATAATCTGAATGGTCCATTTCTTTATTCATCTTGTTATTACAATGTATACAAAATATTACTACGACTTTACTGACTCTTGAATTCTTTCTTTATTCAGCTTAATACATTGTATACAGAATATTTCTAAGACTTTACTAACCTTTGAATTGGAGTAACAACACTTTTTCGGGACCAGAAGATCATCAATTTCATTGAAACCCTTTATTTCAGAAATACTTCAATTACATGTCCCTGTTTTTCAGACATAGATGAATGCCAGACAATATCAAACTTATGCTTAAATGGGGCAACATGTATCAATACTGATGGTTCTTTCAAGTGTAGATGCAAACCAGGATTTGAAGGACCTTCGTGTGGATTAGGTAATGTGTTCAAATGAGATGGAATTTGATTAATTGAGTAACCCAAATGAAAACTAGAAGTGAAGTCGAAGGCTTCATCGTGAGGGCAAAGTGTAGAAAGGGTGAGGGTGCAGAAGGGATCCCCTCTTCTTGGTGGATGGGATCCTCTTCTAGAAAAAGTTATATTTAGTGCTTAAAATACTGTGACCATTGTCAGATTGGAAGGATATAAGTGTACTGTCTTTATATTTTACATTCATAAGATAAAATGATGGTAGACATGCCACTTATAGATAATATGTGTACATGATATTTTGCAGATTGTGCATCCTGGTATTATAGTTATTGCATATAGCACAAATAATATCATTATACATATATAATCAATATATATGTATTATGAACAAACCTAAAGTAGCACTATGACTGCACTAAGCTAAGGCAGTTAAGCCTACCTTATTCTATCATCATAAAGAAAGAAAAATGACTGCTAAAATATCTCTCCACTAAGTATAGATTGATTGATTGTATAGAAAGATTGTCAACATGAATAGATTGCTGTTAAGGACTTTTTACTGTTTTATACAGATGGTCCTTTTTCTGTTTATACAGGTGGCCACACTTTTATTTTTATACAGATGACCCATTTTACTGTCTTATACAGGTGGCCTTTTTTATTTTTATACAGATGACCATTTTAATGTCTTATACAGGTGGCCTTTTTTATTTTTATACAGATGACCATTTTACTGTCATTTTACTGTCTTATACAGGTGGCCTTTTTTATTTTTATACAGATGACCATTTTACTGTCTTATACAGGTGGCCTTCTTTATTTTCATACAGATGACCATTTTACTGTCTTATACAGGTGGCCTTTTTTATTTTTATACAGATGACCATTTTACTGTCTTATACAGGTGGCCTTCTTTATTTTTATACAGATGACCATTTTACTGTCTTATACAGGTGGCCTTTTTTATTTTTATACAGATGACCATTTTACTGTCTTATACAGGTGGCTTTTTTTTTTATTTTTATACAGATGACCATTTTACTGTCTTATACAGGTGGCCTTTTTTATTTTTATACAGATGACCATTTTACTGTCTTATACAGGTGGCCTTTTTTATTTTTATACAGATGACCATTTTGCTGTCTTATACAGGTGGCCTTTTTTATTCTTATACAGATGACCATTTTACTGTCTTATACAGGTGGCCTTTTTATTTTTATACAGATGACCATTTTACTATCTTATACAGGTGGCCTTTTTTATTTTTATACAGATGACCATTTTACTGTCTTATGTGAATGTTATTATGTATTATTATCTATGCATGGTTTTGTTGTTATATGTATAGTGTATCCTTTTAACATGTAGATATCAATGAATGTGCTATGGAGCCTTGTATGAACAATGCTACCTGTATCAATATACCTGGAGGATATATGTGTAACTGTGCTAAAGGTTTCTATGGCATCAACTGCCAGAATGGTAAGAAATTCACTTTATGTTTTACACTATTGATATGACAAACAGTATGTCAGTTTTACTCCTTTTTATTTGAAATTGGATATTGAAGACCAAAAGAAATGAATTATATAGTGTTTATTTTAATTATCATGTTGTGGAATGTTTGATACAAAACAATTTCATAATATTTGAACTTTGATTGGGATTTATTTGGTATGAGTAATTGAAAGTGTTATGAGTAAATTTTCACAAGGTTAAAATCTGAGAGTTGCAAACCAAATGTAAAATAAAAATCTGTTTTTAGATACTGATGAATGCAAGGGATTTCCTTGCTACAACCAAGCGACATGTAGAAATACTCATGGAGGCTTTGAGTGCATATGCCCTAATGGTTGGCTAGGACCTTACTGTCAAGATGGTAGGATTTTTAATGATCATAAATGGTGTCCAGTTTTTCTGAAAAGTTTTTCATTTCTTTTTATTTACTTGTACAATTAATGCCTAATTCAACATGAAGTAGATGTACATATACATCTGTTTTGCAAGTAGCGTTTTTATGAAAAGACCGATTATCTGAGTGTAAACATAATTTTGACAGTATATATTTTATTACAACTTCAAATTACTTTTCTTGTAACCATTAACAAGTTTAAGTTAGTGTTAGATTTGATTTCTCATAAGCATTGAAACATATGAGTGTTGTACATGAAAAAAGACTTCAAAATACTAAGGCTTTTTATTTTAATTATTTTTCCTAGATTTAAAAGAATGTACAGAGGTGTCAGAGATCTGTCATAGCCATGGGCAATGTATAGAGGAACAAGGATCATATACATGTGACTGTCTGGATGGTTGGACAGGAAAGAACTGCTCAATTAGTAAGTCCTACACATCCAAGGGAAAATTCTGTTTAAAAATGCATCAAGTCATTACTAATAAAGGCGATAAAGTTTGGTCTATATGCATGTTATGTTTCATATTTTTTCATGATTGACTGAATATTTTCTATAAAGAATTTGAATAATATGTAAAATAAGGGTCAGATTGAAGATAATTTTCATTACTTTGTTATTGTGTCAGATAATTGAAGTTTGAAATATTGAGAAAAAAATGTAAGAATTATGCACATTGTTATTTCACACTAATCCTTATTTTTTGCTTTACTTTAGATATAAATGAGTGTGAACTAGGAATAGATTTATGCTTGAATGGAGCCACATGTAAAGATACAGTTGGGTCATATGAGTGCATTTGTCCAACAGGTTATAGTGGAGAGTTCTGCAACAATGGTATGATAACCTGACTTATTAACTAATTTCTTTGATGATTGATTGATTATTGTTTTATATCAATCCATGATTATTTCACATATATGGTGATGGTGTCTGCCTAATGCATTTCATGGAAATGTATACATATGCAATGGACTCACATGAAGCAATGAAAGATATTTAACTTGCCATGCCTATTGTGACACAGGGCCTCGTCTTCCACTATCTCATTCAAAACACAGCGCACCGGTGTACCCTGGGCAAGAATTGAACCTGGGACCTCTCGGTCACCAGCCATTAGCACCTCATCTACTGAACTGTACCAGCTCAATTTCTTTGACAATATTATTACTAACATATTGATGAGATGATATAATCTGAGGGCCTATGTCACAGTCCTTTGACAATATTATTACTAACATATTGATGAGATGATATAATTTGAGGGCCTATGTCACAATCCTTTGACAATATTATTACTAACATATTGATGAGATGATATAATCTGAGGGCCTATGTCACAATCCTTTGACAATATTATTACTAACATATTGATGAGATGATATAATTTGAGGGCCTATGTCACAATCCCTTGACAATATTATTACTAACATATTGATGAGATGATATAATCTGAGGGCCTATGTCACAATCCTTTGACAATATTATTACTAACATATTGATGAGATGATATAATCTGAGGGCCTATGTCACAATCCTTTGACAATATTATTACTAACATATTGATGAGATGATATTATCTGAGGTCCTATGTCACAGTCCTTTGACAATATTATTACTAACATATTGATGAGATGATATAATCTGAGGTCCTATGTCACAGTCCTTTGACAATATTATTACTAACATATTGATGAGATGATATAATCTGAGGGCCTATGTCACAGTCCTTTGACAATATTATTACTAACATATTGATGAGATGATATAATTTGAGGGCCTATGTCACAGTCCTTTGACAATATTATTACTAACATATTGATGAGATGATATAATCTGAGGGCCTATGTCACAGTCCTTTGACAATATTATTACTAACATATTGATGAGATGATATAATCTGAGGGCCTATGTCACAGTCCTTTGACAATATTATTACTAACATATTGATGAGATGATATAATCTGAGGTCCTATGTCACAGTCCTTTTACAATATTATTACTAACATATTGATGAGATGATATAATCTGAGGTCCTATGTCACAGTCCTTTGACAATATTATTACTAACATATTGATGAGATGATATAATCTGAGGTCCTATGTCACAGTCCTTTGACAATATTATTACTAACATATTGATGAGATGATATAATTTGAGGGCCTATGTCACAATCCTTTGACAATATTATTACTAACATATTGATGAGATGATATAATCTGAGGGCCTATGTCACAGTCCTTTGACAATATTATTACTAACATATTGATGAGATGATATAATCTGAGGGCCTTTGTCACAGTCCTTCGACAATATTATTAATAACATATTGATGAGATAACATCAGTTGAGGTCCTGTGTCACAGTCCTTTGCACATAGAAGGTCTATCACTGCTTAGAGTAGTACACATACTTTGCACATAGAAGGTCTATCACTGCTTAGAGTAGTACACATACTTTGCACATAGAAGGTCTATCACTGCTTAGAGTAGTACACATACTTTTGTATAAGTCTGAATTTCTGTCTAGTGTATTAGACAGATGCAATCACCAGAGAAATGATGTAACCTGGGTGTGATGTAAAGAAAAACAAACTTCAACACCTTTTGACAATAATGATGAAAAAAATGATCTTATCTATATTTTGTACTTTGTAGTTGACGATCATTGCTCTAGTCTGCCGTGCCAGAATAATGGAATCTGTCTGTTGACATTAGGAACATATAAATGCCAATGTCCACAAAACTTTACTGGAGAACTCTGCGAAAAAAGTAAGTTATCCACTGTATAATATGTACACAACTACTTACCATAGATTATTTTGTATTGGTTAACAACATTTGGAAAGTAATACATTGTAATACAGAAAACTGTGTAAAATCCACAAGTATCACATTGAAGAGAAATGCAATACATGTATAACTAAATGCATGTTACACATGATTTAAATATTTCTTCTTTTTTGGTAGATGTTAACGAGTGTTTAAAGTCACCTCCCGTATGTAAAAATGGAGGAACCTGTCGAGACCTGTTTGGCTCGTTTGAGTGTCTTTGCCCTACTGGATACAAGGGGAAATACTGTGAAGATAGTAAGTTGGTATACATAGCAGTATTAAAGTATGCTGTACAGTATGTAAAACTGTAAATTATCATGTATAAACCTAGCTATAATGTTAATTGTAGAACTGCACAGAAAAAAAACTGCATGTGTTAAGGCAGTACACTAAACTTAAATGACATTGCTTTGTATCTTGTGGGATACAATATGAGATATAAAGAAATGATAAACATATTAAGTCTTTTTCTCACTGTTCGTTCATGTACCAGTCATTTCCTCAGTTTTTTAGACTGTTTCAGTAATACAGTTAGATATTTGTATGTTTATTTGATGTACGTGTAGTATGGATCAAGTCTGAGTTATGTCATTATGATCTACTTTTGGTAGAATTAAAGATACTTTATTGAATTTGCTGGGAGGTAGGTGACATGTATTACTCTTAGAAAGCTTATCAGTTCATTAGTTTAATGTTTTGATTCAATATTCAGATATAGATGAATGCAGGGAGGGTGTTTACCCATGCTTCAATGGAGGAACCTGCCTTGACAAATTGGGCTCATTTGACTGCATTTGTCCCGTACAATGGACTGGACCTACCTGTAAAAATGGTATGGGGCAATTTATTACCTAAATTCTTCACTCTTACATCATAGTTCATCAGAATTGGATGAAAATCTGTAACAAATATTCTAAATCATTAAAGCATTTGAAATATAAAAACACACTCATTTCTTAAATCTTACTGTTGCCTCAAAAGTAGTATTAAGCCAATTGTTGAGTTATACAATTTCTTTTATTTTATCTTGAGGTGGTCTTCCTGTGACTGAGCTGTAATTGTTCTTGTAATGTTTTCAGACTCCAATGAGTGCTTCAATACTCCTTGTTCCCATGCTGGGGTTTGTATCAATGTTGCAGGAGGATTTATTTGTGAATGTACTGCCGGGTGGCAGGGCAAACTCTGTGAAGACAGTAAGTGGCATTTTTAGCGTTACAAGTAATAAGGCAATTGTTTCATTCAAGAAATACAGTGTATGTAAGATTAAATGTTAATCATAATGATATGATCATTGTTCAAATTTATGTACTGGAATAAAGCTTTCCTGCTATGACTGAATTAGTATGAAATTGTAAGTGAATGAACTGTTCATTAGAGATGATACAATACTACTGTACTGAAGTAGTTGGTTGATTTGTGTTTTACGTCGCTTTCAACAATATTTCAGTTATATCGCGACATGGAAGCAGGAGGTTACCAACCTCTAAACATAGTGGCGAAACCCGGGAATCGAACCCGGATTGTCGGCGCCGCAAGCCAAGCGCTTAACCACTACACTAAGCCTGCCCCTGTACTGAAGTAGTATAAAGACATATGATAAATGATATTTCTATGAACCTCTTGTTTTGGGGATGTTAAATATAATACATATTTTCTTTTATGATAATTTCAGACAGGAATGAATGTTTGAATAATCCTTGCCTTCATGGAGGGACATGCCAGGATACAATTGGCTCTTATTATTGTCAGTGTCCACAGGGATGGACAGGAGAGAGATGTCATATTGGTGAGAACATGTTTCTTGGGAACATAAATGTATTCAATTCCATTCACTTGAGACAAGTCAACAGTAGGGGACTAAGAGTAATAGTCTGACTTCTCAAGAGTCCTTTATAGTGGAAGGTTAATTTCAGTTTGAGCGAAAAATCAATTTGGACTAAGTAAAGAGTCATATGTCAATAAAACTTTAAAGTATTTTCTGTGGGTTAACTAAATTGTCTATCAAAAGAGTCACTAGGTCTGAATTGCAATTCAAAGTATTTGACAATAACATATTCTTGTCTTGATATGATATTGCTCACACATTTATGACCTTGACCCTGTAGATGTGGATGAATGTGTGACCAACCCATGTTTACACTCTGGAAGTTGTCAGAACACCAATGGGTCTTATGAATGCATCTGCCTTCCACAGTGGACTGGGAAGAATTGTGATGCAGGTAAGTCAAGACATTGAATGGCCAGGTAAATGACAGACTTCTGTCATCCATAATGGACTAGTAAAAATTTTGATATGCTAAAGTAAATGGCAAGTATATGTCTTCTGTAATGAACTGATAAGAATCATGATGCACATAAGTGACGGATGTCTGCCCTCTATAATGGACAGGTAAGAATTTTGAAGTAGGTAAGTGACAGGCATTTGCCTTCCCTAATGGACAGGTAAGATTTATGATGTAGGTAAGTGGCAGGTATCTACCTATCATTATGGACAGGAACTGTAATGAAAGTAGATAACAGGAATTTGTCTTCCATAATGGACTTGTAAAACTTACAGTAAAGTTAGAAATATCCACCATTATTTCCAGAATTGTTGTTTGATTTTCACAGATATTGATGAGTGTAAGCTGATTCAGTGCCAGAACAATGGAGTATGTCAGAATCTGGATGGATCTTACAGATGTGATTGCCCAGTCGGTTTCATTGGAGAATTCTGTGAAATAGGTTAATTTTATACATGTGTATGATATGTATTTTAGATAGTTTAAACTTGGGCTCTCTTCAGAAGAAATGGATATTGTTCAAATTATTGATTTAATTAGTTTTCATTTTTCTTATAATAAAGTTAATGCATTTATAAAGATTTTGTGAATGAGAAAGTTTCTGGAAGCATGAGTCTTCATCAATTCATTTAATGACATGAGTTTATTTTTCTGTAGATGTTAATGAATGCTTGAATAAGCCTTGCCTCCATGGTGCCATTTGTGAGAACACTGTTGGCTCTTTCATTTGTAACTGCACTGATGGCTGGTATGGTCAAACTTGCAACTTTGGTGAGTAGACCTGTATGGTTTTGCCTATGTAATAGGGTCCTTTTATGCTTGCTGTGACAAATGTCTAGAGAGCTTTTGTCATACCCCTGATGTTGTTGTCATCGCCATCCGTAGGAAAAAAACTTTAATCTGGATCATAACTTTAGAAACATAAGAGACATTGCTTTAATATTTCATGTGTATTCCTTTAGCCAAGACCTTTCATTGGGTATCAAAAGTTTTGACTTTGTGACCTTGACCTTTAAGTTTGACCTACTTTTAAAAAACTTTAACCATCATCATAACTTATGAACAGTAAGAGATAGAGCTTAAATATTTCATGTGTGTATTCCTTGAGAAAAGATCTTTCATTATGTATAAAATTTTTTCCATTTTGACCTTGAAGATTTACTTACTTACAAAAAACTTCTGGTATTTATATTTGGTTGCCACTGGCGAACTCTGTCGTCTTCTGATAACTCTTGTTGTGTTTCTTTGCAATAGACTCTTCACTTTCAGTTTGAAATTCTTAAAGGTTCCTTTAAAAACGTTTCAATTCAAGAATTTCTATCCTTACAAATTGAAGAGTAAATCTGTGTAGTTGTGTTTGAGTAGATATCACTGTTTTCCTTATGACTTGCAAGCCTTTTGTTTAAATTAATCCTTAAGAATTTCATTCATGTCTTGTGCTTACATATTTAAGATTTTGGTATACGAGAAACGAAACTTGGAATTTGCCTATTTGTTTATTTCACAAACATCATTTTTTTGTTAAAGAATAATTGCCTCATATGACTTTTCATCAGATCTTTCAGAATGCAATATCACGACCATTATAGTCTGTCATAGCTGGTATTTAGTCACCAACTTATTGCTTTGTTCTTGATGTAGGTCATCTTCTATGAGAGCAGCATATATGATGGCATAGTAATCATAGTGCATATGAAAATTGATGTTGGTGCTGTTGCAATAATATGCATTTACAAAACATCATGAATATAAAATACATGTAATTGATTTCACACGGTGTTTGATATTATGGTTTTTGATCATTTTGTATCTTAGATAAGAATGAATGTGATGAGTTTCCATGCCAACACAGCAGTACTTGTCTGAATAATGAGGGGTCATTCCAATGCATCTGTGCTGAAGGATGGGAAGGGGAATATTGTCATATAGGTTAGTGTATTTGATATATTTTACAGTATTAAGAAGATAGATGATACCAGTTCAACATATATTGTCTATTGTAATCTACTTGTAGGTATGGGGTCATAGTTTGTGAATGGGGAAAGATTGTGTAAGTGTAACACTCTTATTTTGTTCTTGTTTTGTAGATAAAAATGAATGTGATAGATTTCCCTGCCAAAATGGTGGAACATGTAGAAACACAGATGGTTCTTTCTACTGTGATTGCCCCTCTGGATGGACAGGAGAAACATGCACTCAAGGTAACCATATTATGTTGTGTGTGTAGCCGTTACTTTGACATGTTGACATATATTATGTCTGTGCATTCTTTGTCCGTCTTTTTCTGTCCTGTATTAAGTAGCAGGTTTTAAAGAATTTGAAAGAAAAGTAAATTGCCATACACTGAAACATACTGGTTTCCTCCACTGAAATATCATGGTTTCCTTCATACACTGAAACATTGTTGTTTCCTCCATACACTGAAACATTGTTGTTTCCTCCATATACTGAAACATTGTGGTTTTCTCCATACACTGAAACATATTGGTTTCCTCCACTGAAATATCATGGTTTCCTTCATACACTGAAACATTGTTGTTTCCTCAATACACTGAAACATTGTTGTTTCCTCCATATACTGAAACATTGTGGTTTTCTCATACACTGAAACATATTGGTTTCCTCCACTGAAATATCATGGTTTCCTTCATACACTGAAACATTGTTGTTTCCTCCATACACTGAAACATTGTTGTTTCCTCCATATACTGAAACATTGTGGTTTTCTCCATACACTGAAACATTGTGGTTTTCTCCATATACTGAAACATCAAGTTTCTCCATCATTCAAATTTACCGAAAGTATTTGGTCTAGAAATCGTGTTAAAAGTATTTAATCCATGATAAGACTTTGTAACCTTGAAATTCTGTTTTGACTTTGAGTTCTAATCAGGATATGCAATTACAGCATTTTCTTGAAAAGCTTTGTACATGTTCTAACAGAATTTTAAATGAGAGTGTTTTGACTTGCAGTGCAAAACTTCAATAAACTCTGTCCTTATGTATCTTCAATTGGTGTTTAAATATGTTGCAAACAGAGTATTTTTGTCTGTAGATAAATATAGTTACTTTAAATAAATATTCTCTTACTTACACTGAGATGTATACTACTTAATGAAAATGATGAATCTGAACAATTTGATCTGCATGAAGGCAAGAAACTATCAAAATTTTGCTGACCTCTTTTCCAGTAAAATTCTGTGGTGTTATTTCTTGACCAACATTTACTTCTTTCTCTATCTGTTTTTTCTGATGGTAGATTAGTGATTCAGTTTTTACCTGAATTCTGATGCTTTTAGATGTGAATGAATGTGACAGAAATCCTTGTTTTTATGGAGGCCGTTGTATAAACACCCCAGGATCGTATGTCTGTCAATGTCTAGCAGGAAGAGAAGGAAATGACTGTCGAAATGGTATTATTTATATTATATTAATTCATACTGAACACAAAATTGGATTAAGAACATTACAGTCTGTATTCAATATTCTGCATTGATTTCAGACTTTAAAATGTTTTTCAATAACATGTTTCTTACAATTTTTCAAAAGCTAAATTTGTCACAGGTAAAACATTCAACAAGTTTTTATCAGTACAAGAATCTTCATAGATGCTGAAGATTAAAAATAGGATGAAGGACTTTTTTTCATTAATTATAGTAAATGGATATAATTTAATTTTTGCTAGGTATTTATTTGTGTGTTAATCTTGACATTTGATGGTTAATTGATCCTTGGTAAATCATCCTGTCATGTATATGGTATATTTTATTGTGTCAGTAATTTTACAATGTACAGGAAATTTTTATATGTCATTAAATACATGTAGTATTTCTTGATTTGTGTGCTTATTACAGATACAAATGAATGTTTACAAAATCCTTGTCTGAATGATGGAACTTGCATTAATACTGATGGTTCTTACGAATGCAGATGTTCACCATATTGGAAAGGCAAAATATGTGAGATGGGTAAGTATTAAACAGAAACTTGAAACGTGTGCAGAACAGTGAAAACTAGCAATAATACTATGGTATTGGAGTATATTTTTTGCATTATTAAAATAAAAATAACTTTTTGAAATTATTCGTTAAAACTTGTACAAGATTAGGATGTGATGATAACAGGTATAGAACGTGATTGCAATGGAAATATGTTTTTCACCTTGTTTAATATAAAAAGTTGTTGTTATTTCATAGTATTTTAGTTGAGGATAATGATAATTTGTACATACTTAGTGATGACCCTGATTGTCTATTTCAGACTTTAATGAGTGTGTAGAGTTTGGATACAATCCCTGTGAACATCAGGGCCAGTGCTTCAATACTATAGGCAATTATAGCTGTAACTGTCGTCTGGGATGGAAAGGACGTAATTGTAAAATAGGTAGATATTTTTACTTGTATAATGCACTTTGATATTCACAATTCTTGTTTATTTTATTGCTCAGCATCCTTATTGCTGGAATTCTTAAATATGTTTCTGACTCATACACCAATATAAGGCCTCAACAATAACCCTGAATGAATTATTTAGATGTAATCAATTATATCAGTTAATAAAAGCATTTTTGTGTGATTTTCTCTTACTTTGAATCTCAGTTATTTTTCAAAATGTGATAAGATTTTGATTAAGTCAAGTTAAGTAAATGGATCAAGTTTAGTAGTTAGCTGTTTAATTCAAACATCATACATTTTGACTATACAAATAGTTTTTGTATTAATGACCAAGGTTCAATGTCAGCTGTCTGTTTGACAATGACAGTTCAGTGTCAGCTTGCCTGTTTGTTACTACTGACGACCCAGGTCCAGTGTCAGCTGTCTGTTTGACAATGCAGGTTCAGTGTCAGCTTGCCTGTTTGCTACTACTGACGACCCAAGTACAGTGTCAGCTGTCTGTTTGATGACTCGGGTTGGGTGTCAACTTTTTGTATTAACGACCCATGTTCAGTGTCAGCTGTCTGTTAACATTGACGACTGGGGTTTAGTGTCAGCTTTCTGTTTGTTACCATTAACGACTTGGGTTTAGTGTCAGCTGTCTGCTTGTTACCACTGACGACCCAAGTTCAGTGTCAGCTGTCTGTTTTACGACCCAGGTTCAGTGTCAGCTGTCTGTTTGTTACCATTGATGACCCAGGTTCAGTGTCAGCTGTCTGTTTGTTACCATTGACGACTTGGGTTTAGTGTCAGCTGTCTGCTTGTTACTATTGACGACCCAGGTTCAGTGTCAGCTGTCTGTTTGATGACCCAGGTTCAGTGTCAGCTGTCTGTTTGTTACCATTGATGACCCAGGTTCAGTGTCAGCTGTCTGTTTGTTACCATTGATGACCCAGATTCAGTGTCAGCTGCCTGTTTGTTACCATTGATGACCCAGGTTCAGTGTCAGCTGTCTGTTTGTTACCATTGATGACCCAGGTTCAGTGTCAGCTGTCTGTTTGTTACCATTGATGACCCAGGTACAGTGTCAGCTGTCTGTTTGTTACCATTGATGACCCAGGTTCAGTGTCAGCTGTCTGTTTGTTACCATTAATGACTCGGGTTTAGTGTCTGTTTGGATTTTTTTAAAGTGATTTATCATCTTCCTATCGGACTATTCGTGGATGATACAGTTTAAACTGAGGCTTTGCATCATGGGATATGGATCAACTCTATTGTCAGATTCACATAATGAGTGTGGAAGATGAATTCTAATGTTGAAATTTTAATACAGTAGTTCTGTTTGCTTTCTACTACTAGTTTATTATTAAAATACTTCTCTTTTGAAATTTTTTTCTGAAAAGGATGTTTTATAAAATTCCATTATCATATTTAAGATTTTTTGGTATCTTTAAAACTGATAGGATTGATTAATTAAAACAAGGGGATTTCCATGGCTAAAAATGAATGCTTCTGGTGGGTCTGCTGAATAGGGCAAAATTATGAAGGTATAGACAAGGCAGATGCTGCCATCATATAGTTGTGTTAATCTCAGAGTGATACACAAGGGAGATAGTGATACACAAGGCAGATGCTGCCACAATAAAAGTATGATAATCTCAGAGTGATACACAAGGCAGATGCTGCCACAATAAAAGTATGATAATCTCAGAGTGATAAACAAGGGAGATAGTGATACACAAGGCAGATGCTGCCACAATAAAAGTATGATAATCTCAGAGTGATAAACAAGGGAGATAGTGATACACAAGGCAGATGCTACCACCATAAAAGTGTGATAATCTCAGAGTGATACACAAGGGAGATAGTGATACACAAGGCAGTTGCTACCTATATAAAAGTGTGATAATCTCAGAGTGATACACAAGGGAGATAGTGATACACAAGGCAGATGCTGCCACAATAAAAGTATGATAATCTCAGAGTGATAAACAAGGGAGATAGTGATACACAAGGCAGATGCTGCCACAATAAAAGTATGATAATCTCAGAGTGATAAACAAGGGAGATAGTGATACACAAGGCAGATGCTACCACCATAAAAGTGTGATAATCTCAGAGTGATACACAAGGGAGATAGTGATACACAAGGCAGATGCTACCACCATAAAAGTGTGATAATCTCAGAGTGATACACAAGGCAGATGCTGCCACAATAAAAGTATGATAATCTCAGAGTGATAAACAAGGGAGATAGTGATACACAAGGCAGATGCTGCCACAATAAAAGTGTGATAATCTCAGAGTGATACACAAGGGAGATAGTGATACACAAGGCAAATGCTGCCACAATAAAAGTATGATAATCTCAGAGTGATACACAAGGCAAATGCTGCCACAATAAAAGTATGATAATCTCAGAGTGATAAACAAGGGAGATAGTGATACACAAGGCAGATGCTACCACCATAAAAGTGTGATAATCTCAGAGTGATACACAAGGGAGATGGTGATACACAAAACAAATGCTACCACCATATAGGTGTGATAATTTCAGAGTGGAGTAAAACAATAAATAGGAAATAAATGTGATATGTATTATAACAATGCATCATCATGTATACAATTTAATACAGAATTCTGTTTGTGAAAAGCAAGTAAACGTAATGGAGAGGAGAGTAACCACCATTAAGAGTGTATTGTATGTAATGGTGACTTTTACAGATGTGAATGAATGCTTGATGAACCTCTGTGAGTACAATTCCACATGCACTAATTCCGATGGTTCCTACACCTGTACATGTGTGCCTGGCTTCACGGGGCAGAATTGTAACATTGATGTCAATGAGTGTATCCGAATGCCATGCCAGAATGGAGCTATGTGCAGTAATACAATGGGATCCTATTACTGTACCTGTCTGAGTGGATGGACAGGCAAACACTGTGATATTGGTATGAATTCATGTTTATACATTTGTACAAGAATAAAGAAATCAGGATTTACTTTCAGTTTTGTTAATTGTATTTGAGGTTTTGCTATGTATATAGAATAATAGGAGATTGTTTTACACATGTGATATTTACACATGAGCATTAGATTACATTTAACACTTATGTACATGAGAAACCACAATACACGTATTTAAATCAGTACCAAATATTTGAATAGATATTATAATATCAATTAAAATGTGATAATACACTGCATTATAAATAATATTTTTCTGGCAGATATTGATGAGTGCCTGAACAGTCCTTGCCAGAATGGTGCCACATGTATTAACAGTGCAGCATCTTATGCATGCCAGTGTGCCACAGGATGGATGGGACAGAACTGTAGTATAGGTACCAGTCTGTAATCTGCTAGCTCCTAATTGGGAGTGGTCTTTATAGCATGGTTGATTCCATAGAATATGTTCACAAGCATTAACTTTGATGCATCTTTTACCACTTTTTTGTGTGTTTCATAGAAGTGCATATACCCCTCTGTAAGGTAAAAGTGAAAGTCTTAAGTTGAATTCTATTTAATTACATGTATATATAGAGTGACAAAATATATACAAAAAAAACTGTCGTAGAAGTGGGTATTGCTATTAAATATGTGCATAGAGACATGTTGTAGTTTTCTATGTAAAAAGAGTAATACTCCATATGCTTCATATGTCATTTAGATATTAGCACCCTAGCCTGTTATCTAGAAGTTAGCACCCTTCACTGTTATCTAAAAGTTAGCACCCTTCACTGTTATCTAAAAGTTAGCACCCTTCACTGTTATCTAAAAGTTAGCACACTTCCTTGTCATTAAGAAGGTAGCACTCTTCATTGTTATTTAGAAGTTAGCACCCTTAATTGTCATTTAGAAGTTAGCACCTTTCATTGTCATTTAGAAGTTAGCACCCTTCATTGTTATTTAGAAGTTAGCACCCTTAATTGACATTTAGAAGTTAGCACCCTTCATTGTCATTTAGAAGTTAGCACCCTTCATTGTTATTTAGAAGTTAGCACCCTTAATTGACATTTAGAAGTTAGCACCCTTCATTGTTATTTAGAAGTTAGCACCCTTAATTGACATTTAGAAGTTAGTACCCTTCATTGTCATTTAGAAGTTAGCACCCTTCATTGTTATTTAGAAGTTAGCACCCTTAATTGACATTTAGAAGTTAGCACCCTTCATTGTCATTTAGAAGTTGGCACCCTTCATTGTTATTTAGAAGTTAGCACACTTAATTGACATTTAGAAGTTAGCTCCCTTCATTGTCATTTAGAAGTTAGCACCCTTCATTGTCATTTATAATTTAGCACCCTTCATTGTTATTTAGAAGTTAGCACCCTTAATTGACATTTAGAAGTTAGCACCCTTCATTGTCATTTAGAAGTTAGCACCCTTCATTGTCATTTAGAAGTTAGCACCCTTCATTGTCATTTAGAAATTAGCTCCCTTCATTTTCATTTAGAAGTTAGCACCCTTTATTCTCATTAAGAAGTTAGCACTCTTCATTGTCATTTAGAAGTTAGCACCCTTAATTGACATTTAGAAGTTAGCACCCGTTGTTGCCATTTAGAAGAAACACCCTTCATTGTCATTAAGAAGTTAGCATCCTTCATCCACATACAAGCAATATGTTTCTACATCTTTTTAATTTTCTTTTAGATGTAAATGAGTGTTTGACCTTTCCATGTCAGAATGGAGGAACTTGTAGGAATCTGGAAGGCTCCTATGAATGTGTCTGTCCTCCAGGCTTTACCGGGCCGACCTGTACTGGAGGTAAATGTTATTGTAATTCAATGGTCTATAGATGCATGTCATATTGTAAATCATTGGTCTATAGATGTATGTCATATTGTAAATCATTGGTCTATAGATGTATGTCATATTTTAAATCATTGGTCTATAGATGTATGTCATATTGTAAATCATTGGTCTATAGACGTATGTCATATTGTAAATCATTGGTCTATAGGTGTATGTCATATTGTAATTCATTGGTCTGTAGATGTATGGCATACTGTAAACTCCTATTACATTGTACATGTTATTAAAGGGTTCATGTTTATTATGAATCAGGCTGAATCTTATCTTCTATATATGTAGATAAACAAAACATTATACAGTATACATATGACTGAGCAATGAACCAGTTTTATTGTTCCTTAGCAAACATCACCACAGATGTGTTTTACTCTACATTTACTCATATTTATATCATTTCAGTAAGATTAAATGGTCTATGTGTTTCTGATTTGTATAGTTTTATTAAATACATGTATGTATGTACAGTAAAACCTGTCTATAAAGGACAGCTTTCGGAAGTTATGATTTTGTCCGTTATGAAGAGGTGTCCTTTATGTTGAGGTTGTCATAATGACCCAATCATATGGTCACTTACGTGAACCTATGTGATAATTTAAATGTGTATATAACATAATGATCTCGGTTTATTTTCATTTAATGTAAATATCTATATACTATGCATGCATGTTCTGTGTTTAATAATTCCTGGAACCACTTCCAAGTTCAATCCTTTATGTCCTCATTTCCTGATTTAAATCTCTTTCTTTTATGATCACTGGTGCATTATTTTCAATGTCATCTAAAATTTCACGTTTTCTTTTTAACTTTTTATATGTACAGTTATTAATGTTTATAACATTGAAATGTATTTCATTGTAGTTTAAAACTTTGACAGATCTTAATTGAAACTGGATACCTGAATGTACATATATTGGTTTATTTTGGTTAGCACAAACATTTCTGGAGAAACATGTTGTAGTTCTGGTATTTCCTGATTGAACTAATAATGACACTCTCAAATGTACAGAAATCTGTTGTTACTGAAACTCTTCTTATTCATGATTTTCAGCTATCAATGAATGTCTTTCTGGACCTTGCTCCAATGAAGCCCAATGTATTGATACCACAGGGTCATTCCAATGTATATGTAAACCAGGATGGGAAGGTCCATTATGTACCCAAGGTAAATCAAATTTGAAAATTAAAATGAGACTTTTGATATCACAGTTCTTTGGTAAAGGTACATTTCACACTAATTTTGATATCATAATTATTTGACAAAGATAACCCTTATTTTTAAAATGCTGATTTCTTTTATAGAAAAAATGTTTATGGAATTTTGCAGATCGTAATGAATGTTTAAACCCAAATCAGTGTTTGAATGGAGCCACCTGCATCAATACATTAGGAAGTTTTAGATGTGTATGCCCTCCTGGTTTTACTGGCGAGAAATGTGGATCTGGTGAGTGCATGATATTTATATATAAATATCAATGTCTCTTTGCATTCAATAGTTTTCATTTATGTTCAGTGTCTTATTTATTTAATTTCCTCAATCTGTAATAGTCTCTGCCTGTTTCCAGGCTTTTGGTTATTTTGATTGCTCTCATCTGATTTCATCTGACATCATTTGATGTTCTCATCTGGTGAACTATAATAGCCTTTTCAGTTAAACTTCATCTTGTGTATAGTATATATTTCTAATTACGATACACATATACCTGTTTAAATTTACCATTTTTAGAAAGCAGAATTGATTTAATTTTCTGTATCAGGTTAAAATTTTCCAAATTCTTTAAAACAGATATTAATGAATGTGTTATGTTCCCTGGAATCTGTCAAAACGGTGGCTTCTGTATCAACACCCTAGGAGGTTACACATGTAGCTGCCCTGTGCAGTGGACTGGATATAACTGCACAGAAGGTCGGTATCTTATCTTGTCATAGTTCATTTTCTTATATATGCTTAACCCTACAATATCCATATCCATATGCAAAGTCAGATTGTATGTAATTATGCAGTGATAGTAGAATTAATAACTTTTGCAAATGAGTTAACTTTTACAAATGTTACACGCTTTTGTCATTTTACATTTGAACTGTTCTTTTTCATGTTTTGTGTTTACAGATGTTAATGAATGTCTAAATGACATATGTAAAAATGGAGCCACATGTGTTAATGAACCAGGATCGTACCGTTGTGAATGTGCAGCTGGATGGTTTGGACCTACCTGTGAAAATGGTGAGTTTAACCGATTGTTAAACTATTATGCATGTTGTTGCAGACCAACAGTGAATATCACATACTACCACTTTGTATTGGTATCTTGTCTTGTACCTAATGCACAACACCAGTGTTGTCAAGTGACTTACAACTTAAACCTAAAATTTGATCCTGTATTCATATCAGTGTTTGATAAAAATCTTTCTTACCTTTATCAAGAAATGACTATTCTTGTAGTATACAATCTGCACACTCTAACAATGACTTCCTTCTTTAGATGTAAATGAGTGCACTGATAGAACAGTATGTAAGAATGGAGCCACATGTATCAACTCTCAAGGATCATTTACCTGCAGATGTGCTCCAGGATGGACAGGTCAATACTGTGAATCAGGTAAATCTATTTTATATACATTATTGTAAAGGTATTGTTTGGTCAATTTGAAAATTTTGTCGAATGCAACAGACAGTTTTCCCCAAGGAGAACAATTAAACAGCATGGCAGGGTCAGATGGATTATGTTTAGAATGCAATTAAATTTATAGTTTTGACAAATGGAAAATGCAACATCATTGTATTGAATATGAAAATAATTAACTCTATGATAAATATGTGCAAATAATATGAAAATGTAAGAATTATTAGCAATCTCTTTGAGAGCCTTTCTTAGTAACGTAAATGTTTCTCCTTTAATTCATTACGTTGCTTATTTCAGATATTAATGAATGCTTGGTACCAAATATATGCCTGAACAATGGTATTTGTGTCAACACTTTGGGATCATTCACATGTAATTGTTTACCAGGCTTTGAGGGAGATCTCTGTCAAGGAAGTAAGTATTCTGGATGTCTCCATGTGAAATGTTTCTGTTCTAGTCTAATTTTAAATGATTGCTTACCACTATCTGTTATGATTTCAGCACACTTAAGAATAGTATTGGGTTT
Source organism: Pteria penguin (assembly GCA_035048485.1). NCBI lineage: Eukaryota > Metazoa > Mollusca > Bivalvia > Pterioida > Pteriidae > Pteria > Pteria penguin. The sequence goes on along the minus strand of CM068583.1, from coordinate 48,732,708 downwards.
ATCATTGTATACCATTGTTAGATTCTGTAATTAAATAGCTGAAATTCATTTTCTTTCAGCTATAAATGAGTGTTTGAGCAACCCTTGCTTGTTTGGAGGAACCTGCGTTGATACAGTGGAATCTTACATCTGTATATGTCCCCCAGGAAGATCTGGAAAGAATTGCAACAATGGTATGTTAAAAAGTATAAGAAATACAGGGAAATGTTAGAAAATATGAGAAATAATTGTCACTAAGTTATCAACAACAAAAAGATATTTGATCAAAGGAACTGAATTACATTCTTTATCATCTTGATATATTGGGTATCAATGATTACTTTCTACAGACACAGATGAATGCTTATCAGCTCCTTGTCTGAATGGTGCATCATGTTTAAATCTGGAAGGATCTTATATCTGTACCTGTCCTGAAGGATTCACTGGAACTAGATGTGAAAACAGTAAGTTCTAATCTAATATCTGGTATTCTAGTATTAAATGCCAATTATGATATGATGAATTTTTTGAAATTCTGTAAGATTTGTTAAACTGTTAAATAACAAAAAAGTTCTTTTGACATAAATTTTGATTTTAAATAGAATGATTTTTTTTTTATTTGATTTTATTAATGATGCACATGAATTATCCTGCAAATGATTTTGTTTCAAGGTTTTTTTTTATTTTACTAATTGTTTTAACATCTATATTTAGATATCAATGAGTGTGCTTCACAGCCATGTAAAAATGGTGCATCTTGTTATGACAGCTTTGGTTCATATTCCTGTGACTGTGCACCTGGTTGGAGAGGACCTACATGTGAGATAGGTAAGAACATATTCTGAAACACTTAGTGGCCACCTACATGGGAGATAGGTAAGTGCATATTCTGAAACATTTAGTGGCCACCTACATGTGAGATTGGTAAGTACATATTCTAAAACACTTAGTGGCCACCTACATGTGAGTAGGCAAGTACATATTCTTAAACACTTAGTGGCCACCTACATGTGAGATAAGTAAGTGCATATTCTTAAACACTTAGTGGCCATCTGTATGTGAGATAGGTAAGTGCATATTCTTAAACACATAGTGGCCACCTACATGTGAGATAAGTGCATATTCTTAAACACTTAGTGGCCATCTGTATGTGAGATAGGTAAGTGCATATTCTTAAACATTTAGTGGCCACCTACATGTGAGATAAGTAAGTGCATATTCTGAAACACTTAGTGGCTGTCTATATGTGAGAAATGTAAGTGCATATTCTGAAACATTTAGTGGCCACCTACATGCAGACATGCAAAACGTTTAACACTTTGGATGCTTACTTGTGAGTTTGGTGTGTACTTAACTTTCTATAGAGTGTCTGTTTTTTTTTTCTTTTTAGTTTAGTGTGGTAAGTATGTGATAAAGAAAGTAGAGTGTAATTCTCAAAACTCAAATGCCAACGATATTACATTAGGAAGAAAGTTAGAATTTCAGCAAAAATCTTATTAGAATAATCTTAATTGTCTTTCAATGCATTAATTTCATTACCTTTAACAGTACATGTAATAGAAACCTTTTTAGATTTCAAAGAGCAGAGTTACTTAATAATAGAACAAACTGTTACACCTGACTTTATGGAAATAATATAAATTGTTGTGAATATTTTGCAGAATCAAGGAAGCAGAATTTTGTTAAAAGAATGCTACAGATTTTCTTTGATAAAAGTACAACTATTAATACATAGAAACAAAGATTTTATAGTCAGTTTTAATTGACCAAGTATTTACCACTTATATTTTATTACAAAATGTGTCTTTTTCCAGACATAAATGAGTGCTTTGAGATTGCCCCTTGTAAGAATGGTGCCACTTGTCTGAACTCTCAGGGGTCTTATAGCTGTATATGCACACCTGGATGGACTGGACCAAATTGTGAGATTGGTAAGACTTCATGTATATTGTAATTCTGGATTTACCAATGGTACCTACTAATCCTTCTCTTTGTATGATATTATTTCATGATGCATTTGATACATATTCTAATGCATCCTGTTTGATTAACACAATCTCATTGGTTAACAATTTTAAAACTGCAATGGGATTCAGGATTAACTGCAATGTGATTCAGGATTAACTGCAGTGGGATTCAAGATTAACTGCATCACTGCAGTTTTGTTTATTACTTTCATGGCAAACTTGAATATTTATATTCAGCTTGAATATTTATACAGTTATACTCAGCTTGAATATTTATACAGTTATACTCAGCTTGAATATTTATACAGTTTTACTCAGCTTGAATATTTATACAGTTATACTCGGCTTGAATATTGATGTAGTTATATTCAGTTTGAATATTTATACAGTTATATTCAGTTTGAATATTTATACAGTTATACTCAGTTTGAATATTTATACAGTTATACTCAGCTTGAATATTTATAACTCAGCTTGAATATTTATACAGTTATACTCAGCTTGAATATTGATGTAGTTATATTCAGCTTGAATATTTATACAGTTATACTCAGCTTGAATATTGATGTAGTTATATTCAGTTTGAATATTTATACAGTTATATTCAGTTTGAATATTTATACAGTTATACTCAGTTTGAATATTTATACAGTTATACTCAGCTTGAATATTTATACAGTTTTACTCAGCTTGAATATTGATGTAGTTATATTCAGTTTGAATATTTATACAGTTATATTCAGTTTGAATATTTATACAGTTATACTCAGTTTGAATATTTATACAGTTATACTCAGCTTGAATATTTATACAGTTATACTCAGCTTGAATATTTATACAGTTTTACTCAGCTTGAATATTGATGTAGTTATATTCAGTTTGAATATTTATACAGTTATACTCTTTGTTCAGGTCAAATGCATTAGAATAGGATTACCATGCATATGTTTTATAGTTTAAACATTTACTTATTGGTCTTTGTGTTCAACATTAAGAAAATACAGTGGAAAAATGTTTTTTATTGTAAATGATTTATTTACAGATATAAATGAGTGCACAACCTTTCCATGTCAGAATAATGCACAATGTATCAACAATCTGGGGTCTTTTGTATGTGTATGTCCAGCAGACTTCACAGGACCATTATGTGAAATAGGTCAGAATATAATTTGATAATCGTAACGCTTAAAAATGATTTTGTTTTGGATATTTTCTTTATGGGTATAATTTAAAAGGGAAGAATTCATCATAAATTTTTTATATGGAACAATTCTCTTTGTTCAGTTTAAGAATATTTAGTTCAGTTTGTACAATTCTACATGGAGGAATTCTTTTTCTTGTTTATCATATTTTAACAAACCCTCTCAATATTTGGCATTTACAGGAATTGAAGGCAAGTTCCGGTTCAACTTTATAACAACTAATTTGACCTGGACCCCTGGATTAATGGATAATAGGACATTTGAATTCCAAAAACATGCTGGCCCATTTTGTTCCCATGTATGTTTGAGAAAATTTATATTCATTTGATTGCAAAGTGTTGTATCTTTATAGTACATTTTAAGTCAGTTATAGATCTTGTATTGAATGGTTGTAAATAATAATACACTTATTCAAAAGGGCTAATATCTTGAAATATGTATAAAATAATGTAAAAGATAAAAAATAAAAAACATTAATGATTTTGAAATTCTTGATATAAGTTATTTTAGGAAAAAAAAGAATAAATATCAAAGAATGAAATGATTCAAAAGAGAATATTCAAGATAAATGTGACAGTAAAGTTTTGCATTTTTTCCTTTCTTAATAGTCTATCTGATGTAATGTGTTGTTTTCTTGATTTGTAATATTTATCAGGAAATGAGTATTAATATAGTTTGTTTCTGTTCTTAGATTGAAAGAATATTGAAACGATATCCTAATCTATATTCTGATTACAAAGACTGCCAAGTAACATCGTTTGGGTACGTATTATTATATTTCATGTATTATCACTTTATTGTATATCAATAATTTTTTTCATCGATAACTATGAGCATAATAAAATTACATTTTTATTAAATGATATATATATTTTTTTTATTTCAAACAGTATGTCTTACTTTTCCTGCTTTTACACATGACTTTATGCTTTAAAAAATCAATTTTAAATTTCAGAAACAATCCAGTGTCTCTAAATTGGGAGCTGTCTTTCCATGGCAACCAGCCTAGTTTATCCGAGTCCACAATACGACAGACAATTTTCAATGAACTTCCACATATTATTTACAATAATGCAGAGGGTGTTGTAATTGGTGACCTATTTATTTTCTACAAGGACTATAAGACTGTACAGATGCCACTTGATCTACAGATTCTTAATTTAACTTGGTCCAATGATCTGCTGAATCCAAACTCCTTCCTGTTCAAGTCGTATGCCAATGCATTTTGTGCTGATGTAAGTATTAATATTACCAGAATTTTATTTAGTAAGTATTATTTTGCTTACTGTATTATTGTATTTCCTCTTGTTCTTGACTGTGCTTTTGTGTTTGAATACCTTCACCTTATTGATGTAATCCTTATACTTTATTGGATTATTGTCATGGAAAAGGAGTTTTTATTGCTGATTAGATGAAGGCATTGTGCTGATATTGGTTATATCTCTACATGCCTAACTAGTTGTGGTTCAAGCCTAAAGTTTAGTATTTTTAGAAGGTCAACAAATGTACATTTGTACCAACTGAAAGTGGATGATTTACCCAAAGTTACCCAATTTTCTTACTGCTTAGCACTGACTGACATGACATAGGTAAATAAAAATCAAGAAGTTAAATGTGAGAAAGAATACATGTACGTAAGATTACTGTTACCCTTACATGGAAATGGATAAGAAACAATACATATTTAATGCAAGAATAACATTAAGTTTTCTGTTATGTACATTTCAGTTGGATAATTTCATGGCTCGTCATCAGATGGATTTCCCTAATTATGTCAAGTGTCAAGTCAGGCAGTTCAGGTAAGGTTTAAATTATTTCTAAGGAGTAGAAAATCATGAATCATTTCTTGCCTTATTATATAACATTTATCTTTGTCTAAGTAGACAGATATCATTCTTAGGCAAGCAGTATATATGCATGTAATGATGTTTTATATACTGACAGTAACACAATGACTGTCAGTGTTGTTACATAGTAGTACATAGATATTTCAGTACATGTAAAAATGCTTACATGGACAGTGGTAGAATGCCTGTCAGTGTTGTTAGATTGTAGCTACTCCAAAAAATGTAATGATGTTTTATATTGACAGTGGCAGAATGATTGTCAGTATTGTTACATAGCACTGTAGATATTTCAAACGTGTAATGATGTATTATATAGACAGTGGTAGAATGCCTGCCAGTGTTGTTACATTGTAGCTACTCTAAAACATGTAATGATGTTTTATATTGACAGTGGTAGAACGGATATCAGTATTGTTACATAGTAGCTACTCCAAAATATGTAATGATGTCTGTATTGACAGTGGCAGAATGACTGTTTTTCACATAGTAAATATTCCAAAACATGTAGTGATGTTTATATTGATATATATAGTTAATGACTACATGTATTTTAAAACAGTACATTGTATTACTAAAGGTAAAATTGACTGGTTTTGCAAAAATTAAGTTTTTGTTAGTCTTAAATTTTTGTATATGATTTGTTTTGCAGTGACAATCCTGCCAGGGTTTATTTTGACCTCATTTTTGAAGGAGAACAGTTAAATCCCTTTTATCAGCAACAGTTTATGAACATGCTGAAGACAGAGTTGCCACTTATTCGATTCCAGAATTTCCTTGGTTACATGCTGGGACAGTTCCTGATCTATGCAGAGGACTATACTGATTTTACTAAGGTCCCTCTTACATTCAGAGTCCTGAACCTGACATGGACCCCAGAGCTAAATAACAAATTCTCCTCAAAATTCCAAGGCCATGCCCGACTTTTCTGTGCTGATGTAAGAATTTAGATATTTGTGCAATATTTAGTTTTATATCTTCTCTTCAATGTATTGTGTTCATAAAAAGTCATGAAATCATATTACTGTTATGTACTGTGCTATTCATATAATGATGAAAAATATAAATCACAAATTTCAGAAGAACAAATGAGTTTGTAAGTTTACAATCCATTTAAAGTGCTGTGATATGGTAAATGAAACACATTTTTAATATGACTTGGGATTTTCTCCCTATATGTTCCATAAAACTCGCCTAGTGATTATTCTTTAACACATACCCGCTCAGATATGCCATGCCTACTATACAACCAAAGTTCTTAATGCTCTACTCATTTTTTTTTCTGAAAACTGAATCATTGATTTTTATGCAACAACAGTACTTGTTGTCTGCAGAAACATACTAGAATAGAAATAACAACTAGTTAACCATGATTTATTGTCCAGATATCCCCGAGTTGCATAAACATTGGTGATGATTTGATTAGTTCATGCGACTTAAGGAATTATTAGACAATAAACCACAGCTAGGTAGTTGTTATTTCTAAATAATGTATTATGAATAAGAAAATATAAGAATTTGTTTCAATGTAGATTGATCAGTTAATGGCAGACCATCCACTGATGTTCCCAACTTACAGAGGTTGTGAAGTTGTACAGTTTGGGTAAGTTTTTACTTTGAAACTTTATGGGAGAGTGATAGGTACAAAAAATCTGAAATGTTAATTTCTATGCTGCAAGTCTTAAGGAAGTAAAGAGCATATAGAGTTTGGATTGAATGTTGTCTTATTCAGTCCACACCATCACTTTGTCCCAGTGACTCACAAGCTAGTTACACTGCTTCTAAAATTTGTGGATGTGTATGTATGAGACATTGTTGTAGAAAGACATCCATATCCCAATTCAAAATTCAAAAAATGGTTTTTTTTTCAAGATTCTATTAAAGGTAAGTATTATTCATATGTGCCTTTTTTATAGACTCACTAATACATAATGTGGACTTTTGTAATGAAGAGGTAAAAACAATTTTTTTTTTCAGCGAAAATCCAACTACAATCTCCATTGAACTTCAATTTGATGGTCAGGTTAATATAGCAGAGTACAAACAGAAAGTAGCAGGCATAATATTTGAAGATGCACCACGACATCGCTATCTGAATACGATTGGTCACCTTGTTGGAGATCTACTCATATTCTATGATAATTGGACCTATATACTTCATGGTAGGGCAGAAATGATCTCATGTTACTGTATCAGTAAAATGTAATAGAACTACATGAATACTCTAAATGATGTAGTTAGTATAAATGATATGTGACTGATTAGGCAAAAGGCTAAAGGCACAATAAACCGAATTATGGTTGTTTCTGCACCAGGAGGTTTCGGTACCTATAAGTTGTTTCGGCACCTGACATGTACGTTTCGGCACCTGATATGTACGTTTCGGCACCTGTGATAAAAATCTACTCTAATGGGCCAATTTTTCTTAATTGTTCTTGATATGTAATGATCTTTTCTTTGAGATAATTTCGAGCGGATATTATAGACGTAACAAATGACAAACATTTTTATTCAATGCAAACGTTTACTGTTCAATTGGTAAGGAATAATAACATCAAAATTACTACCAAATCTATGATAATATATATAACAGCCAAAAATAACTTTATAAAAATTAATTCAAATTCTAAAAACCTATGAGATGAGTGTGATATAAAAATACATATGAATTAACAGTGACAGAAAAAAAAACCCATTCCAACAATTTTCATCACAATTTTTTCTTTTCTTTTTTTTTTTTTTGTAATAGAATAAAAAAGAAAGAAAAACACAAACATGACCGTAACAGTAAGAATGTATGAAATGCATGTATTGATCTTTTAAATTTTGCAGATTTAAAAAGCAAATCAGTGTTTTCAATTATATATTAAACAATCTTTCAATTAAAAATAAATTTCCTTTACACCTAGCGCCCCCCCCCCCTTTCCCCATTTTCACCCAATCAAAATTTATAGAAATACTGAAATCTGCTAATATAGAAAGGGACAACGGTCAATATATGCTTTCACTGATATGCAGATGTCACCTGGGATAATTAATTAATCATGCATGGTTAGTATAAACTGGATACAGTTTCACGAAAAAACATTACGATGTGTTAAGGACTTTACATTTCTTTTTAAAATCGATGTGTAAAATGAGATTAATTATAAGGAAATGTGGTCTGGAGAATTGATGTTGATATTTTCATGGACTGTAAAACATGTAACAAGGGAAAAAAATCTGCAGTCATAATTTCAATTGTGCATAATTGTGCAATTTCACACTAACAAAACAGACATGGTTTGTATAGTGAGTAAACTGTTTTATTATTAATTAAAATACGTAGGTGCCAAAACTGCTTTGTTGGGTTCCGAAACGATTTTCAATGAGTGCCGAAACAACTTTAAACAGGTGCCGAAACGTCCTCTAAATCGGGTGCCGAAACAACCTGGTGCCGAAACATCCTGAACCCCAATAAACCATACCATAACATGGAGTTAATCAGTAATCATTGAAGTAGTGGATTTCTGATCTAGCTACAATTCTAGATGGTTATCCACTTTCAACTTGATAACATGGTTTACCATTGTATCAGTGTCAATCATAATACATTAGGGTAAAATACTAGTGGGAGAGATACTTGCCTTCACATATTACTGTAGGTGTATTATTTCAGCAGGATTCCTACTTCACAAATGTTAGTGCTGTCCATCATGTGCTTATTACTAAGCTTATAACTATGCTAAAATGTATTGAAAGACCCAAGCAAGAACAGTAATTTGCTGTGCCATTCTATATATTGTAAATCTCATTTCTCAACATTCTATGCTAAAATTTGGTTGTGTTAAAATGATAACATATACAGTATATATGTATATTTTCAGATGGTTGGTTGGCCAATATTACGTATTACATACATGAATTTGGTTATAATGGACAGTATGCAGATAAAAATTCACAGCTTTTCACAGAATTCCAGGAACTTTTCTGTAATGATGTAAGTCTGTCTAATACCTATTATCATTTAGTTTTTTGACAGTAAAGCTTAAGGTATTTTTGTATTTCATCATGCATAGCATGTTGGGTACTATGTAATAAATTTCCCAGGGAAAGGTTTTCTATACAGAACATCCTCTGGTGAGATAAATATCTATGTGAAAGGTTTTCTACACAAGTACAACCCCAGTTTATTTTATACCTGTTTGGTGTAGTGCCTGTTCAGTGTATTGCCTGTTTGGTTACTGCCTGTTCAGTGTATTGCCTGTTTGGTTACTGTCTGTTCAGTGGTTACTGCCTGTGCCTGTTTGTTACTGCCTGTTCAGTGTATTGCCTGTTTGGTTACTGCCTGTACAGTGTATTGCCTGTTGGGTTACTGCCTGTTCAGTGTATTGCCGGTTTGTTTCTGCATGTACAGTGTATTGCCTGTTGGGTTACTGCCTTTTCAGTGTATTGCCTGTTGGGTTACTGCCTGTTCAGTGTATTGCCTGTTGGGTTACTGCCTGTTCAGTGTATTGCCGGTTTGTTTCTGCATGTACAGTGTATTGCCTGTTGGGTTACTGCCTGTTCAGTGTATTTCCTGTTTGGTTACTGCCTGTACAGTATATTGCCTGTTTGGTTACTGCCTGTACAGTGTATTGCCTGTTTAATGATTTTGTCAGCTCATAAAGCTTCTCATGTATATAATTATTGTTATTGTGTCTGTTTACATGTACTGGTGTATAATTATTGTTTATATATCGTCTGATTACATGTATATAATTACTGTTGTTGTGTCTGCTTACAGATGGACGAATACTTTAAGAATAGTCCAACATTAGCACCACGATATTATCGCTGTTTCTTTGAAAGAATAGGGTAAGTATTACATCCTTTTTAACAAACTGAGAGGCTACGTCTATGTAGGCTACTATCTTCACACCTCAATGCTGCCATTCTAGGCTACTATCTTCACACCTAAATGCTACCATTCTAGGCTACTATGTTCACACCTCAATGCTACCATTCTAGACTACTATCTTCACACCTCAATGCTACCATTCTAGACTACTATCTTCACACCTCAATGCTACCATTCTAGGTTACTTCTCTCTCCAACTTAGCCATAGGTAGGCTACTATTTTCACACTGCCATGGTATAGAGATATCAAATATTGAAAATTTATATGTATCAGTTTAGATTAAAAAAACTAAAATTCTCTTAATTCTCTGTTTTACTGTAGAGAGATATGAATGCATTGCAATTTAGATACAGTAGCAGTATCAAGTTTTGTCAGAAATACAATTGATTTTGTTTATGAATGTGTTTCAGAGATAGACCAGTTCATACTCTCACTTTTAATCTCATCTTTAATTGGACAAACCCAGAGCCATCTCAAACAGAAGTCCTTGATGTCATCTCAAAACAGGCCAATAACTTCACAGTAGAGAATAAGGTCATGATGTTTATTGGTCAGCAGCTAGTTTACCTGACTGGTGCCTATAACAATCTGGCCATCAACATGTCAGATTATTTGATCAACACTGGTCCTATTACTACAGAGAGTCCAGGTATAAAATAACTCCCTTCATTCCTATTACTACAGAGAGTCCAGGCACGAAATAATGGACTTCAAAAATCAATAGCTTAAATTAAAGAGATAAAATAAAAAGTCAAAACTTATGGTGCCCCTTAATGTCTTGTTTAATTATACAATCCGTTTCTGTGAGAATGGATTCACAATAACAGATATTGATGAAGTTATAATTTATAACCTAAGAATTAATATTTTAGAAGTTTCTATCATAGACAAGTCTAGTATTAGAAAAAAAGACATCAGGGTCCGATGCCTTAAACTGAGAATATACTTAAATCAAATATTTCATTTTAATTTATTCCATTATCAATCATTCAAATAAATTCTCATGCAGAATGGTTTAATTCTATTGATCAATAGAATAAAACTAAAGAAAATCCAAATCCCAGTTATTAATTTATTGATGAACAAAAGAATATGAAATTATGACTTAAGTATATTCTCAGTTTATGGCGCCGGACATGGATACCTTTAATGTAGATAGATGATAAAATTGTTTAAGAAAAAGATACTTTAAAATGTAGATACAACAAAGGAAACATATTAATTCTTAAGCATTCTTTAATACATTTCCTTTTTTCACTACAAGAAAGGCAGTTTTCCTTGTTTGCTATTATGGGGAAGGTGTTTTTCCATATTTGGTGTAAGAGGGAAGGTATCCCTCATTGTTTGATATAACAGAGAAGGTATTCTTCTATGTTATTACAAAGGAGTAATTTCTCCTTGCAAGATAATACAACGAAGTTAGGCTTTTTGTTTGGTATTACAAAGAGGGTTTATTTTCCTTTTTAGCTCACCTCTTAAAGTGAGAAGGAGCTTATGCTATCACCCTATCGTCGATGTCGGTGTCGGCGTCTGTCCAGGCAATAACTCGAGAACTATTGTAGCTAGGAAGTTTAAACTTATATGGATGATGTATCTTTATGTGTAGATGTGCACGCCTGTTTCAGATTTAGGTCATGACCTATAATTTCCACTCCAGTGCACATGCTCGGAAAATTTGAGTAAAATGTTATAAAGTTTTATTTTTTTATTTGGACAGTAAAGCAGTCCAAATTTGCACAATTGATGTATCTATATATGCAAAAATGGATGCTGGTTTCAGATTAAGGTCATGACTTATATTTTCCGCTTCAGTGCACATGTTAGGAAAAATTGAATAAAATGTTAAAAAGTTTTATTTTTTTATTTGGACAGTTAAAAAGTCCAAACTTGCACAAATGATGTATCTAAATATGCAGAAATGGATGCTGGTTTCAGATTTAGGTCATGACCTATGTTTTCCGCTACAATGCACTTGTTAGGAAAATTTAAGCAAAATGTTAAAAAGTTTTTTTTTTTTTATTTGGATATCTAGGAAGTCCAAACTTCCACAAATGATGTATCTATGTATGCAAAGATGGATGCTGGTTTCAGGTTAAGGTCATGACCTACATTTTCCGCTCCAGTGTACTTCTTAGGAAAAATTGAACAAAATGTTTTATTTTTTCATTTGGACAGCTAGGAATTCCAAACTTGCACAAATGATGTATCTATGAATGCAAAGCTGGATGCTGGTTTCAGATTTAGGTCAGATTTAGGTCATTTTCCGCTATAGTGCACTTGTAAGAAAAATTTGAGCAAAATGTTAAAAAGTTTTATTTCTTTATTTGGACAGCTAGGAAGTCCAAACTTGCACAAATGCTGTATCTTTGTATGTAGAGATGGATTTAAGTTTCAGATCTAGGTCATGACCTACCGGTATATTTTACGCTTCAGGGCACTTGTTGAGAAGAAAGCAACATATGAAAAAGTTTTATATAATTTTTATTGGACATCTACTAAAGTTCTTGGTTCTGCTATAGGGATTATATTATGTTTTATTGGCAAATATGCTATGAGGTGAGCTTTGTAATCTTTGATTACTCTATGTTTTTGTATTTCGAGGAAGGAATTCCTCTTTGTATAGTATAACAGGTAAGTTATTCTTTTTTGTTTGGTATTTCAGGGAACATATTCTTCCTTATTTGGTATTATAGGGGAGATATTATTCCTTGTTTGACATAACAGGAAGAGTTGTCTAGAATTTTATCAAAGATAAAATTGTTTTTCCTTTTTCACTTTCCAGTTAATACTGTGGTAAATGCCTCTTTTGTGTTGATGAACTTGACATGGTCTTCAGACCTGATGAATAAAGAATCCGCAGCATTCAGAGCTCTAGCAGAGCCATTCTGTAGTTATGTAAGTATAAGAGGCATGTAGTTATGTAAGTCTAAGAGGCATGTAGTTATGTAAGTATAAGAGGCGTGTAGTTATGTAAGTGTAAGAGGCATGTAGTTATGTAATTATAAGAGGCATGTAGTTATGTAAGTGTAAGAGGCATGTAGTTATGTAAGTATAGGAGGCATGTAGTTATGTAAGTGTAAGAGGCATGTAGTTATGTAAGTATAAGAGGCATGTAGTTATGTAAGTATAAGAGGCATGTAGTTATGTAAGTGTAAGAGGCATGTAGTTATTTAAGTGTAAGAGGCATGTAGTTATGTAAGTGTAAGAGGCATGTAGTTATGTAAGTATAAGAGGCATGTAGTTATGTAAGTATAAGAGGCATGTAGTTATTTAAGTATAAGAGGCATGTAGTTATGTAAGTGTAAGAGGCATGTAGTTATGTAAGTATAAGAGGCATGTAGTTATGTAAATGTAAGAGGCATGTAGTTATGTAAGTATAAGAGGCATGTAGTTATGTAAGTGTAAGAGGCATGTAGTTATGTAAGTATAAGAGGCATGTAGTTATGTAAGTATAAGAGGCATCTAGTTATGTAAGTATAAGAGGCATGAGTAATTCATATAATTACAAGTATTACTAGTACCTATACAGTGCTTTTCATGTTATACATTTGATTCTGTTAACTTGAACATATACAACTCAAACATCTACCTAAGTCAAACTAATTTATGAAGTAAGTTTAAGTCAATCTCTTGAGAATTCATACTAAGTTCTCCTTACCTTTAAAGTTTGACTTAATAATTAACTATATGTTAGATTATGTATGTATGCTAGAACTGCTAGGCCATGGTGGCTTCTGGATATTGTCAGAAAATGCCAGGTTTACAAATTTTGATGTTGATATTTATTTGAGATGTATATCATATCTTTAAGCAGCATGAGGTTAATATCGGAAAGGAGAAGAGACATCCCAATCACTTACTTTCCTAGTAATAATGCTATTTACTGCATTACATCTTTTTTTATGTATGACTTACTCCATATCAAATGGTAGTTTTAAAATATATGTATTTTGTAAAATTTTGTATTGGTATATATGTAATATTTTGGACAGTATTTCTAATGTTATTTCAAAGAATAAATATCTTGCAACTCCATTTTACTGTCTTTTTGCCAAATATAACTTTTTGTACTTATCTCAGTTGTTGTTGCAGATTTGCACAAAAATATAGACTGAACCATGTAAAGTTTGAATAAGAACTGTTTTGTTCTGACATCTTTCATCTATAGGATAACTATGGTGATCAAGACTTGTATAATTGTTTTGTGTGTTACAGCTTCGAAATCTGTATATAACCCGAGACAGATTTAAGGATATCTATGATGAATGCAGAGTTGAGTCCTTCACGTAAGTTATATTTTGGTCTTGTTTATCTGATGCAATAATGAAATTTCACACAAATGAAGATTTCTGTTGTAGTCTGTATTTATATATTTCATATCTCTGTGATAGCATTTAAGAGATGAAAAGTTGATTATGATATAGGCATAATATATGGCATGCGAGGGGATGATAGACATTCCCGAAGCAGTCATTTGTGTTCAAACTACATCATTTGTCCTTACTTTGCAATATAAAAAAGTCATGGTTCAGCGCTAGACCATGAATATGAAAAGGTCTCTATAATATAAATAATTAAGTTTGATAAAGTTTAAGATCATGCAAAGTGATGTAGTTGATGTAGATGTAGTAAAATGTTGTTGAACAGACAGGACATCTTTGTACCCAAAGTAAATGATATATGCATACTTATGATTGTTGATGTACCCAGATACACAGCTTGACAGTACAAAATTAATATATGTAAGGCAACTAATACATATTTCAAAATTTATATTTCTTTGTTGCTTCCAGACGAGATGCCACTGGGAAGGAAAGAATCAATTTTGCTCTGCAATTCAAAGGTCAACAAGCGGACTCTCTGAAGGAGTATATTCTGGGAATGTTAATAGAGAATGCACCTAGAACTACAGTGGATGGTCAGATTTCCATTGTGGTTGGTCCTTTAGCTGTATACGAACAATCTCTGGCTATAGAGCAACAGACTGTTGCTGCGGTAACCACAGTGTCACCTGGTGGAGGCACAGGATCAGGAGGGGGAGGAGCATCCAGCAGTAAGTACACCAAATTTGATTGATAGATTTTTGTGACCTGATTGAAAAAGGAAATCATAAGTAAAATAACATTAACCTAATTTTGTTGCAAATTTCTTTTAAGTTTTTAAGTTAAAAAAAACCACCAAATTTCTTCTTTTTAATTAAATTAAAAAAATCCATTTTGATTACCTTTGGTAAATTTCATATGTTTTGTAAATTTTTATTGAGTAAAGTGTTAAATTTCAAGTTTTTGCTTCTGTGCGCAAAAATATTCAGCAATCATATTAAATGCATGTTCACAAGGTAAACAGTATATCTGAAATCTAACTATGAAATATATATGTGTATATTATCAAATATATCATGCTTTACTAGTCATAGAAAATGCATGTGTTTGATGTATCTATAGTCCATTGTAAAACTATTAGTGTTGTCTACAAGGTATAGCAACACTAAAGGATTACTTGGTCAGTCATTTGTCTGGCTATCTGTCCATCTGTCACCTATGCTGTGTCCTTGTAGGAAAATCACATATTCCTTGGAACCTTGCAGTCTAAGTTAATTCTTCTTTGTCTCAATGTTTTTGTTTTATGGCCCCAGAATCAAATGGATCAATGATATTCTTACATCTGTCTGTGTCTTGTCTTGGTTATCACTTGAAAACTGTAAGAGACAGAATTGGCATACTTGCTTTGCTAATGAGTTCCTTCTATCAACTAGACGTGACCTTCATTTTGAAATATGTCACAAATCAAATCAGTTTAGGTGATCACCTTTCCTAATATGCTATTAGTTTCATACTTGGAAAGGTAGAATCTTGTCAATCGCATCACATTCAACTATATATTATTTACTCCTATTCTTCCTTTGAAAATAAGGCATATATCTCAATATCACCTTCCAAGTGTACCTTTCAGTCCTTTGATTTACGTAAATTTTGGTTTTCATTTACATGATAATATTGAGTAATATCAATAATTGGGTCATGGAAAACCTTCCATAAAGCATAAAAGTATGGAAATAAATAGCGTAGTATTATTCATTTAACTTGATATAATCATAAAATGCATGAATGAATGCTATGCAATTCTTGTTCAGTCAACCACATAAGATTTTGTATCATATGCGAAATAACTATAAATTGCTATAAGGATTGATTCACTATAAAACCATCTGCATGTAGCGGTACATGTATTTGTATGACTTTTTGATGACGGAAAGATCATCCATGTTATATGCCTGCATGAAAAGAAATATATAATATTGCAAGTTTTGTAAACTGAAATGGAGACCTTTGGATGCATGCTGTGTAAGGAAAAATTGAAAGCATATCATTCGCTGGAACCAACTATAATCAGGATAAGCACCAATTGAAAGCAAAGTCAATGCTTTTGAAACAACCATCTAGGTTGCATCTGGATGCATGAGTTATACCTTGTGATGCAGACCGCATGAGACATTATGCTGAATTGGAACCTTAACGTTGGTGGTAACTTATGACCATGGAAGTGGTACATTTCTTGACCTGTCTGCATGTTTACAGATCCATGTCGTTCAGTACGCACACAGGGAGAAGTCTACTTCAGTGATCCTACCAACTGTAAGAATTTTATCGTGTGTATGGGAAGTGAAGCTATGACCTTGAACTGTCCTCCAGGACTTGCATTTAATAAGCAGAAGAAGAGTTGTGTTCTTGACTCAAGCTGTAAATAGGAAACTCCTGCAAATAAAGAGATAATGTGATGACAAGATGTTTTGTATTATCACGGATTGTACAACTATAAAGGTCACATTTACAAAAAAAGAAAAATGATTATCAAACTGAAATGTTTGACTTTGCTGAAAACATAATGCTGAAATTTACGATGAACACTTACAATGAAATATTCAATGAAAATGATTGTACATACATGTATTTAACAAAAGATTTTCAAAATAAAAAGAGGTTTTTTGAATATTTAAATATTTGATGTAAATAAAATCCAATTATGCTAACTTAATGAATACTGAATTTCTTAATTTAATATGATGATAGAATTTCACTGAAAAATTTGTAAAGGTATGCATGTTTTTGTCAATAAAAAGAATTTTGTATTAAGTGTTTTATTAGTCTTTTATTTTTCACTCATTGAATTGTTTTGAACAATGTATGTATAAATATTTTGGATTTGGTTGATTTATAGGCTAAATCTCAGATTGCCCTCTTATCTTAAACAAGATTGACTTTATTTCAAGTTTGTCGCAGGTGAAGAGATCTGCCAGTGGCATTACACAGTTTGTGACAGGTGAGGAGGTCTGCCAGTGTCATTATACAGTTCATGGCAGATGAGAAGATCTGCCAGTATCATTACACAGTTTTGTTGCAGATGAGAAGATATGTCATTGTCATTACACAGTTTGTTGCAGATGAGAAGATATGCCATTGTCATTACACAGTTAGTGTCAGATGAGATGATCTTCCAGTGTCATTACACAGTTTGTGGCATATGAGATGATCTGCCAGTGTCATTACACAGTTTGTTGCAGATGAGATGATCTGCCAGTGTCTTTACACAGTTTGTGGCAGATGAGAAGATCTGCCAGTGTCATTACACAGTTTGTGGCATATGAGATGATCTGCCAGTGTCTTTACACAGTTTGTGGCAGATGAGAAGATCTGCCAGTATCATTACACAATTTGTGGCAGATGAGAAGATCTGCCAGTGTCATTACACAGTTTGTGGCATATGAGATGATCTGCCAGTGTCTTTACACAGTTTGTGGCAGATGAGAAGATCTGCCAGTATCATTACACAGTTTGTGGCAAATGAGGAGATCTGCAAGTATCATTACACAGTTTTTTGCAGATGAGAAGATCTGCCAGTGTCATTACACAGTTTGTGGCAGATGAGATCTGCCAGTGTCATTACACAGATTGTGGCAGATGAGAAGATCTGCCAGTGTCATTACACAGTTTGTGGCAGATGAGAAGATCTGCCAGTGTCATTACACAGTTTGTGGCAGATGAGAAGATCTGCCAGTGTCATTACGCAGATTGTGGCAGATGAGAAGATCTGCCAGTGTCATTACACAGTTTGTGGCAGATGAGAAGATCTGCCAGTGTCATTACACAGATTGTGGCAGATGAGAAGATCTGCCAGTGTCATTACACAGTTAGTGGCAGATGAGAGGATCTGCCAGTGTCATTACAGTTAGTGGCAGATGAGAGGATCTGCCAGTGTCATTACACAGTTTGTGGCAGATGAGATCTGCCAGTGTCATTACACAGTTTGTGGCAGATGAGATCTGCCAGTGTCATTACTCAGTTTGTGGCAGATGAGAAGATTTGCCAGTGTCATTACACAGTTTGTGGCAGATGAGATCTGCCAGTGTCATTACATAGTTATGGAAGACTTCACATTTCCTCTTTTACTGGCATCGCTCAGTCAGTGTTTGTGTCTTTTGGATGAGACAACCAAGACTTAGATCCTGAGTAATGGTGGATATTAGCCCATAGAAGATCCCTTAATGCTTGAGGTAGATTACTTGTACATGTCTACATTTCTGTGCAGTGCACTGAGCTGATGTCATTACCTTGTACGTGAAATAGCTTTGGCCTGGTTTAAAAACAAATAAACGAACAAGTACACTTGATACTGGCTAGTAGTATTAAGGTGAAATATAATTAATTTGTCTATTCTTTCTTTATATAGAGTAGTTCGTCGGGTAAAAAGTGAGAATCTTGAAATCTTTTTGTTCATACATTTTTACCATCTTAATTTACCCTTGAGAAATATGATATTACCTTAATTCAAAATCTTTGCTGTTATTCTCTTCTCAAATGAAACCTTTTCATTTCAAATGAAAGCTTTGATATATCATTATTTTGTAGCTTTGCTTTTCAGACAGTCTAGCTAGCTTTGACATTTAGCAAGCACTGGCATTTAGCTATATATTTGTGAGGCTTGAGCATTGAGCATTATTTGAAGATATAACCGCCATCACTGTTCATGTATCTAGATAGCAACTGTTCCATTGGGTACCTGCAATGATACCATTTAAAGATGTATATCTGTTAGCACCTTCACCTTCCAACAGAATCATATCATTCTGTGTAACCAGTCAGTACCTCTGCACCTTCAACATAGCACCTCTGCAATGGCATATATCATTCGTGTGTAACTGCGTACTGGACACTGCAGGATAATACATGTATTGGATTTCTGCCTTGTAGATCCATGTGAAGCTGTGCCTACTGGTGTTACCTTTCTACCTGATCCAACAAATTGTCAAAACTTTTACTACTGCGATAACTCCATTGGTATCAAGATGTCTTGTCCTGATGGACAGTCCTTCAAGGCTTCCAGTTGTGAGGTTGATCCAAATTGCAACCCATGAAAAGTACATCTAATGTAAAATTTGAGAAATTATAAATATGTTGTATGTACCTTTCTCTTAATATTCAGATAAATGTTTGAAGATAATCTGACATTTTTAAATGTGATTCCTGCAATATACTTTATAGATACAGCTCGACAGCTACTTCACGATTCCCCTGAATGCTTACCACATTCTGTAGATATTTTAGTAGAAGTCACATAGGTGTTTATTATAATTAAGATTCACTGGAAATGGAGGATTATACTGTTGAACAAGGGATTTGTAGAGAAGATAAAGTATATTGCAGCAACAAATACGGATGATTAAATATACTGGGGTTTTACCTAGTGAAATTTTTGCAACAGTTAATTTCCATATAAAACATTTCTCATTCTTGTTAGAAACATGTACTAAGTACTTGCATCCATTATGGATTCATTGAAAATTCAATAATAGGATATTTCATTAAGGTAAGTTATCTGCCTCTGTTCATAAAGGTAGTCTGTGGCAGTAGAAATGGAAAAGTATAGAAGTCGTGCAATTCAAGTTACTGTTTTTATTTGTATGGTCAGTTGACCATGAGGAAATATAGTCATTCAAGTAACAGTCACTTTTATATACTTTTCTTACTTGTATGGCCCATTGACTGTGTTGAGATATAGTTAGTCAAGTAACAGTCACTTTTATATACTTTTCTTACTTGTATGGCCCATTGACTGTGGTGAGATATAATTAGTCAAGTAACAGTCACTTTAATACATGCATATGTTTCTTACTTGTATGGTCTATTGACTGTGTTGAGATATAGTCAGTCAAGTAGCAGTCACTTTTATATACTTTTCTTACTTACATGGTACATTGACTGTGTTGAGATATAGTCAGTCAAGTAACAGTCACTTTAATATACTTTTCTTACATACATGGTACATTGACTGCAGTGAGATATAGTCAGTCAAGTAACAGTCACTTTTATATACTTTTCTTACATACATGGTACATTGACTGCAATGAAATATAGTCAGTCAAGTAACAGTCACTTTTATATATTTTTCTTACTTGTATGTTTCAATGACTGTGTTGAGATATAGTCAGTCAAGTATTTTCTGGTTCTACCTGGGCTTCATGATCACCTATTTGTTTTATTTTGTCTTGTATGTATTCTTTTTGACTACTCTCTTCTTGGGCTTCATGATCACCTATTTGTTCTATTTTGTCTTGTATGTATTCTTTTAGACTACTCTGTTCTTGGGCTTCATGATCACCTATTTATTCTATTTTGTCTTGTATGTATTCTTTTAGACTACTCTCTTCTTGGGCTTCATGATCACCTATTTGTTCTATTTTGTCTTGTATGTATTCTTTTTGACTACTCTCTTCTTGGGCTTCATGATCACCTATTTGTTCTATTTTATCTTGAATGTATTCTTTTCGACTACTCTCTTTTTGGGCTTCATGATCACCTATTAGTTCTATTTTGTCTTGTATGTATTCTTTTAGACTACTCTGTTCTTGGGCTTCGTGATCACCTATTTATTCTATTTTGTCTTGTATGTATTCTTTTAGACTACTCTCTTCTTGTTGACCCACTTCTGGTTATTCCTGGGGTCCGTGATTGCCTATATTTTCTTTTTTGTGTTGTGTAATAGATATTCCTTCCAGACTGCTTCTCTATATCTTAGCATTTCATTGCAATGATAGTGAGATTAGGGAATCAATTTTGTTTCTCTGCCCCTCTGTAACACTTCTGTGTTAATAACCCAGTATCTTTGACTTGCCAACATGTGTGTCCATTTCACTAAACTTATGTTAGTAAAATGTGTGCTTGATCTGAAGGTTATCCTCTTCATTATCGAACTAATAAATATGAGGGCATGATTGGTTTTTATGCCTCCGTAATCACAGATTTTAGTCTGTCTTTCCATTTGCCTGTGGCAAAAAACTTTATCATCCCACATAAAGTTTCAACTGTAAGAGATACAGCTTTCATAATTTACATGCATATTTCTTGTGACAAGATCTTTCTGTTGATACAGTAATTTTAACCTCGTAATTTTGACCTCTGACATACATTTCAAAAACTTTTAACATTTGTTATAAGTATTGAACCGTAAGAGGTAGGACTTCCATATTTCATATGCATTTTACATGTAGCTTTTATGATTTTAATGCTATCAAGATTACCTTGGAGTTCATATTTATTTCGTCTTTGTGACTAACAGTGATATTCACATTTGTCTTCTTTTTTAACAGTTTTTACCTCACCTACAGTGTTTATTTCTACAACAACCACAAATCCTACAAGTACTGCTGCAGTGAATACTGACCCCTGTAAACCGGACAAGCACAATGAGTACTTCCCAGTGCCCAGGGAATGCCACAGCTTCTATGTATGTTCCTTTGGTACCACCTATAAATTTCAGTGTGCTGGAAGTACAGTGTTTTATCCTGACAAAAATATTTGTGACAATAATGATGGATCCATCATTTGTTAATACTTGTTATATAATGATCACATTTTATGCGACTTTTTGCCAAAGGAATTTTCGTGACAACCTTTGTATTGTTTTTTTACTTCATTTTTCAAAGAAGTCCCTTAATGTATGGCATGAACTTAAATGTTGATAACATGATACAATTATAATGCATTTTCTCAAAGACTACTTTTTTTATATATACAATAATTAGAGATTTAGTTATCCATATTAATATGGTAAGTTTAAATCCTTTAACATTTTTATATTCATTACCCCTTAAGTTATAAGATGAATATTTTTTTCAAATTTTTCTGTGTTGTGAATTCTTGTTGAATAAGATTTTAATTCCCTGTATGTTTTGACATTATTAGCAACTTCATAGTGACTACATACTCTTATCCTACTCTCTTTGTTAAGGCAAAGCTTTAAATGATACATATTTTTATTGCTCATAATTTTTGGCTGTATTTAAACTTCATAAATATTATCTATTTGCAGATGTATATACGTCATATTCTGTATATGGATTTTAAATGACAGAGAATGATTATATATATGTATATATTTCCCCATTATCATTTAACGGTAGACTTTGAAATCATGAGTGATTTTTTTTTTCATTCCAACAATACATAAATTATTCGAAAGTATCTTTTAAATGAGGATTGTAGAAAAATTCTTTTCAAATGTCAATTAGTAATGCACTTATTATTGAATTTTTATTTATGTCTGATCAGTTTTTGCAATTGGATATGATTTGATGTGAATGTTTTTAATTTTGTAGCATTCTACACTACCCGGTATTTGCTATGACATTCTAAAAAACTTAAAAAATACCATATTGTTCTTGGATGTTGTTTTTCACAAATAGCATTCAGCATAATGTTTGTCAACATAAAATTATTGTGTAATAATGTTTTTGTAACAAATTTTACTTCTAGAATTACTATTATCAGAGAGGGATATGATACTTTTAGGAGTCTTTTTTTTATACACATTATTTGTCTATTCAATCATGCTTGCTTTATAAAGAAATATCTTCTGATCATTTTCTTGTGTAGAATTTCCTGTACTGATCTCTTTTTAAATGTTTGACATCATATGGATCTTATATGGATATAGATAAATATGTAAATATCATTTTTCACCTTTTGCTTTATGTATCAGATTGAAATCTGTGAATAAGTATGTTAGTGCTTAACAGAACTGCTGTATTAGAGGCCTCATGATAGAACTTTCTTTAAAGAAAAAGTGAATACAAAATACGTGAATTTGTAATGTTTATATATCATTGCCGTGTTTAGTTGTTGACTATATATACATTTACATTTGTAATGTATCATTGAATGTTATGCACAAAAATAATCCGGATTAGATGCATGGTTTTGTATCTGTCATTTTATAATAAACATAATCTATTTTAATTATGTTTTGATTTCTAAAGTGTATGTTTTACAATCATGATAGATATTCTCATTTTATGACATCAAAACTCCAAGAACTTTGAGAGTTTCTTCTGTTTGTTAATGATTTTCTATCCTTTAATGCATGATTTTGCTGGACTTACTGAAAGAGTAGAAGACACCTTACTGAAACTTGCAAATAAACCTCCTTTTAGCTCATCTGGGCTGAAAGCTCACGTGAGCTTTTCTGATCACTTTTTGTTCGTAGTCCATCTTTCTGAGTGTCTGTCTGTAAACTTTTAACATTTTCAACTTTTTCTTCAGAACCGCTTGAAAGATTTTGATGAAACTTGGTATACATGAAATGCTTATGTTCTCTACCACGTTTGGTCATTTCGGCCAAATTCGTTAACATGTGGTGCCACCATGGCTAAATGAAAGCACTTGAAAGTCTTCAAGGTCGGAATTGCATGGTCAAGTACATCAAAGGTACTAAAGTCGTGACCCACCAAGAGATCACACACCAAGCGTGTAATGTTTAGGATCAGTATTGACAAAAACACGGTTTGCGCACAGGTGCTCGTTTTCATATAAACAACGGCTCCGCCCTGTACACCCCCGTACGTCTCCGTCTCGTACTATATAGTTATCTCATTCTCTCTTATCACTTTTGATCTTGACAGTAGTGTGAAATTAGCAATCTGGACAGTCTCCCGCTGTACATGTACATTTGGGGAAAACCACGTCTACACATGTAGATCTATAAATAACTGGCTAGTTTTAGTAGCATTACACATCAACAACTACCAAGACGTTTGTTTATCGTTGTGACAAGAAAATTGTAGAGTACTTTAAATTCCACTGCTATATAAAGAAGCGATATTCTCAAGTTTTATTAATTATAATACAACGGATACTAGTACGGACTAGTAGTGTACTTTTTAAATTACGGCACAGCTACACAATAATGTCAATCGTACTTTTTCGGGACTTTCCGTCGAGTATTCGGAAAGACTGCATGTCCTCCAGCGCATGAATATATTCAACTCATCTAAATCGATGGAATAACGGCACATTTATTTTCTCATCTGATCAAACTTATCTTGTATTGACTCGTACAATATGAACTATAAGTACTAAAAGTAAATCTAATCACGCTTTTTCTAAATATCGACGCACTATTTATACACGAGGAGGTATTTTCTGCATTCCACGCGTTCACCACAGCATATTGTAATGACTAGGGTCTGGAATTGCTACGCAATTCCGACCAAAAATAGGTCTCAAAGGGTACCCCTCTTTGAAAATCATCTTCTCTAGAACCACTGTGTAGATAATAAAACTAATTGCATTTGAATGATTTAGAAGGATGCATGTTTCAAGTTTGTTTATTCAATTAAAATCTGATAAATACTTTTTGATGCTTTTTTAACATTTCTTCGGACTTTAACATTATCAGGGAAAAAAGCATGGTTTTCTTCAAATATTTTTCCTATGGTTGACTTTTGATGCACTGAAACACTTATTTTATCCAGAATATAGTAAAGGAATGGTATCTCGAAAGAATTTTGATAAACGTTTAAATTTTGGATTTTTCATGAAGTTTTTAAGATTGCAAAAATAGTAGACTGGGGGATATTTTTTTTATTATGAAATGACTGGATAGATTTTGATGAAACTTGGTATACATTATGTATTAAGGGTCCTCTGCCGAGTTTGTACATTTCCTCCAAATCCATTGACAAGTGGTGTCACCATTTGCTATAAATAGATCTCAGTGGGCATTTCTCTTTGAAAATCTCCAGAACCACTGTATGGATAATGAAACTAAAGGCATCTGATTGATTAAGAAGGATTTATGTTTCAATTGTTTTCATTTTCTTGAAATTGAATAAAAACTTACATTTTCATGCAGAATAGCATGGTTTTCAACATATTTTCCCTATGGTTGACTTTTGCTCTGAAATGCTTATTTTAGCCAGAGAAAGATTTTTGACAAAATTAAAATTTTTTTTCATGAATTTTTTATGATTGCAAAAAAGGTAGATTGGGGGGGGGGGGGAGTGATTGGTTGGTTATATTTAATGGGCAATGTTTGTATGTCTTGTCTTAGAGATATAGGCCTACTTGGACCTCTTTTAATTAAAACTGGCCAAATATCTTAGAAACAAATGAAGTCTCCACCTACAAACCTGGCAACTTTTTGTTCTTTGACCCTGGAGTCGGAAGGCCAGGGTTCGAGTCCCGTTCTGGTCATGCTGAAATGTGGTCTTTCACATGAGACAGTAAAAACTGAGGCCCTATGTCATAGTTAAAGATCCCTCACTGCTTCGAGTGGGTCAGTTGCAAAGTCAAAATTTGAATGCCCCACATCAGGCAGATGCCGTCACCATATACATGTACGTGAAATATTCGTGGTGTGACGTTAAACAAAAATCAATCAATCAATCTTTTTGGGCAGTGAGATACTCAGGTGAGCAATGTGGCCCATGGGCCTCTTCTTTATCTCACTTGAGCTTAAAGCTTTTAATGGTAAAACCTGTGGTACTGAAGAATAATAAGTACATGGACTTGTCTGTATAAACCCTTACAGAATTACTCTGGACTTTGGAGACAATCGGTGCTTTATAAGGTGAAAAATTTAATGTGAAATGTTGCCATTTGCCAACCAAAATGTCAGTTTCGCAGTTAATGTAAAATTGTTTTTTGGTCGTAACTGGAAGAAAGATATCTGACTTAATAGCACAGGATAATCCAACCCAGAAAAGTAAAACATACTAGAACAAAGATGTTGCAAAAATCTTTCCATTACATTTCAATTATGGTGCCGACTTTGTGTGGTTAAAGGGCCTACCTTCCCAATCGAATAAAGGGCAGACCTGGTGTAGTGGTTTAGTACTTGGCTTGCGGCACTGACAATCCAGGTTCGATTCCCTGGTTTTGGTGTTATGTTGAAGAGGTTGGTTACCTCCTGCTTGCATGTTGTGATATAACTGAAAAATTGTTGAAAACACCCATTAACCAACCCAACTGAATGAACATACATTTAAAAATTTGATAAACAGAACTCCTAAAAACACTGGGGAACAATGTAATAATTAGAAGAGCAGTCTTGAAAATCATTGTATAACAAATTCCAAAAGAGCAGAGAATGAAGCAATGACATGTAAAGAAAAAATATTATAAGCAGGGCAAAGGGTTATCTGAAACCATATGGTTTGTTCACTGCAGGAATTGGAAAGCCAGACAAAGCAACCGTAGTAAATAAAACCTGCTTCATAAAAGGTAAAATAAATTCAATGGTTTACAAAAACACAAAAGCTCAGTACTAGTTTCAATGTTTTAATTTGCTCCTCTCGGTACAAGTTTAAAGCAGCTATGGTTTGTTAACAGATTAAGAGCTAGCATATTAGAAAATTTGAACAAAAAAGTAATTACATGCCATAACATGAATTTTATTATCAAAGTGTTTCTGATGTTTAAAGGCAGATACATGTAACTGAAACAGTTTATGATTATGCAGTACGACAAAAATAGATCTAAGAGATCAGAGTATATAAGTAAAATGACCATGAAAACACTACCAATGTACAACAATATAGATATATGAGATGAACAAATTTCCAAAGATGGTAAATGATTCTTCATTTACCAGTACATAACCTCTCCCTGCTGTCTTATGGAAAATAAGCTAGAACTATAAATAATTTTCCACCAGGAATATAAATTCTTTGGACATTAAAGGGTGTTAATTTGTTAACTGGAAGAATATAATGTAATGGAATGTATGTATCCTGTGTAATGTAAATAGTCTTTAAACCAATGGAAAACTGAGAAAAATGCATTGAACCCTTTGGAGAAACATTCTTGTCATTGACCAAACATCTTAGTAGCTGAACAAAGTACAATGGTATGGTGGAATGCATGTTTATATCTTCTGACCAGATACAATGAATCTACAATAAATAAGGACATCTTTGGTATAAGTGGATTTCAGTGATTTCCTCTTAGGACTTGTATAGGTATTATATATATTATGCACATTGACTACATCACATCAGACATTTTACAGATTACAAATTCATTATGAATAAAGATCAAAATCCATGTGATTTATATCGAGAACAATATACATGTATAACATTTACAAAGGTATATTCTTAGCTACATCAGTACAATTGACTTAATGCATTACTAGTATTTTTTACAAGAATGGTTGCTGACAAATTAAAGTAAGTGTAATTCTCGAATTTACATAAATGCAAATTATGTTACTTTTACTTAAATACAACAGAGGTTTATTCACTTAACAGTTTAAGAGTGCTTGGAAACAAAATTACTTTTTCCTTATAGTTTTAGCTGATTTTAGCTGACAAGATGAGAGAGGAATAACTTGAGTGGGATCTTTCCCTTACTCTATAAATTCACTTATCTGCCCCAAGTGGCGTTGATTTCCATGTAGGCATGTGTAGTTTAATACACTACGAATTGGAATTGGGAGTTATAGGTGTTCAAGTGAAAGAAAGCCAACTGTATATGTTTCTTTCTCTTCACCTACTTCCATCTATGACAAGACTAATTACTGTAGAACTTCTCGTTTAATGTTACCAGTAAGTTGCAAGTTATGAATATATATGGTATCCAAGTTTAAGGCAATTTAAGTTGTACATCATCTTTAGAAAAAGATTGTGTATTAACATTTTTTAAAAATATATAAGCTATGCTTATAATCTGCTGATTATAAAGTCTCCAAATCAAGTTTGGGCCCAGTAGTCTTAACATCAATCCTGAAAACCCCATGACTCTACTATTCCCAGTTTTCAAGTTATAATGTTTTTAAGCAAAAGGTAAAGGTCATTGGTGACATATGCCCTTATGATTAATATGCATAGCCCATCACTACATAGGACGACATGCCACTATCACTCATGGTTTTCAGGAAATGTCACTATCACTCATTGTTTTCAGGACATGCCAATATTACTCATAGTTTTCAGGACATGCCACTATCACTCATGGTTTTCAGGACATGCCACTATCACTCACAGTTTTCAGGATATGCCAATATCACTCATGGTTTTCAGGACATGCCACTATCGCTCATGGTTTTCAGGACATGTCACTATCACTCACAGTTTTCAGGACATACCACTATCACTCATGGTTTTCAGAACATGCCACTATCACTCATGGTTTTCAGGACATGACTATTTTTATGCAAAATATCAAGATCTTTAGAGATCTTTGACTGTCAAAATACCAGTCTCCATGCTCCATTTAACCCCATGCTTCTATTACAAATGGATTTAAAGTTATGATACTCAAAACATGACTCAAGTGGTTTTAAATTTATAATATTTAAAAGTTAATATTAACTATTCCCTGTGGGTTTCTGTGTTGACTTCATTTCGTACATTTGAAATATCAGCTCTGTGGTGGGGCCATTTTAACATTACAGCAAGGCCTTCTTTTGAATAATTTTTTTACTACATCTGATATGGATACTGTATACTATAGATGAACTCATTATGGCCTGTGGTTCTTAGTAAGATTTTCCAATAAAGGACCAAGTCAAAATTGTGGGCCCCTGAGGAATGACAAAATATTTCGATCTTTCAATGAATCAATTAATACAGATTCTGCATACCAAATATGCCAACATTGTGGCTTGTGGTTCTTAAGAAAAGATTTTGAAAAAAAAAGTTCCTCTATAATCTTATATAAAAACTGTTAGTACCTGGGCAAGGTTGAAATAGTGCAGCTAGATTTCCTTTCAACAAACTTGATATTGAGTCATAAGGATGTCTGCTTACCAAATCTTAAGTTGTTGTGGCATTTTGTTTTTAAAACATTTTAAACGATATAAGCCTATGTGAGAATTGTTAGTCCCTAGGGTGAGGTTAAACATCTTAGCTGGGCCCTCCTTTGAACAAACTTTATACGACATATCATACAGATGTTGTATACAACATAAAGTATTTGTATATGTGTTTCTTGAAAAAAGAAAACAAAAGTTGTCAGAAGACAACATAGCTCACTGACAAGGCAATGTCAGAGGGAAAGCATGCATTTTCAATGTTACGTTAATCCAAGGTCAAATCCAAGGTGAAGACCAAAAGTCAACCAGTGAAAGCTTTAGTCACAATCTACATATGAATTCCCTGTCTCTAATATTTCAAAAGAAAAATTCCAGGTAAAAGATTTGGAAAATATCAATTTCCAATGTCAAGATTACAAGGTCAAATGTCATGGTATGAAATGAAAGGTCTTGATATGAGGGACTAATGTGTAAAGTATCAAAGCCCTAACCCTATTGGTTCAAAAGATATAACCAAACTTAAAGTTTCTGAAAAGTAGGTCAAAATTCAAGGTCAAGGTCTCAAGGTCAAAAGTCATGGCATTAAATGAAAGCTCTTCTCATGAGGAACCTTTTTGTGAAGTATCAAAGCCTATCCCTATTTGTTCAAAAGATACAGCCCAGGTTAAAGTTTTTTCATCCACAAGGATGTGGACACCAATATGCTAGGTAATGACTATAGCTCTCAGGACATTTTGTCCAGCCAAGCTAAAGATATTAATCTATTACTATTCAAATCTATGTAAAAACTTTAAATATTGCTACATGGACTTACCCTTGAACAAACTTGACATTACATGTCATAAGGATGCTATATACCCTATATTGTGGCTAATGATTCTTTAGAAGATTTTTACAGAATTGCTTATATGTGCCTGTGCAATAACTGTCAGCTTCTGGAGTGGTGTAAAGTATTGACAAAGAGCCTTCCCAAGAACAAACTGGATATCAAAAGACATGAGGAATGCTGTGCATCAAATATGAAGTCACTGTGGCTGGTGGGTTTGAGAAGTTCAAAATGTATAGATGTAAAAAATTAACAGATGGACAAATGGATGACAAACAAATCAGAAAACCTAACATGAACCTAGGTGAACTGATGCTATGCATTGGTCACAAAAGAATGATAACAAAAATATATGAAAGATGTGAATTGTAGGGAAACATATAGATGTCATAAATAACACCAGTATAAATCAGAAAATATATATACTAAAACAGACATATAATCATTGTATTGTACATTTAAAGAGTGACTGAATGTAAAAAGTATGACAGCTAATTTTCAAAAATCTATTTCAATCAGAATTCAAATTGCTTTTTGATACAATTCAGATATATTCTCCTTTAAACTGTATATAAAAACAGAAATTATAAAAAATATCTTCAGATTTCTCTCGTCTGTGAAACATTTGCTGAAACTTCTTGGTAGCTTATGCCAAAATGCCTCAATACATAGCAAACAAAACACTTGAATATATAAACAAGAGGCCCAAGTAGGCCTATATCGCTCACCTGAGTACTTAGATTAGCAGTCATGCAGGAAGGAGGAATTATTTATTTTTGCATTACTGTGACTAAGTCAACACAAATGTTGAAAATATGTCAAATTTCACTTCAGACCAGAATAAAAAACAACAACAGTTTTTTTTCACATTCATTCAGGTGATTTTGATATTAAGCATTTGCTCTGTCTCTGCAAGATGTGATTCAGGGCAAAGAGTTTGTCATTTTCTTTAGGTGGGGCCTTTTGTTGACTGATTTCAAGTCTGGGTCATGAACAACAATTGTTTCAAATATTGTCCAGATCCAACTTAAAATGGCCTTATTTCATATGCTGAGTGTTGAGAAACATCTAAAAACTTATTTAGATGTGTAAAGAAATGAAAAAAATTTTTTGACCACAGCGGGATTTGAACTGCTACTCTCTATATTTTAATTACTAAGTGGTATATGTACCATTGTGAGACCCATTTTTAAGACATGGTAGCACCATCTGTTGACCAATTTGGATGAAATGCAAAAATTGATAAAGGACCTATAGTACTTCATGTATACCATGTTTCATTAAAATCTTTCATGTGGTATGGCAGCAGAAGTTAAACATGTGAAGAATCGTTCCTACACACTCTCATTTGGAAGTCTTAAAAAATTCATAGAAAGTCCAAAAATTGAGATATTGACAAAATTCTTTCAAAATAACATTCCTTACCATACTTATGATCAAAATGGTCCATAAAAAAACATCATTATCAATTAACTAGGAAATATGACACTTTTCTGCATTGAAATCACCAAGTCCAAAAAAATGTAGAAAACATGTCAAATATTTAATTTCAGAATGGAACCAAAAATAACATCACTTCTTCACACATCCCTCTAGATCATTCCTAAGCATTCGGTTGGTCTCTGTATGCCTCCGGTCTGAAGAAGAAGTTTGTTAAATGAGGATACCCTCTGTGACCTACTTTTGCCTGTGGTGACGCCACCTGTTGACAGATTTAGACGAAAAACAACAACACTTGTAGGGGACCATGAGTATATCATGTTTCATCAAATTCTGTTCTGCGGTTCTGAAGAAGTCGAAAATGTGAAAAGTTAATGACGGACAGACGACGGACTACGATTGATCACAATAGCTCACTTGAGCCTCAGGTGAGCTAAAAAACAAATCAATTTCACTCATAAATAACAAATTTGGATGCTTGACAAATGAACAGTAAAATTCAGATTTGAGATCAATGTGACATACAATGGTGAAGGTTCAGATAATGCAAAAAGATGAGCAAAAAGTAGAACTGTCCAATGGGACAAATATCCCTGTGGCAGCAAAGTTACACAACAACGGGATAAATACCCCCTGTGGCAGCAAAGTCAAACAACAATTTGTCATAGGCTAAGAGTGACCAGAAAGATATTTCTTTGGGTCTACGTCATGACACACTTTTGTATCATGGACAACAACTATAACATCTTTTTGCACATTATTTATGTCTTAAATCTAGGATTAAAAATCTTTGAATTATATACAAGAAATGCTTTTGATGAAAGCTTGTAATCTTTTGACCTTAAAAACAATTGGGATCCTTCATGGGTCATCAGTATCCTATGTGCTGAACATCATGACTTTAAAATGAAAAGTACTGGTAAATGAACTGCAGTCTGGGAACATGTAAAACAAGAGGCCCAAATGGGCCTATATTGCTCACGTGAGAAAAAATTGCTTAGTTACAATAAAATGACAGCTCTTTTCAGTAGAAAATTTTTTTTTCTACAAGACTTTCTATAAGGTTTGGTGATATTTTGTGTGGTCATTTTGAAGTGTCCAAAATGTGTCAACCAATCAGAGCCAATGGCAGCCATCTTGGATTACGGATCGGCACGAAAAACACAAACTTGGTAGAAGACCTCGAGTACTTACTTCCTATGAGATTTGGTGAAATTCTGTGCGCCTCTGGAGAAAAAGTCGAAAATGTGTCAACCAATCAGAGCCAATGGCGGCCATCTTGGAAAACGGATGGGCACGAAAAACAAAAACTTTTTTGAGGACCTTGAGTACTTACTTCCTATGAGGTTTGGTGGACTTCTGTGCAACGCTTCTGGAGAATAAGTCGAAAATGTGTCAACCAATAAGAGCCTATGGCGGCCATTTTGGATGACGGATCGGCACAAAAAACACAAACTTGGTAGAGGACCTCGAGTACTTACTTCCTATGAGATTTGGTGAAATTCTGTGCAGCGCTTCTGGAGAAGAAGTCGAAAATAAGTCAACAAATCAGAGCCAATGGCAGCCATCTTGGATAACGGATTGGCACGAAAAACATAAACTTGGTAGAGGACCTTGAGTACTTACTTCCTATGTTGTTTAGTGAAATTCTGTGTAGCGGTTCTAAAGAAAAAGTTGAAAATGTGTCAACCAATCAGAGCCAATGGCGGCCATCTTGGATTACAGATGGGCACGAAAAACAAAAACTTTGTAGAGGACCTTGAATACTTACTTCCTATGAAGTTTGGTGAAATTCTGTACAGCTGTTCTGGAGAAGAAGTCGAAAATGTAGAAAAACTAACGACGGACGACAGACGACGGATAACGGACGGTGATTGATCACAATAGCTCACTTGAACATTCAGCTCAGGTGAGCTAAAAACTGATTTCAAAGAACCATAACTCTGATAAAAGGTGAACTACAACAAAAACAAAACTCAACTTAATCTGTAGTTGATAGTGATAAGATGTTATGAAGTATCACTTCAATATCTCCAGGAATGTGAGAAAAAAGTACAGTAAGCTAATTTGGGACAAAGTGAGTTAGCAGTGACAGAATTCAAACCAGGTCTTTAGTTGCTGATAATAAAGATGTGTACCAAGATTTAGTTCATTAAGTCGAAGAATGCATGACAAAAGTCCAGGATAGTAATTTCTGACAATAAGACCTTTACTGGCAAATCTTGGTCAACTGAAACAAATTCAAAACTCAAGTCAATAGCTCTTGGTAATAAAATTGTGTACCAATTTTCAGTCTAATAACTGTGTGAAAAGTAATTTCAAACAAATCAACCTTTTTTAGGCAAAAGTAGGTCAACCATGACAAATTCTGACTCTGTAATTGTTGGTAATAAATTGGTACCAAGTTTCTATCAAATATCTCAAAGGAAGTGTGAAAAAATATCGAAAAATGTTTGTTTACAGACAGAAAGACAACCGGATTCCAGTTTATCCTCTTCCTACAAGTATCGTTATGGAAGTATATTGAGGATGCAGCAAGAACACCTGACGGATCTACAGGATCTAAGTTGTTGCCATGGCTACTCTACAGAAACTGGCTCAAAACAAGATTCTATAATAAAGAGATGATCGAATGTCTTTACTCTAACAAAGGTCAAAAACCTTACTCTCAGTAAATCTATGGAACAAATATGGCAATGCTGATGTGTTAAATTGATCATAAACCAAAAACCTTTATTGTTACTTGTTATATAACAATATCAAATTTATTTGCCAAAAGTATCCCTCTTGGACTTAAAGAATTATGTCAACTCCAATGCTCTTGTGGAAATAATGAAAATAATAAAATGTATACTCTCATAAAGTTTAAAAAACAAAAAATCAAATCTGCCTGCAGATGAAAAACAAAATAATGATACATCTATATTTCAAATATGATACATAATTATATATAAATTCTAATTCCCAATGAATATAAGGAAACAGGCACAAAAACTTCTATTTTCTCTCTCTCTCTCTTTCTCCTATTGAAACACTTTTTATCATCTCCATCTATCTGATTGTTATATACCACTAATAACAGAAATAATTCTACTCTGCTGGATTTCAAGTGAAACAAAGAAAATACATACATCAACAAACAAAGAATATATTCTCAAAATAACTTGCTAAAATATAATCTGATTTTTCTGAATCAAGATGATTCTTGATTCTAAGGGCTTTAAAATCAAAGTGAAACATGACTTTCACTATCCTCAAACATGATTTGTTCTCTTCTCCTACACTATACTATTTGTATAATCTGGTAATAATCAGAACTTGCTACAAGTTACATGGTAAGATGTTAGAAATTCTTATTACAAAGGTCACGGTTTAAATTACATTTTTAAAAACAAATAGTTTCTTACTTTATGACACTACTTCTCACTTCCTTCCCTCTTTTAAAAATATCTTTCCACTTGGAAAAAAAACATGAATAAAAATTATTATATAATAAATACTGTCTATCTCTCACTGCCTACAAATGATTTCAAGTAATCATTTGAATATAAAGTCTACTTTCCAATACAATGCATCAACAATGAATTTAAACATACATCATTAATCAATTCAAGACTGGTGTTGGATTTGTTGAAAATGAAATTAATTCACTAAATACATGCAATAAGGAAAAGAAAGAAAATCTAAAAATAAAATTAAAGAAAGGAAGATAATTATAGCGAGGATGATAATAGACGTTTTTCCTATTGATATTACATCTCATTCCATCCTAGATATACAATCATCTACCATAAAAGTTTATGTCATTTTATTCTTATGGCACTATGCTAGCATTACCATCATAATGAAAATCCTGGCGAAAAGTAGCATGTCTGGCATAAGGCCCATTACATCATCTTAAATGGGAAAAACATCTATTAAACACAATTTTACACTTACTTCAATAACATTATGGAATCTAAATAAACTACACTGAAACTTTGTTACATTGAAAACCCATTACATTCTTTGAACAGTTAATCAAATATGGCACTTGTGTTGAAGAACATGCACTAAGAATATGTATAATTGAAGCTGTAATGACTATAGATAATGTGCAAAAGCACCATTAGGTAGCGAATAATCAAAAAACATACATGCTATCAAAACTCCTTTAAGTTGTATTAATTTACAATATCCATAGGTTTTCATCACTTTGATATATTGCATACAACTCAGAATGTTTGTTAGGCAGGTGGTCAACACACTAGTGCAGTACTTCTTATAAATTATACAAATATCAAGCCATTATGTTTCACTTTATCTGAAGTATAAAAAGTCTTTTTATTCAATCAATATTGACGTTATCTAGTCAATAATTCTCACTCTAGACAAGATAAAAGTCCCTAAATACAAAAACTGTTGGTAATTACTCTTTTTTCAACTTTTTTCATTCATGAAAAGATTCATCTCCAAGGACTTCTAAATTAAGAATAAGTTTTACGTGTTGATATTTTAAAACAAGAATTTTATGTGGACCATTTACTACTCATCAAACATTGCACCTACAAACAACCTACAGTATATAGAGTTTGGAAGCACGATTGATATTTTGAAATAATCAATAACAAATTATCCTGTCTTTGGTATCAGTTTCATAACACTTGCGACACCACAGTAATGCAATTAAACAGCACTCCGACAGGTGCTTAATATAAAAAATGAGTTAAGCATTTAAACAAGTTTGCAGCGGATATTTCATTATCTAAGACTTGTTTCAAACAAATACAAAGTTACATTAGTTTCCATGTAGGGAAGTTCTATCCATTTTATCAAAATTTCTCTTTAATATTCAATGGTAATGTTTCCTAAATACAAGTATAAAATATCATTAAATTGTAGTTGTTTGTTTAAGGTATTTCCCCATATTAAATCTAACCATAATTAAAAAAATAACACTCTGTTTAAATTTCCTTTAAAGCAATACAAAATATTTGTATTTCAATGAAAGAAGAAACTACATATTAAACTTTAGTACAAATGCATTGGCACTTGGATTTACAGTAAATCGTTTCTTTCTTATTTCAACTGCCATTTAATTACTTAAAATTTCAAATATATTTTTTAAATTGAAGTTTATAGATTTGTATTGAATTTCATTCACTCATATAATGAACATGGAGACTATTTCCTTATACAGCATAAGGCATGCATGGTATGTGACTAAGCAGCTAATATAATCAGTAAGAGAAATCAAGATCAATTTGAATTTCATGCTGTGATGTTAAGGATGTTGGCTCCTTTGATTCTAAGTAATGTCAATTTTCTAAAACTTATAGGAAAACAAATATTAAGTTTAAAGATATAGAAAAATCAATTTTATATCAGTGCTAAATTCAGAACTTTGAAAAAAAAAAATGGTTTTATAGAGGTAGGGGTATTTTCTATTGTCATTTAGGGAAAAAGTGCTTGCATGGTGGCCATGTATAAGATGATACCGGTAATTAAAAATGCTAAAGCAATCCAAAACCAATCAGAAATATTTACAGTCATGAAGTATAATGTCTGTTGTAAAAGATAAAGAGGGTATTCATCTAGAAATTATCTGCTTTCTATATCAGATAACAAGTTGCTTTTTACCCAACCCTTTCAGGAAAATATGACATATTTTAGTAATGGCTCTTGAAAAAAAAATTAAAAAATCACAATATACCTGTTATGTCAAAGTTAAACATTTTACATACATATAGTGCAAAGGTATATAATTAATTTAAAGAAAAAACTATGATCCCTAAACCAGGTAAAAAAGAACAATATCCCAAATTTCCCCTGATTTCCTCAAAATTCACCTTTTTAATTTTTGCAAATGTATTAACCATAGAAATAGAGCATAATTAAATCAAATAAAATATTCCACACTTTAATGTAATATCAAGTAGTCCTTTTATTAATATATATATTTGTTTGTTTGTTTGATTATTGTTTTACGTCACTCCACGATTATTTCACGTATATGGTGACGGCATCTGCCTGATGCATTGCATACAAATTTAGACCTTTGCAACGGACCCACCCGAAGCAGTGAGGGATCTTTTACGTGCCACGCCTACCGTGACACGGGACCTCGGTTTTTACTGTCTCATCCGAAAGACAGAACACCGGTGTGCCCCGGGCGGGAGTCGAACCTGCGACCTCTCGATCACGAGCCGAGCACCTTATCCACTAGGCCACACCGGCTTTATTAATATATATAAAGAGAAGAGGCCAAAGTAAGCTTATTTTTGCTAAACTTACTTATATGTGAGGCTCTGCAACTTGCTATAAAACCATGCAATCTCAATCATTGTTGGTAAACAACTCTATTCTATCAAATTAAAATAATTGATTTAAATGAAATATAAATGTGTTCATAATTATAACATCATTTTTTTTTTCTTCAGACATTGAAAAATGTTCCATATTCTATTGTCTTTAATTTACAACTAACAGATCCCTCTATGGCTGTTTGTGTTGCACAGTAAATTCTTATAAGAAAGGAGCCAACATCCTTAAGACATTTGTTGAAAAAGTTTCCAATATCCTCCTTCCATCCCAAACTTCACTTTGTTTCATACTTGTATATATACATGTACAGGGATTTCAATAAGAGCAGGCACCCAGTGAAATATCACCACTTCAATTGACTGAAGTTGCTGGTTTGAATTTCCTCTGATCTCAAATTTACTACTCATAATATAAATTGTATAAACCAAATTAAAATTACTGCAGTTGCTTTATTAAACAAACAAAATTCTTCTCCTCAATCTCACAGAGATTGACAAGCACTGCTGCACTGGTAAAAA
This sequence comes from Pteria penguin, assembly GCA_035048485.1. Classification (NCBI taxonomy): domain Eukaryota; kingdom Metazoa; phylum Mollusca; class Bivalvia; order Pterioida; family Pteriidae; genus Pteria; species Pteria penguin. The sequence continues at coordinate 48,694,660 of CM068583.1, read as the reverse complement.
CATTGCTATTACATAATACCTTACATGCCCCTGATGTACACAGATACCGGTAGGTATTGATCAAACATTTACATGACAGAGGACTCCCATAACATTAGTGGATGCCGGCACATAGGCTGATAGGATGAAGAGAGGCAGCAAGATATAGAGTGCATTCAAAATCTGATGAACAGGGTGATGGAAGTACTCAAACTGCCATAAATTTCTCAATAGGACTGTATAAATACATTATATGATGACCGATTTGGACTACTGTGACTATCAAAATTAAAACTTCTGTTAAAATTTCTAAATTCGGATTATTCTGTAATAAAAATTTTGGACTTATTTCATGTATTTCTTTGAATTTTTCATTCAATTTAGTTTCTTCTTTTGATGTTATTTCAACCTCAAACCAACCTCAGATTGCATCATTTGGGGGATGGGGAGAGCCCCTGGACTCTGATAGCATGTTTGTGTATACGCAATCAAAATGATACACCTCAAATTTCTAAATCACCTCCTCAAAGAATTCTTATTGAAAACCCTGCATGCACAAGTATTCTTGTCACTTATGTCAACATAATTGTGTTTGACAGAATCTTTGTTGTTTATACACCTTGTATTTTTCTGTACAAGTTTATTTCATTTTTGTGTGTGATTATATCTTACATTTGTTATCAATTGTTTACTGTTTTACCTTTGATTGATAAATAAGTGCTAAGTTTTTGACATGTAATCTGTAAAGATTTGCTTTTTAAATCTTTAAGTCTTAAAGTTGTAAGCAGGCCTTCAAACTTTTAAATTTGTAAGTACATATCCCTTACCAAGTATTTCCTAATTTGTAAGCAAATAACCCCCCATCAAGTATTTGTTAATTACTCGCTAGAGATTCTTTTTCAATTAGTCAATTTTATGACTTAAAATTTCCCTAAAGTTATTGTTATCAATATAGAGATACTTCAAAGAGCAAGGAATTCTTTATAGTTTTTTAATTTCTTCAGCTGTTTCTTAATTTCTTTGACGAATGTGACAGGCTGCACAACAAAGGATATATCCTTTCCAACAGCATTCAGCAGTGGCTCCATCTACAATTATCACAAAACTCAATCATAAGGAATATCTGGTTACAGCATATCACTCTACTTACAACAATATTATAATTTTTTTCCTTAATTTATAAATGAAGTTATGAACTCATCTATGAAACATATTACTAATACAAGGAATCAGGATAGAAGTATAAACCTACTACTCCGATATACTCCAGGAAACAACTTAATATAGGTGAATTGTTGCTCAATATACTATGAATGTGGTTATTCCCTACTGTCCAAGTAGTAACTGTCTTATCAATGGAGTATTCAACAGGAGGGCACAGAGTGCCCAATTGTGAAACAATGTCTTTTCCATTGATAAGGCAGTTACTACTTAAGACAGTATGAAATGATCAACTTATCACATATTTCACACTCAGCACAATCAACATACTCCTTTTATTGGGTCAAAAAACTATGTGATAAGAAAATGTGAGGAATATTGGTTATCGCATATGTGACGATAAACTTTCTGTAAAAAATAACTAATTATCATATGGATAGAACAAATGAAAAACACTTTAAAGCTACTTGTATGGATTGTTTATCATATATACAAAGAATTAAACTTTTATCAAAATGAAAGGTAATGCTGCCCAATCAGCTTCAATTCATCTCGTCAGGAATTTATCTTGCAATGTGATGAATAAAATAACAATGTGAGAAATTTAATGTTACTACCGGTAGTATTTTAACATCAAAACTAAGAGAAAAGTTATAATTATTGCTCTGGTGCAGTACCTCCATGTCTTGTCTGCAAGAAAAGTATATATGTACGGAAAATATGTGGTGATATTTGTAATATGACAGCATCATGTAGTTTAGTCAATTAAAATTTATCAATGAACTATTCTTTTTTGTCAAATGTATACAAAACAAGATGTGTTTGTGAAACACTAATGCCCTTGGCAGCAACAAAGACCAAATAAGGCAAAGTTTGAAATGTAGGTCAAAGGTCACAGTCAAGGTCACGTGGTCAATAACCTTGGTATAGTTTGAAACAGCTTTATTAGTGGAGTAGACATACCAAATACGAATTCTCTCACGGTTCAAAAGTTATGGCAAAGATTAAAGTTGACAACAAAGAAACAAACAAGCAAGCAAACAGAGAGACAGATAAATAGGTTAAAAAAATCTGTCTCCGATGCATCAATCTGGATGCATAGAAATAGAGTTCATTCTCATTTACATCAATAACTCAAATTTCTTCTTAGCTCAAACTGATTTTAAAGTTATAATTCTTCTTTCTTGATATGAATATGTCCAAACTCAAACTCTCCTTAAAATGTTTCTTTTACATGAGCCCTTGGAGTTCAAACTATAAGGAGTTGATTTTATAAAATGAGAAATAATATTTTTTGGACAACTTCTTCTATTACAAATAACAAGTGTGCATCAAATCATATGTAGATATACATTGTATGACATCTTTGTCCTTTTGCTTTTTGATACTTAAAACTCCTGTCCTCGGATGTAATTCAGCTTGTTATATACCATTTTGTATCAGTAATCGTAGACAATGGTTTACTAAAAGAAACAAGCTTACAGTCAGTGTTGCATGCAACACTTGTCACCTGCCACAACCATTACCTTCGAAGTTACTAATTCCTTATTAGCAACATGAAACAGTTATGTGAACTTGGTAACCTTTTGCATGATTTAATAAGAAACAACATTGAATTCTGTGAAGTTTTTATCAAGCTCTAGTGAAATTGACAGCAAAAATATAACATCATTTTATTCATAGCTGTTACCAGGATCTGTAGTCATCATCTGGAAACTAAAACAGTGATGAATCACTATTTTCAGCCATAAGTCTACAAATGATCTATGCTGATGTCTATTTTTAGTATCGGTGACCCTTAAAGTTGACATTTTGACCCCAAAATCTATTCCACCCTAGACTTATACATAAGCTAGCATTTTATGAAGTTTAAAAGAAATCAATTTTTCTTAACTGAAGTTATTATCTGACAACCGAAATGCAGTGATAAATGTTTATTTTTAGTATCAGTGATCCTTAGAATTGACGTTTTGACCCCAAAGTCAATCTCACCCTACACCTTTACATAATCTAGTCTTACATTGCGTTTAATAGAAATCAATCATTCTTAACTCAAATTATTATCTGGCAAATGAAATGCAGTGATAAATGTCTATTTTTAGTCACAGTGATTTTTAGAATTGACCTTTGACCCCAAAACCAATCCCACCCTATACCTTTACATGAACTAACCATATTTAAAGAAATCAATCATTCCTAACGCAAGTTATCATCTGGAAACCGAAATACAATGATAAATTCTATTTTTAGAAACAGTGACCCTTAGAGTTGGCCTTTTGATGCCAAAATCAATCCCACATTAGATCTTTATATAATTTAATATTGCATGAAGTCTGAAGCAAATTAGTCATTCCTTACTGAAGTTATTGTCTGGAAACCATCCGGACAGACAGATGGATAACGGACCGACAATGACAAACACTACAGTCCCTTCCAGTAACATAAGCTAGCTTTATATGAAGTTTAAAAGAAATCATCATTCTTAACTCAAATTATTATCTGGCAATTGAAATGTAGTGATAAATGATATTTTTAGTAACAATAATTTTTAGAATTGACTTTTTGACCCTAAAAACAATCCCACCCTTGACCTTTACATGAACTAGCCTTATATGAAATTTGAAAGAGAAGTTTGAAAGAAATCAATCATTCCTAACTCAAGTTATCATCTGGAAACCGAAATATGATGATAAATGTCTATTTTTAGAAACAGTGACCCTTTTGTTGACCTTTTGACCCAAAAATAAATTCCACATTAGATCTATATATAAGTTAAGATTGTATGAAATTTGAAGCAAATTCGTCATTCCTGAATGAAGTTATTGCCTGAAAACTATCTGGACAGACAGACAGACAACGACAAACACTACAGTTCCCTCTAGCTTCACTGTTAAACTGAAACTACTCTATAAATATGATGTGCTTTGTAATATAGTTTGTTATTGTCTGTGTGTTTAGAATGGATTGGATCCCAAAATGGGCATTGTTCCGTATTCAGTTTGTCATAAAAGATATCATTTATATTAACATTCTATTTATCTAATCATCTATTTATCATTTCATATATATATATATATATATATATATATATATATATATATATATATATATATATATATATATATATATATATATATGGAATAATAAAGAGATACACAAAGCTACATATTTGCATGCTATCTATTTATCGTTTCATTTATAAGAGTGCTTGGTATAAAACTTTGTATCTGTGTTTTACCTCTATGTCTTTGTAATTGTTCAATTTTGGAAAAAGTAAACTGCCTTAAATTTTATATATATATGTATGTGTGTTTGTTGAAGAGATATACTCAGTCAATATATGTAAATTTCCATAAATAATGTGTAAGTCTACTACAGCTGTACTGTGTTACCTCTCCTGCTTTGAAGGTGATGTTAATTGGTCGACTGTTGATTTCAGTAAGACACCAATGACATTCACTATTGCCGTCTGGGCTTCTGACTTTCTGCTGTAAACCATGAGCAGCTGCTAATCCATTCGGATCCACATAAGATATCTGAAATACATATGAATCAAGATTGTTGCTGTATGATGATAACAGTTCATCATAATGTAATAATCTAAGCTAAATAAGAATAATTAGATGTATTTAAGAAATGGCTCTAAAACATTTTCTATCAATGTACAAACAAACCGAGACACAAACTATATAATCTGTGAAGCGGATTATATTTAGTCTGTGCCTTGGTTTTTTGTCTTAAGTAAACAACTTTTCCTGAGACACACCCTGTACATCTCTCTCATGCATTCCATTAATCTACAATATACAAATAACATATTTCCAATCCCTTTATTTTAATCTTGAAAAAATTGCAGGGAATCCTACGAATAATGTTTCTATTCCTTTTTTTTTTTTAAATGAAGTCAGTTTAAATACCCAAAATCAATTCATTATACATGTAGCAACCTACTATAAGAAAATTATAGAAATTATTTGATGAGAACAAAAACAACAAAAACACAAGAAGATGTTAAAGTAGCATTGAAAATTTCTGAGGCAGTCTGATACATTCAGTTGGTATATTTTTACAGCAGGTCTGAAGAAGTTTGTAAAAGAAGGTTATCATCTAAGACCTGCACTGCCCTGTCCTGGAACCATCCTTTGACAGATCTGTCTGAATACAGCAATACTTGTTAGTGAACTTCATAATCAATCCTACCAAGTATCATCAAAATTTCGTCAGCAGTTCTGAAGTAGAAACTAACTAGAGCTGTTCTAATGGGACAAATGAACCCTGCAGTAACTAAGTTGAATGGCAAAAAGTTTCAACATTTGTAAAAATTGTAATGAATGGAATTATCACCCTTCATGAAAATTCTCATATAATGTTCATGATGTGGCATGAAGAAGTTATAACCTGGACAAGAATTTTGTCTATGTGTACAGTGTGACCTTGTTCTTGTATGTAAGACTTTGGTTCAAAGTCATGACAGCCTTGGGTCATGAACAACAACTGAGTGGAATAGTATTAGTCTGTGTAGTAACACAAAGAAATAATGGACGGGACAAGAATTTTGGCTATGTGTATACTGTGACCTTGACTTTGAAGATATGACTTGTGTTCAAGACCATGACACACCTTTGGGTCTTGGGACAACAGTTGTGTGATGTAGCATGAAGAAGTTAAGGCGTGGACAAGAATTTTGGCTATGTGTACACTGTGATCTTAACCTTGCAGATATGAACTTGGTTCAAGCTCAAGACAAATCCTTGGGTCATGACAACAATTATATAAAATATTATTGGTCTATGATACAGCATGAAGAAGTTATGGACTGGACAAGGTTGATGGACTTGACAGACAGACAGACAAGGTGATTTCTTTAAAAAATTTTAAGGTCAACACACCAACCCAGACGACAGACCCATGGTTGGATGCTTTACTATGACTACAGCTCATCTGAGCCTCTGGCTCAAGTGAGCTGTAAAACATAAACATAAAAATTTATTGCCAACATATAAGACTTGTATATCAAAATAATATTATCAAGTCTTCCTTTACCTCAGCAGTTCCACCTTCTCTCTTAATGCCCAGGGGTTGTTTCTCAAATGTTCTGGTAATTGAATAAACCTTGCCCAGAGGCAGTCGTTTCAGCATGATCTCTACCATGTCTCCTTTACACTGCTTAAACATTTTGTGTGCCATAGCCATAGATGAGACATCAACTTGATTCACTTGTAGCACTTGATCTCCTATGTGAAGTTTGTCATTCAGTCTAGGGCACGCCCGCATGTCCCAACCTCCAATCCTGATAAATTATTATATACAAATACATGTACTTTATAAATTGGGTATCATCACATTATACAAATCTGCCTAATATCAACAACTTTGCACAAGGCTTTCAGACTAGTATACTTGATATTGTGGTAGGTAATCGTCACCTTGATCACCTATAGTATGGAGACAACACTAGATGTGTTCATTTCTACATTATCACTTTCTGCTCTGCACCTTAGCAATGGACTACTTAAAACCTTATCAATCTAAGAAAATCTCTGACATGGATGCTTGTCATAGTATTTCTATCATCTTGTATTGTATTTTCTGCCAGTTCTAAGATGAGAAAAAAGATACTAAGAATTTAAAACTAAATCCTCTGCAATATATAAAATAGTACATGACCTTCAATGTCTCACTCAAATGAAGAAGACAAAACTGTGCAGAAAATTGCATATGCTTCTTCAAACATCAAATGATTATTAAGTACTTACTGTTCTACACTTTTCATATATCTATCCTTAAACTATAACTATTTTGTAAATCAATGAAGTAGTTATGGATTGTGGCACACCATTTTGTACACCACTCCCTTTTTTATTCTAAAGTGGTTGTTAAGTGATTCCCTTTTCCTGTGATTAATTCTGTACTTCATCATTTTTCTAGAAAATGTGTTATTCACATTTTCATTCACATCTTTTTTGTTGTTGTGTATTTAATCGTAACATGGAAAACATGAATTAAATTTGAAATAGTTACATTCTGATCATTAAGAGAATCCTCTCGTTTCCTAGCATCAGCTTCAGCATTATTATTACGGTCAGAGAAAATGTGGTGAAATGATAAATATAATTTGTCAATAAAGGTTTATATTTCTTGACAAAATACAACCTGCCATTTGTTATTTTTATTCTAATGATGATCTAAAATTGTCCATTTCCTTGATTTTGATGCAAACAGCAAAGTCAGTCAATTTTCAAAAAGGGTTAAGTGTGGACAACAGAAATCAGCTTTCACTACCAGGACTAAGTTGCCAGCATTTTGGTGTGACATTATCACATAAATGTCTAATGATTGAATAGGGTAAAAAAACCCAAGTCATCTACATTTACTGCATCAAATAAACAGTGGATTCTTGATAACTGGAACTGAAAGGGACCACTGACACAACAGTTCAACTTAAGAAAAGTTCAAATTAGGTACATATATTTATACTGAGAACTTAGAATCGGGTCTTACTGTTTGAGTAAATGAGAAATCTGAGTTATAAGTGTTCAAGAAAGCAAGAGTCAGCTGAAAGTTAATTAATCTAAGAAGTAATACTGTGAAATCACTTACAATGGACCCAATTTTCTTGAATCAGTTAAATTTTAGTTTTATAAGGACTTAATTTCATCTATCTTCATCCTGAAACCACCACCAAGAAATGCTTGATAACTGACATCCATGTCAAAATATCTCAAACATGCCCTGGCCTGTAATTGATCTAATTTCATGTGTCCAACACTGCACGATTTGTCTACAGGGATGTCTGATGTTACAGCAGTGTATTTAGAATGAAAATTATATACATGTAAGTTCAAAGGGCAAATATATCACAAATGGCAAATCAATATTTTTTTAAGGTTTCTTACATCAAAAGACCGTTAGACAGAAATGCGTCTTTAAATGGAACATAAGATGATGTCTATCCATAAAACGTCCCCTATCAAAATAATATAAGTGAAATTACACGAGATTGTGAAGACCTAAATGAAATATACTGCCATATCAGAGATTCTGGCCATCTATAGTTATGACACGTCTAATCAACAAGTCTGTTGGGGGCCAGGTAGCGCAGTTGGTAGCACACTCACTTCTCACCAATGCGACCCAGGTTCGATTCCCAGTGTGGTATGTGAGATGGTGGGGTTGTCACCAACCTGGCTTCGTGGGTTTTCTCCGGGTACTCCGGTTTCCTCCCACACAAACGACACCCTTAGGCCAAGATCTGTGCCAACGAGCAAGATTTATATAAGTTGTAAACTTGTTTCTTAATTGTTGTAAAATAAATAGAGTTTAATTTAAAAAAAAAAAAAAACAAGTCTGTGTTATGATAAGTATATCCCATCAAGAAATAAACTCTTCTGTAACAAGAAGTCACATTTATAAACAGAAATTGTGATATTACAATGAAAGTATATAATGAGAGTGGTGAAATTTGGATATGGAGGTTCCTTTATTGTCTAGTACTGTAAAACGATGCAATTAATGCATAAATATCAATGGTTGCATGTAAACCTGCTTAATTTGGACAATACATGTTCATAATTTGCAAGTGTCTACTGTGTACTGGTTTCACATCAACCATTGTAACACATTCCTAGTATTATGTATTGTTCATTGGGGAAGTAAATTTGTTGATAATAGTCCCCACAAGGATCCATAAAGATTCATCATCTCTGATATATTATCATATTTATTTCATTATACATGTAATACTTACCAAACTGACTCATAGGCTTCTACAAACGCAATTTTAGCTCCTGATGAGGCATGGATATTAATCTGTAATCCTTGGAGATGCTGCTGATGTTGTAATAGCTCTACCTGACTTTGCTTCAGGGGAATCACATTAAAACTACCCGGGATAGCATTTGTAATCCTCTGACGATCAACCAATGACGGCTGTCTGTTGTAATTACCTGGTATAACAGTCAATGATATATTATAAAGTGGCAGTAATTACCTGGTATAACAGTCAGTGATATATTATAATTACCTGGTATAACAGTCAGTGATATATTATAATTACCTGGTATAACAGTCAGTGATATATTATAAAGTGGTAGTAATTACCTGGTATGACAGTCAGTGATATATTATAAAGTGGTAGTAATTACCTGGTATAACAGTCAGTGATATATTATAAAGTGGTAGTAATTACCTGGTATAACAGTCAGTGATATATTATAAAGTGGTAGTAAAAGCAAATATAGCTCAAATTATGAAACAACAGGAAATGAAGTATTATTCAAAGACTAAGTACCAAATTGAAATTGATTAAACAATGTGGAGAGTTGGTTGGTTGATTAATTGGTGTTTTACGTCGCTTTCAACAATTTTTCAGTTATATTGTGACACGGAAGCAGGAGGTAACCAACCTCTTAAACATAGTGACGCAACCTGGGAATCGAACCCGGATCATCGGAGCCGCACGCCAAGCGCTTAACCACTACACCAAGCCTGCCCCCAATAATGTGGAGAGAGTTGACATGTGAGAACAACATGTGAATGAAGAACTGAATGAACAGATCAACAGACAGCTGGCATGTATCCATCTATTACCTCAAATCTGTTTTACAAATTCTTTCTGCTAGGATCTATCAAATATTTTGGGTGGATTGAATCAAATACACCAAAGCATAAAGATTATCATCAAATGTTTGATCAGGTGAGTAAATTACACATTGAATCAAATTCTGTTTGTACAATCTGTATTGTGTATGGCCTATCTATATGACAATTTCTTTAACCACATTACATTTGTTAAATATATAATCAATGTTGACCTTTTACTTAAGATTAATGATTTGACTGATTAAAGTAACCCTCAGCAGCCAAGAAAAGTAAACACGACACTGAAATCATTCTGACCTCTCATTTTTTTTTGTCATAAAAACCAATAAAACTTCATTCCGACATGAAACTTCCAGATAATCTTCGAAATAGATATTATTTTATGAAAGTTGGCAAATGAATGTTTTATTGTTTCTCTACAACAACTGAATAAATCACGAAAAGACAAGAATATCAATAAAACTGATGGATGTCCTTTGAACTGCATCAAATGAATGCTTGTAGAATTATCATAAAATGTTGGTAAATTCCTGAAATTAAGACATTTCCTAATATTCAAGGTTGTGACCTTGAGTGAGTTTGTCCAAAAGTCCCTGGCCCAATGAATCCTGTCCCAAGGAACATTCATGTAAAACATGATAAAACTTAAAACTGTGATAATCTGTCAAAGATAAATGGTCAATGAATGCTAGAATAAAGGCCTTTCCTAATATTTAAATGATATATGTGGAGTGACCTTAACTTACAGAAATGGCCTTGAGTGGCTTTTGTTCTAAAGTGCCTTTCCTAAGGAACATTTGCGTGAAATATGATGAAACTCTAATTGAATCTAATGGTTTAAGAGATATAAGCCCTGACAGACAGACAGACAGACAGAAAGACATACATGACAATGACTATATGCTGCTCAGAATTTTTTCCAGGAGCATAAAAGTGTTTACCAAAGACCAAATCAATATTTTTTCTCCTGTAATTCATTAAGGGCTGTGAAACACTTAAGAACTTGTTTTGAAGTACAATGTAATAAAAAAACAAAATGAGCTTGTGAAGAAAGAATGCCCCCAGTGGCAAAGAAGTCCAAATAAGGCAAATTTGGAAATGTACGGTAGGTCAATGACCTTGGTGTAATTTGAAAACGTTTTATCAGTGGAGTATGCATACCAAATATGAAGTGTCTATCTCTCATGGTTCAAATGTTATGGTGAAGGTTAAAGTTGACACCAAACAGACAGACAAACAAGCAGAGAGACAGGTCAAAAACAATATGCCACATATCTATTGAGCTGGGGGCATAAAATCTGCCTCTAGAGGAGTTTTAACTGCTCACTTTTAGTATGGTAGAAATGGAATATATAAAAAAATTGAAATGAAAATTGTAAAAAGAACACAAAATTTCAATATGACACTTTCAAATATCTCTATTTTATAGATATATTTAAATAAACCTTAGCAATTAAAAGCTTTATTGCTTCTCTTAATACAAAAAAAAAGAAAAGGCATCAAACATTTGATTGCAGCTAGTCTGAACAAGAAAGGAGGGTAACCTCTTGGACTGATGTAGCCCCAATCTGGATCCATCCCTTGTTCGATCTAGCAATAAGAGCTCGCCAGTGGCACCTGAATTTTAATGGCAAATGTTTTCTGTAAGTAGGTCAATCTTCATGGTCAAGGTCAAAACGTAAAAAATTTTGATACATAATGAAAGGATTTGTCACAAGGAATATACACATGAAATATTTAAGCCGTATCTCTTATTGTTCATGAGTTATGATCCAAGCTTTTTATACTTCAAGGTCAAGGTCACAAGGTCAAAAACTTTGGTTTTCCAGGAGCATAAAAATGAATGGACTTGGCACAAGGAATACACATGTGAAATATTAAAGCCCTCTCATGATTGGTTCTAAAGTTCGGATCCAGGTCATTTTTGCTAACCAAGGGTTACGTTCCGCTCTGTCCCTTTTCAAAGGGAGAAAGCGGACTGTAACCTTTGGTTAGAGAAGATGGATCCAGATTAAAGTTTTTGTCTATGACAATGATGACAACGATGCTGGGAGTATGACAATAGCAATAAATCCATGCATCTCTTTTGAGGAAGATGTTCAAAGGAGGGTATGCTCTTAGGCATACTCTATTGGTCATCCCCATTCTGTAGATATAACAGCTGACAACCAGGTTTTGTTAGAGAAGTGGAATCTACACCTAAAATCTATGCTAACATTCTAAATCAAACAAGCAAATTGAATACACTCTGAAAATGATTTGCAACTTTGGTATGGATGTTACACAGCTTAGAATTTAACATCGTTTAATTCACTTGATAAGGCCAAGGTGCTGAACATTTGTGAAAATAGTGCTTTTATTTATTATATTTAACCTGAAACACATAAGTTTCTATGTTAAAACAAGCAAAAATCTAAGTCAGTATTAAACTAAACAAGAGCAACACCTACCGTGGCTTAATACGCCCGTCGCTTACTTTGGACAGGACCAATGTGAACATATGGTTTTATTACCCCCAAACATGGGTCTCTCTGGTAATACTTTTATGAAATATTGAAATCCAAAATGAGGGATCCAAGTCCCATAACTCTGTAACAACAAAATGGAATTTGCTCAAAACCGAAAGGAGGCTTCCCCTTCACTATTTAAGCATTCTATATAAGTTTCATCTGAAGCAACTGATGTTTACTTAAGTTATCGCGTTAAATAGCATCTCCATAGCATCTTATCATAGTAAAAATAAATCCAAGTTCCATGACTCCGTAACGACAAGACAGAATTTGCTCAAAATCGAAAGGCCACTTCCTCTACCCTATTTAAGCACTCTGTATTAGTTTCATGAAAAACAGCTAACATTTACTAAAGTTATTGGGTTCCATAACATTTTACTATAGGAAAAATATTATTGAAATCCATGCACAGGGGAAGAAGTTATGGCCTGAACAAGGTTTTATTCACTTTGCATGTTGTGACCTTGACCTTTGACCTATGACCTTGGTCCAAGGTAATGACACACCCTTGGGTCCTAAGTAACAATTCTGGGAAATATTATTGAAATCCATGCACAGGGGAAGAAATTATGACCAGAACAAAGTTTTACTCACTTTGCATGTTATGACCTTGAGCTTTGGCCTATGACCTTGGGTCGAGGTCATGACACACCCTTGCATACTAAGTAACAATTCTGTGAAATATTATTGAAATCCATGCACAGGGGAAGAAGTAATAGCCTGGACAAAGTTTTAATCACTTTGCATAATGTGACCTTGACCTTTGGCCTATGACCTTGGGTCAAAGTCATGACACACCTTTGCATCCTAAGTAACAAGTCTGTGAAATATTATTGAAATCCATGTACAGGGGAAGAAGTTATGGCCCGGACAAGGTTTTACTCACTTTGCATGTTGTGAGCTTGACCTTTGACCTATGACCTTGGGCAAGGTCATGACACACCCTTGGGTCCTAAGTAACAATTTTGTGAAATATTATTGAAATCCATGAACAGGGAAAGAAGTAATAGCCCGGACAAGCTTATACCGGACGCTAAATGCCAGATGCTGGACGGACAGCGCCATAACATAATACGCCCCATCTTAAGACTAGCGTATAATTAATAACAAGATGTGTTTGTGAAACACTATACCCCTGGTGGGAACAAAGTCAGAAAAAGTTATTTTTAGCATGAAGGTCATTATCGAGGTCAAAAGGTCACTGACCTTGGAGTCATTTGAAAGGGCTTCATTAGTTAAGTATGCATGTGGAATATGAAACCTCTATCCCTTGCGATTCAAAAGTTATGGCCAAAGTTAAAGTTGACAACAGGCAAACAGACAGGGTTGAAAACAATATGCCCCAGATCCATCGATTTGGGGGCATAAAAATTCATCGAAATTTAAAACCAATTGCAAAACATCTTCATTATGATATAACCAGGAAAAGCTGTACAGATTGGGGTATAGGGTTATGCAATATTGTGCAATCAATCACACAGACAGCTGGTAAAAGCAAGGGGAAAGTGTGGAACTATACAGTTGTATTTCCATTTGAAATGCCACTGTGTTTCTAAATGGATTACCCAATGTGTTTTGAAGACTATCTCCAGTCCACATGGACTGTACTGTAAACACAAATGTCCACAAGTACTATAAATGTACCAAATTTGATTAAAATCTGTCAGTTTAGGAGAATTTGAAATGTGAAAAGTTTATGGGCAACAGACACAACAGACAATGTACTATCACAAAAGTTGAAAGATGAAAATAAAGCATTTTGTTACCCTTGGTAAAATACAAACTAGAACTAAATATCTAAATTAATTGCTTAGGAGGATTTGTGACGACAAGATAGGTGGGAGTCTCACCATGGGACAGACAGAAAGACATGTGGACGACAGTGGTATAGCATAATACACTAACATTTTTAAGCAGGCATATAAAGACAATGAAAGGTGGTTGTTTAAGACAGGTGAATGCTTCATACAGGTGGTCTTTCAAACAGGTTTAACTATGTTTTGAAATTAGGAGAAATATATGACCAAGAGCCATAACTCCTGTAAAAACTTTTGGACAAGACTTTCCTTGCAATACGCACATCTTTCTTTGTACCAAGTTTCATTAAAATCCTCCTAAAGGGTTTAGGAGAAGTTGTGAAGACAAAATTCATGTCTGATTGACATCAAGGTGCAATACTATATGCCACTGGGGGGAGCTAAATTTCAGATATATTTACCTCTTGTATTGAATGCAAGTTCATCATCTTCATCATAGTTTTGGCAATCAGCCTCAGATCTACGTGGTGGTACATTTACACTGTAAGATTTGGTAATTCTTGGTGGTGGGGGTTTGGGAGGTTTTTGGTGAAGCATGGTAGCATCTTCATATTCATGTGAATCATCATCATCACTGTTAGTGCTTGTTGATTTACAAAGGTTAAACTGAAATTCATCAAATGTAGGTGAGTTTCTCTTCTGTAATGACAAGCTATCATGAGACTTTGAAGATTGTATAGGGCTTGACATAAGACGTCTAGGAGGAGGTAACTTTGGCTGCTCATCAACTATTTTTATTTCATTAGATTTTCTGGTTACAAAGGCATATTCTGTCAATGGGGGTACATTGCGTCTTCTCGGAGGAGCAACTTTTGGGGAATGTGAAGGGGATTTTTCACCACTGGAATTCTCTTGAACTTGAGGCTTTTTTGTAAGGACAGGAAATGATGCTGGATTAATTGAGGATTTTGGTGACTGTATTTTCTTTCGAGGTGGTTTCTCAGGGACTTGGCATGAATCTGCTATAGAATATTCCTTGTTTCTTGTGGGGAGGTCAGGAACTGGAGGAGCCTCTGATGTTTGTGTACTAGAAAAAGGTGCATAATCATTAGGAAATTGGTAACTTGTATTATTTGTAGGAGTTTTTACTTCATCACTGTCCCTAGATGAGCTACTTTTCCCTGAATTAAGGGCCTCTCGCAAGGCTATAGTAAAATCAGCAGTGTCATAGTAACTTCCATCTTCAAAGTCATCATCACACTTAATACTTTTAGATTCATTCTTAATTTCAGTTATAGACTGATAACCATCATCAAGTTCATGAACTTTTGGAGTTATTTCAATGTCACCATTGTTAAGTTCATAGTCATCCTCTTCCTTTTTCAAAATAAAATCGTCATAGATTTCTCCATCTATTTGAGCAGAGTCACTAGCACCAAGTAAAGACATGCCATTAGTAGCACTATTTTTTGAATCAAGATCCAACCCACCATTACCAAGTGTTGTCTTAATATCAGTTTTATTTGTAAGAGTATTTCGCTTGTCTTGTTCTTCACAAGTTTCTTCCATAGTATCAGAATTAGAAGCAGAAACAGCCCTATGATTGTCTCCAGAAACAGCCCTATGATTGTCTCCAGAAAGACTTAGTTGTACTTGGGCATGTTGGTCTGACTTATTTTGATTAGATTTCCTGGGGGGTGGTACAGGGCGGGAAGGTATCTCTGGAGGTTGATCATCTAGACCGAGTGTTGAAGATACAAACATGGATTGTGGTCGGTCAGGAAGTGGTGGTACTGAAAACCTGAATGGAGTTAAATCATCTTTACTGCGCTTTCTTATCAAGCTGGAGGCATTTCTTGATGGTAATGATGATTTTATTGAATCTGTGCGCAGAGGTACTGGAGGAGGTGTCTCTATTTTATTTGATAACCAGAAATCTTCTGTAACAAAGTCTTCTTCACCAGTAGTTTCTGGTTCACTTTCCTCTCCTTCAACTCCTATTAATGGTCTATTTGAAGTAGCTCCTACAACATTATAATGAAATGCATGTAAGATCATGGTATGCATATTCGTAAATTGATGAAAAACATTCTCTAACAACTATCTAAAACTAGACTGGATTACAAACTCATAAAACTGTACAAGCCAGTGATAAAGTGAAAAATAATTTTTCTAAAATTAAACAAAAGGCCTAATTGCTAACTTGTTCACTACTCATTCACAAACAAATGAACACTTGAAGAAATTTGCTATATTCTCTTGCTCAGTGTGTTTTTGACAACTGATATTAGACTGTGAATTTGCTCTTTACACTGAATAAATCAAGACAATGACACAAGGATATGTGAAAAAGATGATCGGAAACTGTCATTTCTAAGAAATTTTCTATGTTCAAGGGCAATAACTCTTGATACATCTGTATACCCAATAGCAATTTAATCCACAAAACTTTCAAAGAGAAAATGAGCAGGTTCAAGGGCAATAACTCTGTCAAAAATTACCGAACCACACCCAAATTCAAACTTGACTTGCATTTTCCCTTGATATATCTATATACCCAATATTGATTTAATCGATTTCAAAGAGAAAATAAGCGGAAACTGTCATTTTTAAGAAATTTTCTATGTTCAAGGGCAATAACGTTCAAAAATTACCGGACCACACCCATATTTGAACTTGACCTGCATCTTCCCTTGATACATCTGTCTAATAAATATCAATTTAATCCATCAAATCTTCAAAGAGAAAATGAACAGATTGATTGATTGATTGATTTTTGTTTAACGTCACACCACGAATATTTCACGTATATGGTGACGGCATCTGCCTGATGCGGGGCATACAAATTTTGACCTTTGCAACGGACCCACCCGAAGCAGTGAGGGATCTTTAACGTGCCATGCATACCACGACACGGGTATTTTTTTTGCACATCCATTCAGGTGATTTTGATATTAAGCATTTGCTTTGTCTCTGCAAGATGTGATTCAGGGCAACAAGTTAGTCATTTTCTTTAGGTGGAGCCTTTTGTTGACTGATTTCAAGTCTGGGTCATGAACAACAATTGTTTCAAATACTGTCTAGATACAACTTAAAATGGCCTAATTTCATATGTTGAGTGTTGAGAAACTCTCCAAATTTAATTACCAAGTGGTATATCTACCATTGTGAGACCGAGTTTTTAGACATGGTGGCATTATATGTTGACCAATTTGGATGAAATATACAAAATTGATAGAGGACCTATAGTACTTCATGTATACCATGTTTCATTAAAATCTTTCATATGGTATAACAGAAGTTAAAAATGTAAAGAATTGTCCCTATACACCCTCATTTGGAAGTCTTAAAAAATTCATAAAAAGTCCAAAAATTGAGATATTGACAAAATTCTTTCAAAACATTCCTTACCATTATTATGATCACAATAGTCCATAAGAAATCATCATTATCAATTAACTAGGAAATATGACACTTTTCTGCATTGAAATCACAAAGTCCAAAAAACGTTGAAAAAAAATTCTAAAATTTGATTTTGAAAGGGAACCAAAATGACAAGACTTCTTCACTCATCCCTCTAGATCATTTCCATGCATTCTGTTTGTCTCTGTGTACAGCCAGTATGAAGAAGAAGATTGTCAAAGGAGGGTACTCTTTTGTGACCTACTTTTGACTATGGTAAAGAGGTCTGGATGAGAAACAACAGAATTTGAAGGGTATCATGAATGATTTATTTCAGAAACATATCAAAAAAGCGTAAATTTCTATTTGACGGATCTCAACCCCGAACACAATTTTTGATTACCCATCTTTACAGAATGTTGAAATGCAATTAGTTTCCCTATTTATGCACTGGTTCTGGAGGAGAAGATTTTTGAAGAGGGGTACCGTTTTGGGCATTTTTGGCCCCGCCCTGGATCCACCCCTGAGGGAATCTGGATCCCGAACACAATTTTAGAAGGGGACCTTGAGTACATCATATGTATAAACTTTGATCCAAATCTGCAATGCAGTTCTAGAGAAGAAGTCGAAAATGTGAAAAGTTGACGATGGACGGACAGACGACGATGGACAGTGCACTATGACTATAGCTAACCTGAGCCTTTGTCTCAGGTGAGCTATAAACCCTAACAATAGCAACGCCTGGCGTGACATAATAAGCCCGCTGCTTAGTTTGAAGGGTTGAAATTTGAAAGTATGGAAATACTCCTCCTTTGCCAACAATTCTGTGAAATACCATTCAAATTGGAAGTTACCCATCATATGCAGTGTAACCTTGACCTTACAGATATGACCTTGAACCAAGATTATGACACACCCTTTGGTCCTGGGCAACAATTCTGTAAAAGATTCAAATCCATGCAAGGTAAGAAAAGTTATTTTACCTTTAGTGTATACGCTATGATGTAATTCTTTGTTTATTATAATTTTTCATATATCCATTATGAATTATGATGGATATTACATAACTTAAGCCATCAATACCAATAAAATTCACTGGAAGAAGGTCAGGAGACCGAAATATTGTGGATACTGAGTTAATTGTTCTTTGTTTTAAAACCAAATTAATTTCCCTTTAATAATTCTCTTAGTATACACACTTTTAAAATTCAAATTCTTGTTGCTATGATATTTCATTCTTTACGCCAAAGCAATTACCTGTACCATGATGCAGACTAGAATGAGCTATAGCTTGTTCGGCTTTCTCTGAGTGGGACTGTCTAAGGTTAAAAATAACACTGGCTTGATCAGAAAAAATGTCATCTGAAGCTCCCTGAGAGGACGTCCTCCTTACAGATATCCTGTGTGACCGTGACTTCCTGTCTGCAGGTATAGGTGGAGGAGGAGCTAGAGTAACAGGAGGAGAAGGACTTCGAGGAGGCTTTTTCTTTTTGACATGTTTCACTGGATACTCACTGTAAACATGGTCAGAATCAGGTTTCCTCTGTAATGAGCCAAAATTTAGAATGAATTTATGAAGAACAGAAAAAAAAACTTCTATAAACAAAACAAGTAAGTGAATGAGTTTGCATCCATTATGAACTACATAATGGATCACTTTAATTTTCTCACATCTTGCACATATGTAATACCTCCTTGCAACATATCATATCCTGTCGCTACACAACCTGAACTTTGTGAAGAGTGTCATAAATAACATTTCCTTCCTATATTGTAAGACTTTTAAACTTTATAGAGTTATTTTACTTTTAATGTTTATTTCTGTATATATATTTTTAGTTATTTTCTATTATTTATACATACTAGTCTGCCATGTTCATGGAGTGTCCTCTCTAGAATTCTACACCATGCCAACATGTTATCTCTGTAAAATCACATGTGTGTGAGAGTGGGTATATGACTTACATATATTAACAAAACAAATATTTACTAAACATCATAGACCTGTATCAAGATATGTCTATGTAAATATATACAACAGTCACTGTACAGAAGTTATACATTTAAGTTTTACTTCAGTTCTTCTATTGAAGAAAATACTGAAAAGATGCTGGAACAGAGGGAATCCACTGTATCACATATTTCTTATCTATATTCAGCTTTAGTGTTTATTTCATGCACTTTAGCATTGACTTATTATTTTTACTTAGGATTTTACTCTTAACCCAATGTCCAGGAAAACAAAAGGGGGAGGTGATGTGTACTGCATATCTTGCATGACTGAATCCTAGGGATTCCCCTAAATATATATATATATATAGTTTACTTTGTAAATACTTTTGAATGCAATGTAATAACTTGTTTATTACCAGTTACATTTGCTGTAATATTCATTAATTTATTGTATTCATAATCAGTGACTTGTGTAATGTATTGAACAACTAAACCATTGTATTTGTTGACAAATGACAGGGATACATATTGATTGAGAATACAGTTCCAGTGCCTTATATCTTCTACATTCCTTGAAGGATATAGAACAGAAAACTGAATATTGTGGAGGTTTTATATGAAAGAAGACAAAGTGTAAAACATAGAGACTTTGGATAAGGTATGGTAATCCTTGCTCAACTTTTACAATATCAATACATATCAAGCTCAAACAAGAGCAACGCCTAGCGTGGCATAATACACCCATCGCTTAATTCAGACGGGATCAATTCGCATTTGGCATGAGTTTCATGAAAAACATCTAACGTTTACTAAAGTTAATTGCGTTTCATATCATTTTATCATAGGAATAAGTCCAAGGGCAATAACTCCTGCAGAACTGGTCCTATCAAACCCATCTGCGAATATGACCTTCAAAAAAAAAAATCCTGAAATGTTTTAGTCCAAGCCCCTCCCCCCTCTTAAAATTATAAATTTCTCAAAAATGAAGAAAAAGATATCAATTCCTTTAAAATATGTGATAGTTGGTATATTTTACTTGTTTCATGCTAAATTTCATAATGTTTTTACAAAAATTAGATTTTTAATAAATTTGCAAAAAAAAATCTTGAAATTTATTAGTCCAAGGGCCATAAATCCGTGATCAATCGTAACAAAACTGGAACTGGTACTGACGCCTCTTGTTATAAAGCAATATACCAAATTTCAATTCAATTTCTTGAAAGACGGCAAAAAAAGTCCGGTAAACATGACCTTGGACAGATGGTCAACCCCCAACTCTAAAATTATAAATTTCTCAAAAATGAAGAAAAAGATATTAAAACCCATAATATATGTGATAGTTGGTACATTTTACTTGTTTAATGATAAACTTCATAATGTTTTGACAAAAAATAGATTTTTAATGAATTTCTGAAAAAAATCTTGAAATTTCAAGGGCCATAAATCTGTCAAAAGTAGGTCAATCGTAACAAAACTGGTACTGACGCTGCTTTAAATTAAAGCTATATACCAAATTTCACCTCAATATCTTGAAAGACAGCAAAAAAAAAAGTCCGGAAAACATGACCCTGGACGCACGCACGGTCAGCGCCATAACATAATACGTCCCATCTAATGACCGGCGTATAAAAAGGGTTTTAAAGTTATCAGAAGGATGTCAAATTTTATGTTACTGTACCAGAAGGATGTCAATTTTTTTATGTTACTGTACAATTTGTTTCCAACTACAAGATGAAATCATCTGGTAAGGATAGAAAATCCAGCAGGTATACTGTTTGTCTTTGTTTTAGCATCTAGCTTTTTCCTTGATTTTAAAATGCTAAACTGGTACATAGTATGCCCATATTTTGTTATCCTGGGTGTCATACAAATTAGGACTAAATATCTAATTTAACTGTGGTAATTTTAGATTACCTTCGGTATTGGTAAAATAGTTCCGTTTTTTTCTTCAATTGTTTATAAAAGGTTAAGTGATCCTTACACACCCACCATTTCCCAAGTTGACACCCCCCTCCTTTCATAAATACACTGACTACAGTTGTATTACATTTATAAGAGATGTGAAAATTCCTGTACAATATGCATATCTTCATAATGTGATCTTTCTATGTATCCAGTTTCATCAATGTCCACCATAGAGTTTATTCGGAGTTGCAAAGATAAGGTTTTTTAAAGAACATCTAGGTCTTGTAAATGTTTTTGGACAGCATTCCCCTTCCAATATGCACATCTACCTAAAGTATTCTTTCATTGTACTAATATTCATAAAAATACCCCACAAGTTTAGGAGCAGTTGCGAAGACAAGATAGGTGGGACAGATGGATGACAGCAGTACAGCATAATACACTCAATTTTGGGGCGGAGGTATAAAAAGCAAATATTAGTAATATAGCTACTAATTGAATGAGAAATTCTTCCCTATCATTGTATCTTTTTTATCTCTTTCCCATCCCTAATCCCATTTGCAATTCTAACACATGGATGTTTTAAGTTGTTATTTCCTATTGCCACTGTTATAAACATATGTCAAGCAGAATTACAGAATATGTCAGTTTCAAAATACAAATCTGGACCGTCAGTTTTCAGTTTCAGTGCCTTGAGATACAAGTGAGGTAAAGGTGGGACACCGTTGGTTGTTATAAAAAAAGATATCTTGGTAATTACAAATTTTTCAGTGAAACTACCAACACTAATTTGTTGAGCACTGTCAAAATGAAGTATCCTAGATATTCATGTATTATATTTTCCCCCGATAATTTTTATAATTCTTTGTAGAAGCCAACTTTCCCTACGGATACCAAAAAGATAGAGAAAGTTCACTCATGAAACCAATAGTTCTCAGATTAATTTTTAAAATCTATTTTAACATACAAACATTATTCTAATGCACTTTGTTTGTAACACACGATCTCATTATCTGTCCGATTTAAAAATTGCAAGGGTATTCACAATACCCCTACATTTTTTTATATGACGTCACGATACCCTGCAGTTTCTGATTTGTGACGTCACGATACCCTGCAGTTTTTGATATGACTGTGATTAGCGAATTGGCTTAGAAAACCATAACTCTGTGCTTCTAGTTGTAATTATTTTGTCAAATGCATTAGAATGGGGTTACCATGCTTGTGTTTTACAAAAACTGACAGGGTATCGGCGAATACCCTGTCAGAAATTTCGGTTTCACAGCTCGGCTAACACCTCGCAGTGAAACTCAATTTCTGACAGGGTATTCGCCGATACCCTGTCAGTTTTTGAAAAACACTCGCATGGTAACCCCTAATTATCCTTCATGTATTTGTTGATTTATTAGTGTTTAAACAGAGCGGGTTATTAACTTTACAAACAGATGGCAGTGTTTCCGAAACACACCTGACCACCTGACATTTCCAGTAAATATTGGCTCAGTCAGGTAAAACTTTCACTATCATTTCATTGAAATATGAAGCTTTACCAGACAAATGTCATGTAAAGCCGGGGAAAGTTTCTCACACACTGAGACGGATGTAAATATGTCCCACATTTGCCACAAGAAGCGAGTAAAATTAGAAAAATGTCGGTCTGGATCGGCATCTCGAAACTCGCGTATTCCAAATCACTAATCAATTGTAATCAGTTTCCCCTTGTTTGAGAAATATTATGGGTAAAATCTATCTAGTTATATGTAAAAGCAAAGTTAGATATGGCCACAATTTTCCTCCCTTTGAACTCTAGTGGTAGTGTACCAGTTACCGGCTAAGACAAGTTATCTGTTACTACGTTATTTTGGTTTTTGAAACGTGAATTTATGAGATTTTTTCACGTGATTGTCTGCAATACATAGGATTAGACATGAAAATTTCGTCAATTCACTTTTTGAATACCCTTAATAACATAGTAGCCAGTAACTGGTCTAAGCCGGGGACTGGTCCTTTGCCAGTAACATTCTGATAAAAAAAATCTGTGAACCCTGTGATTTATTTGTTTGCATCAAACAGTGTTGAAGGCTATGATCTGTTCAAATTATATTTTCCTTTTCCCTTTATCATTTCTTTTTTTATATTAGGATTCTTTTGATGCTTATTTCATATCTAAAATGATGTTTAACAACTTACAATGTGTTCAAAAGATGATCAAGTGATATTTAACATGTAACAGAGTGTTTAGATCTTTTTATATGTGAGACTATAGCCTCTAAAGCTTTGCAAATCAAATGATGCACAGGGAAAAATGTCACTAAAACACCAGTCATCTGGGTCAAGTGCTACAAACTGAGAAAATACTGAAGTCATAATTTTAAATTCTTCTGTTCAACAATGAATTACGAACTGGGATTTGGATTTTATTGGGTTTCATTCCATCAATAAATATGATTAAACCATTATGCATGACAATTTATTTGAACATTGATAATGGAATAAATGTAAATGAAATAACTGACTTACCGGTAAGTATTTTCTCTGTTTATGGCACCAACCCTAGTCCAATAGTAAAACTATCATTTGGGACAAAGTAAAATTTGTCCAGCAATTCAGTGTTCTTCATCATTATTCCTGACCTCTGTTATGACCTAACCACTTACACACAGTGATGCCTAGATTTATGACTGAGAAAAACTTTATTTGAGCAAACAATCTTGCTGAAATAAATCAACACAGTTATGCTCATTCAATGCTCATATTGCTTCCTTAAATATTTGTCAAAATTTTGTGGTGTACCATAAACTTACCTGGAATCTGCTGAAAGCTCCAAAATCCTGTCATCCACAAAAAGACAGAATGTCCAGTTCTTATTAGTTCTGCCCAGTGTATAAGAGATTCTCTGACAGTTAGAGAGATTGAATGAATGCATGGGCTGGCTGGTAAAGACACTCTCTTCTTTCTCGAAGTATTCTAAATAGGGAACACCCCCCTTCATTCCAAATACATACCATCGAGAAGGTTCCAAGAACTGTAACATCAAATTAACAAATCACGATTAATGAAAATAAGTATCAATTGAAATATGTTTATCATTCTATATGTAATCTAAGCTGTAAAGAAAGTACAAATAAATTTGATGAAAGTTGTTTGATAAATTCAGAAATATTAATTTAGTGTGTACATTTACCAGTATGGAACATAGAAGTTTTAAAAGTGTCCATTACAAGGCCAGTTTGACAAAATCTATTATTCATAGAAATGTACTTGTTCAGGTAATGATGTCTACCAACAATTATATTTGAACATACAACATTTACACTCTTGAATTTAATATCATAGGTCATGGCTAGATACTATATAGGTGCTACTTAATAAATTAGTACAGAAAATTCAAGTAAAACTCAAATATTGTCATCTCAAGCAAATGACTTTCAACATCTATAAAACATACTGCTGAATGAGCCTTATAAACTGGCTGAGTTGATGCATTACTACAACATTTATCATTAAACTGGCTAAGTTGATATGATACAACATGTACAACAAGTACATATACATGTACTAGTAAACAAGTCGAGCTCATGTTATCCTATGAAATGAAGTGGTAAACTCACCAAATTCATGGGATACTCATACATGTACTAGTAAAACATATGTGACTATATTTTTGATCAAAGAGAGAAAGTCCAACGATGTCTCCACTACTCCACTAAAAATTGGAGAATCACTAATTACATCTAATACTCAATTGACCATATATGTTATTTATGTACAATGAGTAGACATTTCTGAAGGTTTCATCAAAATGAATGCAATAATGGGGAGAAAATACAGTTCTAGGTATCTAAATTGTATCACACTGCACTATGTTTTTCACAAATATTTTTAAGACATCTTGATAAAGTCATTTCTGTAAAGCTTCATCAAAATTACTGCTTGACATCAATTCCTGTTGTATCTGTTAAGTTTTATGAAAACTGTTACAAATATATGGGATAAAATCCAGTTCTAAGACTTTCAAAATGTCTGCCATGTCAGGTAATTTTGAATTTTGTTTTACTTCTCTTTCCACATATTTTGAATAGATAACTCCTGTAAATAATTTATCAAAATTGATAACAAAATGTGAGAGAATTTCCAGTTCTAAGATTTGTATGAAAACTAGAATGACAGTCAAATCAGATTATGTAGCACCACTTTTCTCACATGTACTTGTCAAGTATTATGAGTAGATAATTCCTGTGTACTCTCAACAACAACAGTACAAAACTGAGGAGAAATAGCCAGAACAAGTTTATATGTAAAAAGACTATTTTGAAAAAGGGACCAGCCCATTTTGCTGGGCCCCAGCATCAAGGCCCAGAACCAAAATGTAATATACAAAACTACACCAAATACCTGACAAAATGAGTTTCTGTGGTAGCAGTCTCAAAGGAATAGTGATCACAGACTATTGTCTAAGGCAGGGTCAAGAAAGACAGGTGGATAACAGGGTACTGCATGAGCTTCATTAGCTTTTGACAAGTAGATCTAAATATATTTATATTAATGACGGAGGACCAGTGGAGGTCAATCAACTAACTACATATCAAGTTTCTGACTGCCAAAAGTGAGTTCCTACAGTGAGTGTCATCTCAGATAAAAACCTACTTGGCCATTAACATAAGGCTCTTTCCAGATACATTTGTACTTTTATTTGACCTTATTTTATCAGTTTTGAATAAAACATTTTTACATACAAATCAATTAATTCTATTTCATGTGAATTTGCATTGAAAAGAAGTTTTTCGTAATTAATTAAGAGACTTAATTACCTGTTTGAGGCTGGTAGCAAGATTGACACCAGTTTGGCAGGGTGCTACAGGATGAGCTTTTTTAAGATATCCCTGCTTGATGACGTTATCCATGGTCGATGGTCATATCATACAAGACTTTTCAAACCTGAAAACAGGTAACGGCTTACATTATTACACAACATAATGCAGTAACTAGTACATACTGAGTACGACCTCTGGTAAGTCATTCTTTAATGTAATATATATTACAGAAGTGGCCACGTAGGTGACTGTTTAAACACTTATACGCTGTCTTTCATCTTGTTTTAAGTCAAAACCAGAAGAATGTCTAAACACAACAAATAACTTCTGTGATTACAAATTGTGATGACAACAAATATCGCCTTGAAATCATTGTGACCTCAACCTCAGAGATAAGATCTTGGGTCAAGGTCATGTCAAATCTTTATGGCATGGGTAACAGTTGTGTGAAGCATGAAACAGATCCAATATTACCTAAAAACTGACTTAAAGGCTGAGGTTAATCAAAGTCATTGATGCATGAAACAGAGGTCAGATACAGTATCTCCAGTATACATTGCAATATTCATCTTCAAATCATCCATACCTACAAGCACTTGTAATTACCTCAAATTTGATTTTAAAACAATGGTATTCATAATAACTACAGCATGAAATGTAATTAACTATGCTGGCACACATCTCTGTATAATATCTGTATGTTCCATGTACTTTCTACCTATGGATCAGGACTACTGTGATTTGCAGAACATTCCAGAGTGACTGAATAATACATTATGCCACTTACTACGAAAACTCCAGAACTGAATCCTGAATTATGCAACATGTTATTTAATACTGAAAATCCAGAACCCAGTTCCCTGAACTATAAACCACATATCACTTACTACTGAATATCCAGAACCCAATTCCCTGAACTACATGTATACAACATGTCATTTACTACTGGATATCCAGAGTCCAGTTCCCTGAACTATAAACCACATATCACTTACTACTGAATATCCAGAACCCAATTCCCTGAACTACATGTATACAACATGTCATTTACTACTGGATATCCAGAGTCCAGTTCCCTGAACTATAAACCACATATCACTTATACTACTGAATATCCAGAACCCAATTCCCTGAACTACATGTATACAACATGTCATTTAATTACTACTGGATATCCAGAGTCCAGTTCCCTGAACTATAAACAACATATCACTTACTACTGAATATCCAGAACCCAATTCCCTGAACTACATGTATACAACATGTCATTTACTACTGGATATCCAGAGTCCAGTTCCCTGAACTATAAACAACATATCATTTACTACTGAATATCCAGAACTCAATTCCCTGAACTACATGTATACAACATGTCACTTACTTATGAATATCCAGAACCCAATTCCCTGAACTACATGTATACATTATGACACTTACTACAGAATATCCAGAACCCAGTTCCCTCAACTACATGTATACATGTACATCATGCCACTTACTACTGAAAATCTGAAACCTCAGATTATAGTATATGTAACTTCACTTACTAGTCATGGCTGATATTAAAATCTAAGAATTGTACTTAGCTATCTCTGTAGTGATTGAATTAACAATATTATAGTTATATTATTATATGTTTACATGTGCATGAACATGTTTACAGATGTATGAACAAAATGTATACATGTATAGATATTTCCCCTTTAGGTTTGTTGTGTACATGTATGTGTATACAACGTATGAAAGGAAATCATGAAGTTCCAACAGCTACATGTACACATCACCAGGTTAATCCATCATAAGTTTGAAGATAAAAACTGAAGATATTAATCTTCACCCTTTAGTCTTCCTGCCTGTATGTCATTCTTAGAAAGGTTTAAACTTTAAGTATACTCACTAAAATATTCTAGCTTTGTTTGTCTCTGTAAATGTGAAACACTACCTATAAAAGTTGACTGAGCTTACACTCTAACAGATGATATCTCTTTCAGGAAATATCCTGATTTAGTGATTACAATGAGAAGAGCTTAGATTACAGACAGCTGATCAAGGAGGCCTTCATGTGTGATGTATAGTACTATCTAGATGTACATGTAGTTATTTCATATTCACAACAGCACTTGGAATAGTTTATTTCATATAGTACATGATGTCTACGTCTATAAGGTTGAAGAAAGATCAACATCCTTCCTCTAAATTATTGTTCTGTGATACAATTCAAGTGTTTTAAAGTTTATACATTAAACACAGCGGAAGCTGGCGTGGCCTAGTGGTATCGCGTTGGACTCTTGATCGGGAGGCCGGGGTTCGATTCTCGCTCTGGTCATGCCGGTGTCATGTCTTTCGGATGAGACAGTAAAAACCCAGGCCCCGTGTCGTGGTATGCATGGCACATTAAAGATCCCTCACTGCTTCGGGTGGAACCGTTGCAAAGGTAAAAAATTTGCATGCTCCACATCAGGCAGATGCCGTTACCATATACGTGAAATATTCGTGGTGTGACGTAAAACAATAATCAATCAATCAATCAAATAAACACAGCAGTTTTTATCCTGGAGTAACATCAGAAACTATACAAAACACTTTTACTTTACACATAGATGAGAGAAAACACAGAAAAATTAAAATACAACAGAATCTTTACTGTGTTTCCCATTGTGTTCCGTGTACTTTCTCCAAAACACCAGAACTGCACTGCAATCCATGTGTTTTGTAATTAATACACCAAACACAGATTGCTTAATCCAAGAATAAATTTTAAAAATACCCCTAAAAAACTGTGATTTTATACTAAGGTGTGAACTAGCACAAATAAATTTTCATGTCTGATGTACATAACAATATCAACATGGTCATACATATATCCATGTAATCTTTATGTCATGACATATCTGTGGGTTTACATATATCCATGTAATCTTTATGTCATGACATATCTGTGGGCGCCACCTGTGAAGAAGTCTGGACGAAAACGACAGAATTTGAAGGGAATCATAAGTGATTTACTTCTACCAAGTTTTACTAAAATCTCTCCATCAGTTTTGCAGAAAAAGTTGAAAATGTGAAAAATGGCCAACCCCTCTTTTTTGGAAGTCTTGAAAAAATCATAAATAATCCAAAAATTGAGATACTGACAAAATTCTTTCAAAATAATATTCCTTACCATAATTATGATCAAAATAGTCATTAAGAAATCATCAATATCAATTAACTGAAAAACATGACACTTTTCTGCATTGAAATTACTGAGTCCAGAAATATGTCAGAAAAGCATAAATTTCTATTTCACGGATCTCAACCCCAAACACAATTTTGAATAACCCATCTTTATAGATTGTTGAAATGCAATTAGTTTTCCCATCTATGCACTGGTTCTGGAGGAGAAGATTTTTGAAGAGGGGTACCGTTTTGGGCACTTTTGGCCCCGCCCTGGATCCACCCCTGAGGGAATCTGGATCCCGAACACAATTCTGGTAGGGGACCTTGAGTACATCATATATACAAAGTTTGATCGAAATCTGCAATGCAGTTCCAGAGAAGAATTTGAAAAAGTGAAAGAGTTATAACGACGGATGGATGACGACGATGGACAGTGCACTATGACTATAGCTAACCTGAGCCCTTGTCTCAGGTGAGCTTTTAAAAATCAAAAATGGGAGATTTCTCCAGAACTAAATAATTATCAACTGTAGGAATTATGATTATGTTACAGACTATTTCCATATTGCTGTGCCTTTAAATAAGCTTTGCTTATAAGACTATGTTACATCATACATGAATATATTACTATTAGTATTAACTCCATGCTTGAAAACGGCATTTCAGTCAGTGGCCTTTCTCAGACTAATCAATATGGAATTCATGTAACATTTTCATAACAGAATATTTTCTGTTTCAGAACTCAAACAATATCAGATTGTAACATTACTGTAATGTTGTAATATCATTTAGTGACATCATCAGGCATTCATATTCCAATATTATTCCCAATGGCCATTGGAAACTACGGTGTTAGATTCTTATATTTTTGTGGGTATAAGATTAAGATAGCAGTGATCACTCCTCATGAATTTGATTAAGGTAAAATGAAGACCTTAAACAAAACCACTGGTATTTGAACCTCTGTAAGTCCACAACAAACATCTATTATGCCCCTACAGGGGTAAACACCGAAGAAAAAAAGTTTGTTGTGGATTTACAGAACTTCAAATACCTGTGAACAAAGCATGTTTGGTGGTCAGAGAATCAGACATATAATTATGGCCTTCCAGGATCTGTCACATCTAACCACTACATGTGGTCTAAGCATGCCTGGTATTAGGTAATCATTTTACCAAAATTACCTTGTGCTGAGTAATTAAGTTTATTAACTGTATAACAATGCTCATTATATATGATATTCATATCCCAGACCAATACCGTTATTCTTGAATTCAAACATCCAGGTATTTGATAACAGCATTTGGAACATTTGGGGTTAAGTACTAGACTTTATTATAGAGAACATTGCATATTCCAGGAGCAATTTCAGTAAAGAATAATTAAAATATTTTGTCATTTAAACAATGAAGGTAAGTTATGAGTACATATAGTTCATGTTTTAGACACTTCAATTGTATTTTATGAGCAAAACTCTGTACAACTGATACAGAAGAGCTTAAATTTGTATCGTTGCTTACAATATACCCTGAGTTTTACAGTTACATCAAACATGAAATATAACACACATGTTAAGTACACTTCATAATGAATGAAGGAGAAGATACATGTACATGATCTTGACCAAATTCCTTGGGTATCTACACATTAGGAGCAATGTAGACAGTCAGAACATCATGGCAACTGTGAGAATCGGTAAATTCAGCTAAAGACCAGTGTCAATAAATGAATCACATTTATCAACATGCAAAGACAGCTCAATACGGATATTAAAATCTTGACAAATCTATTTTATACAAAAGATGAACATGTGTGACAGAGACCAGCTAGGCCTTCAAGCCACCTATCTTAAAAATTTTAGGACAAAATTTAGGACAATTTTTCACTTATTTTTTTACCTCAGACAATTTTAGGATTTTCAAAAAAATTTAGGATATTTTTAGGACATATAGTACAGTCCGGGTGGAACTTAATTTGCCCACTGGTCACAGTAGGCATTTTTAGAGTGGGCATTAAAAAAGGCCACTGGACACAGTGGACATTCTTGTAAGAGCCAGTTGGAATTAACATACAGGTAAATGGACAGCTTGAGAGCTCAGGTAAATGTCCACTCCTAATGCCCACTGAAATTTCAGGTGGACTTCCACAGTGGGCATTCAAAGTTCCACCCAGACTGTACTGTATACTTACTTTGAAACAGCTTTTAATCACTGACTTACATACAGCTTTCATTCCAGTTTTCAAACCTGTTGACTACTCTTGCACCTTTATTTTGAAGCATTGAGATCTAATAGCCTCCTTGTGCTTCACCATGCCTCGTCATCAACTGATTTGAGAACTAAAATGAAGACTCTGGAATAAAATACTGAGAAGATTTTGTTAATACGGAATATTGCAACTACAATAACGTCAACATACACACCCACTCTGTGATTGTTATGACGTCATATGATTATGACGTAAGTTGCCCACATAAAAGTGCCCACATCGAGAACAATGGATTTGGTAGGTGACTAAATGCAAACTCTGACAGATTTTAGTAGTTGTGATACTCCGTATTAAATCATATAAATGTGTATTAATTGTACCATCACACAGCATGCACTTAATCAAATCTTTTTCTTTCACGCTATTTTAAGTAAGAAATGAATAATGACCATTACGGGTAAAATTTAGGATTTTAACACAAAATTTAGGACATTTTTAAGATTTTCTTTCATATTCCATTACAGGCATTTTAGCTTTTTAAGTTTTTAGCAAATTGTCTGAAAATTTAGGATTTTTTAGTATTTTAGGATGGATTACTTGAAGCCTTGGGAGATGTATAAACGAGTTTAACACCCTTGCCAGTGAGCTAGCTGTGGATGGACAGGCGGTTGGCCTGTGGGCAGGGTGTTCTTGCACTTGTAGAACATGTGTCTACATAGTAGACTGGATGTCTACTGGACGATAGGTCACTTTGTTGTCCAAACGAACCCACAGGCACTTGCCAATTTAGCTTCGGGTCGAAGCTTCCCTGAAGAGGAAGACGTGTGACGTACTGAGACGTATAAGTGAGTTTAACACCCTTGCAAGTGAGTTAGCTATTCTGGTGATGTGGTTATCCTTGCCCGGCTTTGTTGCAAGTTAAGCAACGTCGAGTGCGGGCAGTGACTGGTCGAGACTCGAGTGACCCACTGATATGTTACACAAGTCATGTGGATAAAACATTTTTACTGTACATCCATACATGCAATACTATGGAGTATATGTCTCCATGTTAAAGACCAATCGACCAACCAACATGTCATGCACTTGTTGACAATATAACATTAATGACATCTGGACCCATGTAAAACGATGACTACATCATTTTACATTTAAATTTCTATTAATTTCAGTTGTAAATGCAATAATATATTTACCTGTATTATGTTCCTATCGAGTTCTAAAACAATACATTCCCTTTTAATTTGCCACGAAAATCAAATAAGATTTACTCAAACTCTAAATTAAACTTCCTTCTTTCAAGTGTTCCTATAAATTTCACCAATGTAAATATATGCACATGTTGAACAACAGCGAGTTGTCTCCCGTAATATTTTTTATACTGTAGGCTATAGGCAGCACGCTAATTTCACGATAAAAAAGTATGTGAGAATACAGAGGATAAGGAATTACACAGTAATCAAATAATTACGTGCAATTACTGATTTGGATTATCCCTCAATCTATAGATCTACGTTATTAGCAGCCAGCATCCGGCTCAATGCAGCGCCCTCTGTAAACATCGTCCTTGGAAGAGTAGATTTAGGCTACAGTTACCTTCTCTTGGATACACTAACGATAGACTGCACTTTGAAGTGGTACACTTTGAAGCCATGAAATCAGATTTATAATTTCATTGGCGGATCAAGAGAAGTGGTTGCATCCCATTCCCTCTTTGGTCGGAAAATTTTAAGGTCATTTTCGACTATTTTTAGGGTTGCAACCCCTTTCCAACCGAACAGTGCAAAACATGATTAGACTAGTCATGGGAGGCTGCAACCCCGCTTCCAAAAATTTCTAGATCCGCCTATGAATTTTATGAGGTTAAAGGAAAAAATTAAACGTATCAAGTTGACGGTTCTCGAACCTCGGGTGACGTCATATATGTTCCGTCAGAAAGAGAGGGGGAGCAAAACTTCGTTGATTTGTCCGTCTTAAAAAATAGCATGTTTATCATAGTAGTTTTAATATGAACAGAACAAGCTACTTGGATGGAATGCGCTTTATTTAACAAAAGCATACAATATAACAACAATGTAAAGGTTCTGGTAAATATCAAATGTGATTAATTGGTGATGGAGTTCAGCCGAGGTTAATAGAGTTGATGATAACACGGAGTCGCTCTCTGCGGACGGTAATTAAGATGAATGTCCAATTAAATATCATGACACCTCCTTCCCAAGTCCAAACAAAATTAATTTTCAATTTATTAAAGAATGTCTGAATTCTGAAGCATTCCTATTTTAGAATATAAAACTACAAAACTAAATCTAAATCAAAATCAAACTTATGTACATTAGAGTCCGAGGTTTCTAGCACATGACTCGTCGTTGGAACTTATCTTTACCATAAGTTCTTACATATCTTCAATCAATCGTTTAGTAGGTTTAATTGTTCGACCGTATCTTGATTTTCCTTGTTCGCGACTATTGTTTATTTGATTTTCGCTTGGATCGGGTAACACATCATCTAGTTCGTCATGATCTATTTCCGTATGTTTTTCACTTTGAGTTTTCATGATATGTCTACGATTTCTACGCAATGTTTTGTTGTTTACTTTTACGATGTAAGATCTAGCCTCAGCGGATTTTGAAACAATTGTTCCTTTTGTCCATTCTCGTTCATTTCCAGTTTTAACTCTGGCATTGTCTCCTGGTTCAAGATCTTTCAATGGTTTTCCGTTTCTGTTGTGATAGTATTTTTGTTTTTCGGCTTTTTGACGGAATTTTCTCATAATGATTTTATTGTTTACCTTTTGCGGTTTCAACTGTTGCGGGTTTATAGGAATTAGGGTTTTAGTTCTACGTCCAAACATCAATTGTGCTGGTGACTCTTGGTCATCTATCGGAGTGTTTCTTAACTCTAATAAAACTAAATATGGATCTTGGCAATCAACTTTTGATTTCTTTAGAATGTTTTTGATTGTTTGGATTGTTCTTTCCACCATACCATTTGACTGAGGATAGCGCGGTGAACTTGTTACATGTTTGAAATTGTAGGATTTCGCAAATTTCTTAAAGTCGGTGCTCGCATATTGCGGTCCGTTGCCACTAACAACTTCTTTATTACGTGCATACTCGACGTTGTTTTCGGCTTACAAACTTCAAAGAATTTTGAATAATAATCCACAATAATCAGATAATTTTCACGGTCAAGTTCGAAAAGATCAGTTCCAACCTTTTGCCATGGCCTCTCTGGAAAGTCATGTTGAAGTAACGGTTCCTTCTGCTGTGAATTTCGGAAACGATTGCATACATTGCAATTAAGAACCAACTCCGAAATTTCTCTATTCATGCCAGGCCAAAATAGTATGTCCCTCGCTCTGCGCTTGGTTTTCTCTATTCCCATGTGAGAACTATGTAATTGACATAGCATGTCCTTTTGCAGTGCATTCGGCATTATCAATCTTTTATTTTTCGTTAGGTAGTCCTTGTAGTATCCGATTTCATCCCTGAAATTCCAGTACGGTTTGACAGCATTGCTGCATTCCGATTTATGTTCTGGCCAACCTTCTATAACTGTTTGTTTAAGCTGTTGAAGTGACGGATCCTTTTCTGTTTCGGTTTTAAAAATTGTCATTTTTCTATCCGATATTGGCATATATTCAAGAGTATGGACTTCAAATTTATCAACAGTATTGTCCATTTCTCCCGCATCCTTCCTCGTTGATCTACTCAGAGTATCGGCTATATAAAGATCCTTTCCCGGTTTGTACTTTACATTCAAGTGGTACATTTGGACTCTTAGCATCATTCTATGAATTCGAGGAGGCGCTGTTGCTAACGGTTTTCGAAACAAACTCTCTAAGGGTTTGTGATCCGTTTCTATTTCAATTCTTTTACCATATACGTACTGATGATATTTCACGCATCCAAATACTATTGCGAGTAGTTCTTTTTCAATTTGACTATAATTTTTCTCTGCTTCCGATAAGGATTTCGATGCGTAACTGACAGGTTGTGAATTCTGCATTAGACAAGCTCCTATACCTTCTGACAATGAATCCACTGACAAAATAACACTTTTGTTGACGTCATAATAACGCAAAAGTGGTGCGTTTACTAAAGCTTGTTTTAGCTTGTTATAGCAGCTTTCATGTCTCTCTTCCCAATGCCATTGAATAAAGGTGAGAGCAATTAATGATATGAAAACTCCAACTAATAAAAAAGAGCTGCAACGTTTCATGGGAATGGTAAATTATGTTGGGAAATTCATACCTAATTTGTCAACATAATTTACCATTCCCATGAAACGTTGCAGCTCTTTTTTATTAGTTGGAGTTTTCATATCATTAATTGCTCTCACCTTGTCTGGATCAGGTTTCATTCCTTCCTGACAGAAAATATGCCCAATGTATTTCACTTCAGACAGCCCGATTTTGCATTTTTCTTTGTTAAGTCTCAAATTTATTTTTCTGGTTCTCTCGAGTACTTGTTTTAGCCTTTCATTGTGCTGTTTTTCGTTTTTTCCCCAGACCAGAATGTCATCCATTAATATTTCGCACCCCTCTATGTCTTCATATAACTGTGACATTGTCCTCTGAAATATTTCCGGAACACTATTTATACCCATTGGCATCCTGAGATATTTATATCTCCCAAATGGCGTATTAAATGTTGTGAGTTTAGAACTTTCTTCATCCAATTTTAAGTGATAGAATCCAGAGGAAGCATCTAATTTGTTGAATATTTTTACTCCAGCTACTTTTGATGCTACTTCGTCAACAGTTTTCATTGGAAAATGTTCACGTTTCACAGCTTTGTTAAGATCTCTGGGGTCTAGGCAAATTCTTACCTTATTTGGTTTTTCGACAACTACCATTGAGTTGACCCATTCCGTCGGCTCCTTTATTTTCTCAATGATTAGATCCTTTTCCATTTTGTCTAATTCTTTTTTGACTTTTCGCTTTATTGTGAATGGCACTTTCCTAGGTGCATGCACGACAGGATTTATACTTTTATCTACGTTTATTTTGTGCGTTCCTTTGAGACATCCGATACCTTTGAACACAACCTGGAATTCGTCCAGTATTTTGTCATTTACCGCTTTGACCTCATTGATTCTCGCAATCAAATCAAGTTCTAGACACGATTTTAATCCCAGAACTGGTACAACATCTTTTTGTACAACTTGAAAATCTAGAACATAGTATTTTCCTTTATAAGACACAGTGAGTGATACTTCTCCACACGGTTTGATACTATGACCTGAGTACGAAACCAATTTTGCTTTTGATTTTCTCAAAGTGTCTTTCGACAGCGATTTGAATGTGTTCAATGAAATCACATTTACTTGTGCTCCAGTATCAATTTTTGTCTTCAAAACTTTGTTCCTATTTTCAGATTCACGTACCATTCTTTGTCAGACTTTTTATTTTCCTTATTTATTGTATTCATGAAGTATTCATCACTCGCGTCCGACTCATCGCTTGTTTCTATGGCATCCACATTTAGTTTATTTTGTTTTTGACCTTTCTTCTTTTTCTTTGCGTCTTTTTTCTCTCGACACATTTTTGAAAAGTGATTCGCTTTGTGGCAATTGTAACATTCCTGTCCGAACGCTGGACATTTTCTTTTTTCGTGACTATTTCCACATTTATTACAATTTTTAATCAAACCAGACTGTTTTCTTTGTTTTCCTTTGACAATATTAAAGCTTTCTGTTTGATCTCCACCTTCAGCCATCACTTTCATTTGATTTTCAGTAGCTTCTGCGGCCCTGCATATTTCAACTGCTTTTTCAAGTGTTAAGTCCAGAGTTCTCAGCAACCTGCTTCTAACACTGTCATTTTTAATTCCGCCAACAATTCTATCTCTTATTAGCGTGTCTTTGAGTTCTCCGAATTCACAAGACTTGGCTTTCATTTTGAGATCTGTTACATAATTGTCAATACTTTCCGATACTTGTTGGCATCTCGAGTTGAAAATATGTCTTTCGAATATCACATTTTTTCTCGGATTACAGTACTCGGCAAACTTCTCCATTACTGGCTCTAGTTTCATTTTCTCCTCTTCGCTGGCAAATTCAAAGGTATTGTAAATTTCAACCGAATCTGGACCGATAAGATGTAATAATGTGTTTGTTTTCACACTATCATCTTTTTTGTCGACTCCTGTTGCCGCCATATATATGTTGAATAATTGACTGAATTTTCGCCAATTTTCCTTTAAATTTCCTTCTAAGGCGAGAATAGGTGGTGGAGGTAATTTCTCCATTCTGACACCATTTAATATGAACAGAACAAGCTACATGGATGGAATGCGCTTTATTTAACAAAAGCATACAATATAACAACAATGTAAAGGTTCTGGTAAATATCAAATGTGATTAATTGGTGATGGAGTTCAGCCGAGGTTAATAGAGTTGATGATAACACGGAGTCGCTCTCTGCGGACGGTAATTAAGATGAATGTCCAATTAAATATCATGACAGTAGTAACAAAAGAATGTAAAACTATAGGTCTTAACAGAGACATATATACACATAGACTGTAAACTCGCCGCTTCGTTCGGCATATGATGCACGTCCTTTTGTACGTTATGCTAATTAGGTGACCGCGCTCTACAATACACCGATTTTAACCGTCGGATATCGCCCGGGGACGTATAGCGCAGTTGGTCTTTCCTGCCGACGCACCTCAGTTCAAATTCTACGGGCACTTATTATCATTTTTTTCTTTTATATTTTTGTTAATTCTATCGATGTGTAGAAATAATATTCTCCTTTTTCTTTCTAACAAAATCGAGACAAACTTGTATCGAGTTGTTGATATATGCAATCAATGCCCCTGCCTTTACTACTGTTTGTTCACCACCCTCGGGGAAGCACCAGCGTCTGTCTTTGTAATTCATGGGCAGTAAATAACAATGTTGTGTTTATTTAAAAATTCAGATGGTAAATAGCAAACAAAATAATGTTTTATCTTATATGCACTGTTGACATGATATGGACTGTTTTACTCCCTCCTATGTAAAGAAGTAAAAAGAAAATGGCGATCCAGGCGGCTAAGAAATTTTGCTTTGTAATATCAGAGACATATATACACATGTGTATATATGTCTCTGGTAATATGTCCAATTACGTGTTGATAACTTCTTCAATTCGTACTTAAATGGCAACTTTAATTTGTTAATGTGTCTGTGCAACCCCCCCCCCCCGCACTTATTATTTTTATTTATTTATTTATTATTTTATTTTCTAAATAGCACTTGTTGCCATTTTATAGGAGTTGTTTATATTTATCTTATAAGGCTGAGCAATCAATGCATCTAGGAAGGTAGTAAATAACAATTCAATTTTTATTTTAATGTTCAGATGGTAAATCATAAAACAAAATGATTTCTGTACCTGTTGCGCACACTTCACGTGATACGAACAAGATCCTTTGTAAAGAAGTAAAAAAAAAAAAAACCAACAAACAACAAAAACAAAATGGCGACCCGCTGGCCACAGAAAATTTGCATTGCAAGATGTCCCCTTACGCGTTTATAACTGCTTCAGTTCGTACTAAAATAACAACCATTACTTCTTTGATGTTTATAGAATGACTTTCAATATAAAAACAATATATATATCGACAGGTTATATGATTATTTTGCTCTATATGGTATGGTATCGGTTTTCTTGTTAAAACGATTGAATATTTACCGCGTATATAAAATTAGATTAAAATCAAATAACGAATAAAATCTTGTACACTCAATGATATAAAATGTGTCTGAAACATTTCTTAACACACACGTGTGAGTTTAGTCATGTAAAGGACATTAGTTTTTGTTGTTTTAACAATTTTTCTTGCTGTTGTCGTTTCTCAGCGGGTTCGGTAGTGAGGAGAAAAATGTCGCGAGATCCTCAAATACGGCCGGGTAATTATGCATGATTTACAGATAGTTCATAAGAAAATTAAAGCACTATGACTATAATAAACATTGGTGGTGCTATAAACGAAAAATGGTGGCATATGCTTCAATATTGTGTAAATGTTTTGCATAAACCCAAGTGAATGTTTTCAGAGGTCTGTCACAACTAATGGCTTCTGATCGGGGTTATGTCTTCACACAATCTGATTAAAACCATATCTTTATTCCGCTTCTCTATTTGTTCCATTGCGTATTAAGATCTGGTGAAACCCCGTAAGGGTTCACGTTCTGGTGACCTCTGATTTTCAGCCATTCAGTGGATCGGCTACAAAATCTTAGGGATGGAATTATCATTCACAGCGTGCGTGACACACAAGGTAGTTTTTGAACGGTGCTCGTTACATATTGCGTCACTATCACGTGCCTAGCCGAGTCACTGATTGGCTATGGGAAATAACGGTTTCAGAGACTGAGACGTCATCAAATCTCACCAGAACGTGAACCCTTACGGGGTTTCACCAGATCTTTATACGCAGTGGAACAAATAGAGAAACGGAATAAAGATATGGTTTTAATCAGATTGTGTCTTCACATTGAATAGATCATATATGAAATGTTTTATGGTTCAAATGATTAGTATATTGCTTTTTTACTTATCTGAACTACCTTTGTTTAAAAAGCGATGAAAATTCCTCTTCTTTGCAAGCTTAATGCTTTCAAGCGAATGAATGCCGAGAACAATATGGCGGACTTCCGGCTTGTGTATATATGTCTCTGTTCTTAAACACATTTCTGATTTATCATAACTTATTATCATAACTCTATATCATGACTTATTATCCTAACTCTATACCAAATCATAGGCTATAGGTTGTATTTGCATCAATTTTGTGTCAAAATTAGCCGGAGGGCGGTGCTCTTTTTAATTATTTATAAATTTAGCATGTTTAGTATAAGATCAGAGACGTATTATAGGTCTCTGGTAAGATATTTATGTTCATAGAAACATCTGATATTGTAGAAAGAGTGCATCCTGTAAAATTATGAACCACACATATAACTCGATCATCTCTGAAAGAGATGCACCAGTGATCTTTTCACACAACTAACCGGTCCTTCTAACTAGCGCAACGCGAAAAGGGGTACAGACCCATAAACCTTATAAACCCGAGCACACACAAAACTTCCTACATGTACCTCACTCATGCACCATTGTCTCTAACAGGAGCCTTCTAACTAGCGTAACGTGAAAAGGGGCTCCCCTCTCATCTAACATTAAAAACATTCCTATCAATACCCAACATTCTATTAACAGAACGTGAAAAGGGACTCACTTCCTCAATCTAACACCTTATTCCTTTGGTTTTGTTTTTGGACTGCATTCTGAGGCTTTTGTCTTGACTGCCACATGAAGTATGACACTTATTTATGAGTACACTTCGTAACGGAAGAAGAAGTGGCGGATTTAGAGCCCCCCCCCCTTTCGTCACATATTTACTAGTAAAAATCCAGATTTGGCACCAAAAATGGCTGAGAAGTTTGGCTCATACACATGTGCCACCCCCTTTTCGGAAATCCTGGATCCGCCACTGTGCACTGTCATTGTTTTTACAATGATTGGGGGGGGGGGGGGGGTTGGACAAAACAGGGGGTAGGATATCATAATTAAATCTTACTTTGCAGGAAATTTACATACATATTTCTTTTGTTTATTTTAAAAGTGCATATGGTGTTGTAGAATGAAAATAAACCAAGAAAATGAGATTTGCACATACTTTTACATTATCAGTACTCTAAATATCACATTTTTATGCAAATGTTGGGGGAATAATTTTAGCAGCCAATGATGAAAGACGGTCTTTTCTTGCATTATGCATATAAGGGATTCTAAGATTGAACCTAAACTATGAAGGAAAGATATTATACTGCAGATAAGAGTTGTTTATATTCTGCTGATTTATATACAATTGCCCATGCAATGCAATCCAATAGATAATATGTTTATGATATACATGATTAAGGAATTACCAAACTGTGCATGAAGCATGTTACGGTAATACTACATGAAGCATGTTAATACTACATGAAGCATGTTAATACTACATGAAGCATGTTACATGTAATACTACATGAAGCATGTTAATACTACATGATTTTAATCTCTTGATCAAATGGAAACTAATATGGATGGGTAGTGTTTTAACACCACCAATTTATTTGTATTGCATATGTTCCTCAAATAAAAAAAGAATTTTTTGAAAAGCACATATTTTTCACTAGAATTTTTTGTAGGAATGGATAACCCTTAAATATATGAAATGTGTTGTTTAGTAGTGTTCATTTTGATAAATGTAGGAAAGTGTAATATATGGTTGCTTAAGTTAGTACCTGTGTGTATTGGTAAAAGTATGTATTATGTTATACAGTGTCTGTCTGCCCACACCTTGTAAGCAAGTTACACACTACTTCTGGATCTGGGATCATCAAAATTGCATATATGTTCCACACAGAGAATAATTCCTACTGTTTTTCAAAATCATAAGAGCAATGTCATAGTTAAATATTGTATGAAAACTTTGTAGGTAAAATACAAACTGTACCATGGTACCAGGGTACCAGAATTATCAATATTGATACATATATTCCTTATCATGAGGTGGGTACCTGTATTTTATTATTTTTACAAGACCATTTAGTCAAAGTCACAGTTAATTGAGGAGAATGTTTTAGGTCCAATCCATAAAGTCTCTACATGATTCACTAGTTCACATTTGGTAGAAATCTTCCTTGTATGGCGGTGTGTCATGATCTTTACTCGGGGTCATGCATCCTAGATCAAGATCATATCACCTTGGAAATATTTTGTGTGTGTTGTGTGTATGACCCACAGGGACAAAGCTACCTAAAGCTAAAAGGGAAGGTCATGCATGCAAGATCATAGATTGTGCTTCAAGGTTACTGTTAACTCATAACTAACTTTTTACAAGTGTATGTTATATGAAGTACTGAATTGAATTGCGTGATTTCCTTATAAACAAACTATAGATCTGTTTCGATCGTTATTGAAACCGGTGTAGCTCAGTGGGTAAGGTGATCGGCTCGCAACCGAGAGATCCCCGATTTGACTCCAGCCCTGGGCACATCGGTGCTCTGTCTTTCAGGTGAGACAGCAAAAACTGAGGTCCCCTGTCACGGTAGACGTGGCACGTGAAAGATCCCTCAATGGTGGGTCCGTCACAAAGGCATAAATTTCTATGCAATGCATCAGACAGATGCCGTCACTATATACGTGAGTTAGTTGTGGAGTGACGTAAAACAATACGCTATCAATCATGTTTAACTTAATTCTACGAGTTTTCCTCCTTTGTATAGAATCACTACATGCACCCTAAAATTAAGTGACGGGTGTATTATACATCGTAGGCATTACTCGTGTTAGCCTTTGCGGCAGGTAGTTAACTTTAATTAAGGTATTGCATGTATAATGAGCCTCAATTAACGAAATATCAACATATGTACTTTGCATTATGGTTCTATGTCAGTGATATCTATATTGTCTTAGACGGTATTGATGTTAGTGACTGTAACATTAGGGCTTGTACAATATAAATGTCCGTATAAGAATTATCTCCCCTTGTTGAAAATATGAAAAACTTAAATGCAGAAATTGTGATGGGTGAACTTTTCTTTTACCAATGAGTACTGAGCTTTTCACTAGGAGGTGTTTATAAATTTTGTCCTTTTTGAAAAAATATATAGCAAAACATAGGTACTTCCCATAGGGTTCAATAAAAACTTGAACCACCCCTATGTCAGTAGAATAATGTTATTTTTTTTAAAAAAGCCTTTGGTGAAAGGCTTTCTTTTACAGAATTCTTCAGAATGATATATATTATCTTTAAAGTTCAACGTTATATCTACTGAGATTTAAAAAGGGTTCATTATACATCTAACACCTTAATTGTATTTGTGTTCTAAAACGTATTTTCGGGAGGAAGAGGGAAAGGGGGGGGGGGTTCGGGGTCAGAATGTTTGTTGAATTATTCATACAATTGTAACACAACCTTTACTTATCTTGGCGATGCAGTTTGTGTATAGTTTAAGAATTTCAAAAGGTATCTGTAGAAAGGATCCTCAGAAAAACTATTAACAAAGCATGTTTTCAATGGCTTCCATCAAGTGGGGATCTTCCTATCATGTATAGTGACAACCTAGTTACGACTGCAACGGAAGAGCTATTTTGTCCCGTCTTTTCCTGTTTTTTTTGCCCGTTGCAGTCGTAACTATAGTGACAATCATGCTCGTTCATTAAAGCTGGCCTCTCACCATAAAAAGCCGAGGTGTTTGGAACATTTTTTACGTGAGCGAAGTTGACCTAGGTCAACCTCACTCCCGTATGTTTTATGAATATTAAATGAACGTCTTCTTCCACGGTATAAAAGAAACAGGCGTAGTCATGCAACCGTGACATTTCATCGAAGACACGACAAAGGCAGCATGGCGTCACAAACAGAAGTACATGTAATTATCTCTATACATTTCCTTTTTTGTTTCTTCATTTTTTGAAGTAACATACATAAATGATACAAAGTTAGTTATAACAAAAGATCACATGATACTGTAGTGTGGCATTTGCCACGAAAAGGCCACCCACCCAACCTTGTGTAACGTAAATAAACAAATTTTAAAGTTGAACGAACAAATTATTTACATGTTCTAGTTATTAGATATTATAATATGACCAGGTATGACATATATCATAATGTACAAATAGTATTGTGTGTTCAGTTGTACCTGTAACGAACCCACCCTCTACGTGCAAATGTAAAAAGGCCAATAAGATATAGGTAATTTGAAAACTGACGATATTCAGGTAATACTATCCTTTCTCCAAATTACAAGAGCCAAATTCCAATACTCCACAACAGACCACACATTTGGAAAGCATAATATTATTTATACATGTATACTGTACTGTAAAAAAAGTACACATCAGTTTGTTGAGACATCTTTTGGAGTGTTCGAATAAGTAACATACAAACAGGAAATAGTCAGATAGTATAGATTGAAGACGAAATCTTCAATATTATACACAAGATTCTGTTCACGATCCTACATAGTGGGTGCATACTGAATAATGTTATTTGTAAATTATAGGACTCTTCTGACGTCTGGATTCACAAAGGTATTATTTTAATTTATTTGATTTTGTTTTATTTATTTTATTTCAAGTACAAACATTTTTCATCAATAATAGTACGGAAACAGAAAACTATATGACACTTTTGTGATAATTTAAGTTGTTATTCACGGGCTAGTACGGTGTTCATACAAATTCAAGAACTAGTAACATTTTTAGCTAAACAACCTGCGTTTTTGAAACAAGAATGCCCCAGCTGCAAATAAACATAGCTGTCAATGTTCTACCCGCGGGTCACATGATGACGCTTAGGGGATATACTGAATTTTGGTAACTGTAACAACATTCTATTGAAAGTTATTAGGCACTGCAGAATT
The DNA here is from genome assembly GCA_035048485.1 of Pteria penguin. Taxonomy (NCBI): domain Eukaryota; kingdom Metazoa; phylum Mollusca; class Bivalvia; order Pterioida; family Pteriidae; genus Pteria; species Pteria penguin. The sequence goes on along the minus strand of CM068583.1, from coordinate 48,649,795 downwards.
ACGGAGGTACATATAGACGGATGGAACGACCGAACGCTTTTTTGCCCAAGATCTCTTAGACAGGCGCAAAAAGCGGAAGGGGCAAGCGCAGGTGTTAAGAGAACGAAAAATGTTTTAAAATCATACATTAATTAGAATTAATAATAATGCTGTTTGTTTGTAACTGTTCGTCTTGACATGGATCCCCATTCATAAAATTATACAAAACATTGCGGAGCTTCTTACCCATCCATCACTGTTATCCCACTCCCCCCCCCCCCCTCCCCTCCAAGGAAAGACTACGTAAAAAGAACATATATTTCTCTTCTCTCCATCATTTCTTTCTCTGTAAATGTGAAAATACTTAGAATCTAACACTCTGAATTCAAGAAAGTGTCCTTGGAAATGCTGTATACTAATTTCGATTTTCATTTTATTTTTGAGGTGAGGTGGGAAGGAGAAGAAATGAGGGAAGGGTGGGATGCAAGGAAAAAGTGTAAATTTTAGGGCAGTGAACTTGGGCGAATGCCACCAGGGTAGAATGTGGAAGACGGGTTAAAGGATAAGGCAAGAAGCGGTTTAGTCAGACAAGACCCTTGCGTATCCTATCTGCAGTGGATCATGTTATGAAATGCAATAACATATGCATGTTTACACTATACATGTAGACTTGCATCCGTATTGTATAAGATCAGTCAAAAATTAAATTATAGACACAGAAATAAATTGTTGTAAAGGAATTAAATAAATGTAAAAATGTAAATAAATGAATCCGTCTAGAGCTGTTAGTATTAAATATCCATGTAAAGTGCACAGTGAGGAAAAAAAGTTTTCATGCGTTTTGTACAGCCATGCTGACCGTCCGTGCAGATCGCCAAAGTTAAATGACACGGTTTGCCGATTTGACATTTCTTTTATATGGTAAGCGAGAGCATTTGGGTCAGACGTTCATTTAGTATTCATAAAAAATACGGGAGCAAGGTTGACCTATGTCGACCTCGTTCCCGTAAAAAATTTCCAAATATTTCGGCTTTTTATGGTGAGAGGCCAGCTTTAAGATGAAACATCAGTGAGTTACATCAATTGGTTCTCTCCGACAAGAATTCAAATTCTGAACTCAACCATAGCTGGTCCACTGTATTTACGCAGACATATATGTATATATGTCTCTGATTTAGTGATTCCTAGGGCGTATGGTTAATTGATTAAAATACCTCTAGAAAGTACATGTATGTCTCTCAAGCTTACTTTGCGACTCTAACAAAGCGCATCGGAATTGTTATTATTATTACTATTTTATTTTATTATTATTTATGGGGGGAAGGGGGAGGAGAGGGGACATTTGAGTAAAAGTGCATTACACCATGGCACAGTTCATCAACTGCACCAGATGATATTTGCGAATGTAAATTGTAAGTTCGAGCGTAGCTACCATAACGCCAAATACGCACGTGCGTATACATCATTTTGTCAAAAATATAGTCTCATGAGAGAGAGAGGTGGTCGTTTTCCTTTCCCCCAAATCCCCTGCCTTTCTTGTGCGTACACATCATATGCACTCTGGTTATCTAAATTTAAACTTTATTTGTTTTACAACGATTAAGAAACAAGTTAACAACTTATATAAATCTTGCTCGTTGGTACGGATCTTGGCGTAAGGATGTCGTTTGTGTGGGAGGAAAGCGGAGTACCCGGAGAAAACCCACCAAGCCAGGCTGGTGAGAGCCCCACCATCTCATGTACCAAGCCGCGATTCAAACCCGGGTCGCACTGGCGAGAAGCGAGCGCGCTACCCGGCCCCCTGGTTACGCCCCTGTTTAGTCTAGATCTGGCACCAATGACTATTACCTATTTGAAAAAATTTAATCCAGACCTATTTGTTTAGACTAAGGTTTCAGTGAAAATTTCTATTTGAACAACGATAAAGGCAGTCTGAAGGAAAAGTAGGCTGGTGCATTGAGGTACATGTAGGCTAGGCTTTGTTGTAAAAAGTACGATACATAATGTGTTGCTGCAATATACTAGTATTTACTTCTTTCTAAATCCCCTTTACCCTCCATCATATTACCAAAACAGTCCTTTTACTGTCTGTTATACTCCGTCTTAGACTTCAATGACTTCATGAATAGCACGTTTATGTACATCCATATTTTTAAAATACTGTCACTACACATTGCATTTTATCCGCTCGTCATAGGTGGGACGTATTATGGTATGGCGATGTCCTTCTGTCTGTCCATTTGTCCGTCTGTCCGCCCGCTATGGAACGCGTTTACTTTATTAAACGTGAGTAGTTTTTCATGAAAGTTATACAGAATGCTTATATAACATAGAGGAGCCCTTTCGATTTTGAAAACAAAATCCGTCTTGTTACCGAGTTATGGGCCTTTGATTTTGGGCATTGATAGGATAATGGCAGTTTCTATGGGACGCAATAACTTAAGTAATCGTGTGTGAGTTTTCATAAAACTTACAGAAAATACTAAAATAAGAATGAAAAAGAGCCCTTTCGATTTTGAAAAAAATCCGCTTTGTCGTTACGGAGTTAAGGGACTTCGGTTTTTGACATTCAAAGGATAATGGCAGTTTCTGTGGGACACGATAACTTTAGTTAACGTTGGTGGTTTTTCGTGAATAACATGGAGGAAGAGCCTGTTGGATTTCGAAAAAAAATCCGTCTTGTCGTTACAGAGTTATGGAACTTCGATTTTTTTACGGATAGAATAATGTCAGTTTCAATGGGAAAAAATAACTTTAGTAACCGTGAATGGATTTGTAATAAAACTTACACAGATTACTCTGATGAAATAAAGGAAGATGCCTTTCCACTTTGAAAATAGACTGGAGTTACCTGCTCTTGCTAGCTGTCCCTGCGCAAAGATATAGAGAGGCATTGCCAGTCTATTTTGAAAATACCCCCTTTGTCGGTACAGAGTTATGAGTCTTTGAGTTTTTTATTGTGTAATTATAAAAAATTCACTTCTCACTCTAACTCTTTCAAATTAAAACTGGTGCTAGAGTTATGTATGAACATTGATATACATTACAGGATTTTATTTCTTCTGTGCCCTTACATCTTTTAAATGGAAGAAAAATAAGGAGGGAGGGGGTTAAATTCTTCTGTTTGCCACAACTTCTTACTGCCTTCATAGATTTCCATAATATTTCTCAGGATTGTTGCCAAAGCATGAGTCATCATGAGGTCCTGAATAATAGGCAAATAGGGAATGTTTCCATACTTTTAAATTTCATCCCATCATATGGTTGCAATTCGAGTGCTTGAGATATAAATACATGTACCTATATATATTTTATTCTAGCACAATGAATCAAATAAATTGGAAAGTCTGTGATCATTCAACTACGCAAAAACCAGATCATAATAAACAACTGGTGAGTTACAAACCAGGCGACAATTCCTACGTCGACTACTATGTTTACCAAGACAAAGTTCACATTTCGGAACTTAAAGACGGCACAATCTGGGTGAGAACTACTCATGATCAGCAAATTATTATATCATACAACAAAATATAGAATGCAACAGCACATGTGTTTATGTAAAGGATTTACATCGGTAATAACTTTTTATGCGAAAGAGTTGTTTGGGTTATGGTATTAACCACAATCCAAACAACTTTAAACACTTCTCCATGCCCTTTTATGGATGGCAACCCTTCTAATATCATATGGTCCTGTAACGGAATATGACTCGATGCAGTTCAGACCAACATAGGGTTTTGTTTATATCTATAAGCCCAAGGATTTCAGTTACTTTCAAATTATATGATATTTTTGTTGGGGTTTTTTTTTTGGGGGGGGGGGGGTGTTTTTTCTTTGCTTTTATAAATACAATCCTTTAAACGGAAATGGAAATTTAAGTCAAAGCAATCTATTGTCTATTCTCTGGTTTATTTGCTGATATCCTAAACAAGCATGTAATTTTGCCTTAGATATGCTTTGAATATTGTGCTCATATGTTATCCCACTCCTCACAACAAACGTAGTGGTCTGATTTGAATTTGTTCAAAATTAGAACATGTTAGATAACAAAAGATAGGACGAGTTGAGGTTTTCGACTTGGAGTACAGGCTGATGGTATAAACTTGAAATTAAAATCAAAGCAATACGTACGTAACAAATGTACTGTTTCCTACTGACAAATTGATCAGTCATATTTCTTTTTTGTGTAATGCATTCATGATGATACGGGAAGTAAGTAAACATTTAATGAGGTTTTTGTTTGAGAATTGGATACTCGAAGGATTGGTTGTGGTTCTATGGTCACTTAGAGCACTTTATTTTTGCCATATGGCGGCATAGACACTGGAAATAACCAACTTCTTAAACATATTGGCGACATTTAAGAATCAAACCCGGTCCGTTTTCATATGAAGCCTAGCTACTACACCAAGTTTGGCTAGTGTACAAATTTAGAGGAGGGTAATGCATGTCTTAAGGTATAGTAATGAGTAAAACTCTTGTTGATTCATATGTACTATAAGCTTATATTTGTTGCTTTAACTGGGACATTGAATTTAAAGTTTATCAACTTTTGACCTACTAGGGTGCCACCTAAAAAGTGTCTATCCTTTCCATTCCTACAGCAGTATCAAATGTCACATATTTTTCATTGCATTACAATGAAATCAAATACCTTATTGTATAATGACTATTGCATCATTATAAGGCGAATTCACAAATGGACCACGCCATGCCATGCCATTATAAGACATACTGATAAATGGACAACGCCATACCATGTCATAATAAAGCGAACTGACAAATGGACAACGCCATACCATACCATACCATAATAAGGCGAACTGACAAATGGACAACGCCATACCATGCCATAATAAGGCGAACTGACAAACGGACAACGTGTTACCATATCACTCTGAGGCGGATTGATAAATGGACAACACCACACCATGTCATTATAAGGCAAACTGACAAGTGGACAGCGCCAAACCATGTCATTATAAGGCGGACTGACAAACGGACAACGTTACATCGTAATATTATAAATCCCGTTTATAGCAAGTATAAATACTTTTTGTTTCACACACAGAAAATGAAATCCAGACTACAACGTCTTGAGCACCTTTTACATCTGAAGGATCTTCACATAGATCATCTGCAAGAATACTTAGGAAAAACAACATTAAGATCAAAATAATCCTTCCCAGAAACAATCTGTTTCGTATAGAATATACATGTATAAGGAAATCATAGTCTTCTTTCGCAGTGTGCTCGAGTAATGTATATATGTAGTAAACGTAGAACAATGGAACCTGCGTGGTTTTTTTACAACTATGGAGGGACAAGTATGTATCAATGAAATTATATTCTTCTATATTAAATATTCTTATGATTTTTCCCATAAGTCATAAATTTGTATAGATTTGTCATAAATAAGTATAGAAAAATAAGTAAAAGAAACTAACATGTATAAAGGTTTATGAAAATAAATATGTAGTGCAATGTGTGGTATTGTGATTTATAAAAATTAAATTAAATTAAGTACTATTTTCATTTTTGTAAATCATCGTCTTGATAATTACACACAGACCAATTTGATTGAAACCATTTCTTTATTCCGCTTCTCTATTTGTCCATTGCAAGAGGACAAATAGAGAAGCGGAATAAAGATATGGTTTTAATCAGATTGCAAACAGGCACGTGTATTAGAATTGTATATATATTTATGTATTTTTATATCTCTCTAAATGTTTGTGCTATCCCTATAACAAATAGGGCACGTTTATAAAGCTATCTCAATGCAAACTAAACAGTCACATAACTTAATGTCATCTCTAGCAACGAAAATGATCGAAGAATTTATTTTCAAAATCTGAATCCAGTCTTGTTTTTATACGCCCGTCATAGACGGGGCGTATTTTGATATGGTGATGTCCGTCTGTCCTTCCGCTTTGGGACGCTATATCTTTATTACACGTTCGTGGTTTTACATAAAACTTACGCACAACACTTTTAACATTGAGGAAGAGCCCTTTTGATTTTGAAAAAAAAAATCCGTCGTGTCGTTACGGAGTTATGGTACTTTGATTCTTTTTTTTTTTTTTTCATGGATAGAATAGTGGCATTTCTATGGGACACAATAATTTTAGAGATCGTGAATGGATTTTCATAAAACTTCTACTTTCGATTTGAAAATATCCCCTTTGTCGTACAGAATTATGGGTCTTTGATTCTTTATTGTGAAATTATATGAAATTAATTTCTCACACCATCTCTTTCAAATTGCCCTGTCTCAGTGCTAGCAACAATAAATGACGATAGACATTCAGGTGCCCAAGTGGAGTTAGCGTTTCCTGTTTGGCTAGTCACTCGTGCCACGAATACAGATAACATTCAAACAGCACAACACAATAATAGTTCGAAACAACTGCATAAGCTAGATGTCTGTTATTATAACAGGAATGTGCAAATAAAACTTTATTAAACATCACCTTTTAAAAGACACGTTCAGTATTTTGGGTGCTTACATTGTCACTAAGCATTGATCAACATCTTTAATATATTTTGTATTTTTTATATTTTTAAATTAGTATCGTTATTTATATATGTTAAAAATCTATATTCTAAAATTCAATAAAAGGTTCCTCATGTCGATTTTCTCCTAGACTTCATTCCCATCGTTACAACAAATAGAGTGCAGATGTATTTAAAGAGCAATACTTTATAACAATCAATATCTTGCTATTTCTTCTGTGTTTAATATTGATGGAATCTACGTATATATTACACTGTATAAGATATATAATAACCTTGTAAAACAAAATAAACATTGTGTAATTTATTATACAGTTATGGATAATAGTATCGCGTATCATTCAATATTTAATATTTACTGTGGATTATTAAGAACGAGGGTTCAATTACATGCATCGCTTTAGCGCTCAAATAACACTCCTTGATGATTTCAGTATCGAAGTATCACAAGTTTCCGTTGCAAATCAAATTTACTATGAGGAAATTATGAAGTTTGCTTTGTGGCTATTTCTAAGTACGTGCTTACTAACTGTAGTAATATGCCCTTGAATTGGTATACCATTGTGTAGATTAATACTTACACTTCAAACATTTTGTGTTTACTTCAGATACACGATGTATGTTTGGGGAGCTCGGGTAGATCAGTCGGTTAAAGAATTGGATGCAAGACAGCTAGGTGAAATGGAGGTTCCGTTGCCAATTGTCATAGTAGAATAAGCTCCATTTCTTGACATTATGTATATTTATGTTCCTGGAGACATTTTAAATTAATAGAATATGGCAGATTCCTATTTGTGTACAATCGACAAAACAATTACAGGAGAGCACTCACATATTTAAATCCTGATACTATAAGAACTTGAGAAAATACTATCACACTCTGCTTTTAGATTTTTTGAAATGGACCTTGCGCTGGAAAATGTCGCACAATTTGTAACATATAGTGTAAACAAATCTTTTTATCGTCTCTGTCTTACCTTTGCAATTCAAGCAAACGATCGTATTTGAAACCTTTACTGAAGAAATATAGAATAGAGAAAGGTATATTAAAGAAGTATTTAAGAAATCTGCCGCTTCGTGAACTGAACACAATTTAGGGGATATGTCTCTTTGTGACGATCTGCAGTCAGCGTACCGAAAGAGCGCTTCTTCGAATGTTCAATGACATCGATGTGGCATAGTCAGATTGTCATGGTGGTAATGTTTGAAAGTTTAAATACATGTGTGTTAATATGTGAAGGTATGACATTTGACCTGTTAATAGACATCTACGTATCTGTTTTAATTCATATATAAGTTTGATTATGGAAGACCATGGAAAGCAATATCTCGCTATAAAATCGTCAAGATATTGTTAAAAGTAGAGTCTAGTCTTGTGTTCGGTCATGGCAATCCTTTCTCTTCTTTTTATTGTTCCTTTCTACTGCTAACAACTCAGCAGTACCCTTTCCCTTCTCCTTTTCGTTATGAACAATACCCTTGTCTTAAGTATGGAAAGTTAGACTTAAGAGTGGTTTCGTTTGTCTTGCAGTTAAGACCAATTTCATACTTAAGTCTAACGAATAGCTCGATCCTTGGATGACGTCATACATGCTTCGTCATAAGGGGGGTTAGGGAAACTGTGTTGATGTCTCTTCGTAAAAATAGCATATATATTATAATAGTAACAAAATAATGTAAAACTATGGGTCTTAACTATATTTCTGATTTATCATAACTTAACAATTTTGTGCCAGAATAAGAGAGAGGGTGATGTTCTTTTATTTTGTTTATTTTTAAATTTAGCATGGTTATATAAAACAATATTTATGTTCAAAGAAACATATGATATTGCTGTACAAGTGCAGTGTCAAATTATGAACCGCGCATATAACTCATCTCTATAAGAGCTGCCCTCTCATTGTTTTTATAACGATTTGAGGACATAATAGGGGGTAGGGTAATAAAATCTTACTTTGCACGAAATCTAATCAGGATACATACATATTTCTTTTGTTTATTAAGTACATATGGTATTGTAGAATGAAAATAAATCAAGAAAATGAGATTTGCACATACTTTTACATTATCAGCACTCTAAATATCACATTTTGACGCATATGTGCGGGGGATAATTTTAGCAACCAGTGACACAAGACAGCCTTTCCTCTCATTACGCATAGGCCTATAAGGGATTCTAGAATGAAAGAAAGATATTAGATCTATACTACTAATAAGAAGTGTTTATAATCTGCTGATTTACATCAAATTAATTGCCAATGCAATGCAATCTAACAGATGATATGTTGTCAATCTCTTTATTCGGCTTCTCTATTTGTCCCTCTGGCGAAACCCCCGTAAGGGGTCATGTTCTCGTTGTTATTTCCAATATCCAATCAATGACTAGGCGAGGCACGTGCAAGTGACGCAATATGTAACAAACACTGTCCAAAAACTACCTTGTAGGTCACGCACACTGAGAATGTTAATTTCTCTCCTAGGAATTTATAGCCGATTCACAGATTGGCTGAAAATCAGAGTTCACGAGAACATGACCCCTTACGGGGTTTCGCCAGATCTTTATTCCCAATGGAACAATAAAGAGGCTAATAAAGTTATGGTTTCAATCAGTTTGATGATATGTTTGACTCAGAAATCACCAAAATACGAATGAAGCATGTTAAGACTCCATGGTTTTGATTTCTTGCTCAAACGAAAACAAATATGGGTAGGTAATGTTTTAACGCCACCAATTTATTTGTGTCATATATGTTCCTACGGAAGCCAATTAGGGCCACGTGATTTTTTATCTTGAAAATTCAACTTATTTGAAATTTCATCTTATCTTGAAGATTCAAGATACGATCTTGAAAATTCAACTTACTATCTTGAAAATTCAAGCTATTAATTTGAAAATTCATCATAACTATCTTGAAAATTCAACTTAACTGTAGGCAGGGAGTTCCTCAGTGCACTTATAAACCGTGTGTCTACGTAGTGGACTGTATGTCTATTGTAGGAGAGGTCACTCTCTTGTCCAAACGAACCCACAGGCCTAAGCTTCAGGTCGAAGCTTCCCTGAAGGAGTAGTGTGACGGAGACATATAAGGCATCGTCCATTTGATATTTTTGAGGGGATGGGATTTAAACAAAATTCTCGCCCTGATATTGACTGAAAATAATCTTCATCAGTCACACAGTGAAAAAAAAAACTGTCTCCAGTAAACTCATGTAATCTAAAATCATAGTTTGGAAAACATAAAGTGTTGAAATTCAATTTCCCATCACAATCTCTACGTTGATCTTGTCTACAAACTTAAGAGGGTCTAAGGTTCAGATGGGTTTATTTCGTCGGGTTTCATAATAGTGAAATGCTTTCGCAATCTATAATGATATGAGATCATCAAAAAGACAGTAAGTCTTCTTTTGAGCCCTTCTACAGTCTCATATAAAGATTGTTACTTGAACCTGCACGCTAACTGGGGATTATACGATGGGCTTTGTTGAAAAATTTTTCAAAGGAGAAATGGTCCTGAACCTCATTTTCTCTTACTGGTAATTGGGACTCTTACAGATCAAGGGTCTGAGCTCGCTTCCAGATCGACAGAACACGGTTTATTGATGTTGATGTCAATTTTTATATATTTGATATCTTGGGCTTACTCAGCATTACTGTACATTTTTATATTTTTATGACCTCTCAACTAAAGAAACTTGTTGAATCTTGCTCTCTATATGGAGGATTATTCATAGATTTTTAAATGTGTGTTCTTTGATTATACTGTTTTTGTGGAAAGTGAGAAGGAGGACCCGTAAACCGGTTAACCACTACAATTGATTGATTGACTACTCTCATATCAACTGACCGTCCTAAGTCGGTATCGTATCTGCGCTTTAATCGAAAGGTTTTGTGATGTTCTCATGTCTGTTTTTTCTTCTTTAAATACATGTATTACATTATTAACAGTTCCTTTTTAGATTTCCGTGGTGATTTCTCATACGGCAGAGTCAGATGATGTCATCCTTTCTTGTGAATACTGTAATGTTTGCACTGGATATATGCCAAAACAATTAATGAAGGATGGACAGGGGGGAGTAGCAATCCCAAGTGATTTTTACAGTATATCCATATCTTTATGTGCTTTATGTATTTGAATAGAGCCCAGTGAAAAAAAAACAGTTTTCCTTTGTATGAAGTCTGTTTATATTATAATAGAGAACACAGAAGACATCTGACAAAGCTGTATGACACAAATCACCAAGGACATGCACACATAACATGATAATAGTAAAATATACAAGGAAATACGACATTACAAAAATATTTCATTGTGCTGCAGTTAAGATACCGACTTAGGACGGTCAATTAAAGCAAAACGTCACTCAAATGGTGTGTTTAACTAGTTTACGGGCGCCTACCTTCCCACTCACCGCAAAAGCAGCACAATTAAAGGACGCCCATTTAAAATTCTATAAATGATCCTCCATACAGAGAAGAAGCATCAATAGTGTTCTCAAGACGAGAGGTCATAACATTTTTTTACACACGAAACGTTATTAAAATAATATGCTGCTATCAAAAATTTGTAATGCGCGCATCAACATAAGTAAACCGTGCTCTGCCAGTCTGTTAGCAAGCTCAGATCCTTAATCAATAGGAGTACCGATTAACAGTCAGAGGGGACGAGGATCAGGACCTTGTCTCCTCTAAAAAGGTTTGGACAAGGGTCGTCATAGAGTCCCCATCGCACTGTTAGTCAGATGCAACGCTCAAGTAAAAGTGTACTGGGTTGTATAGGGACCCAATACAAGATCTATGGTCTTAGCCATGACCTCGGGGTCATACTGATTTAAAACCCGCAGATAGGAAATTATCGAAACCTTTCTCCTTAGTTTGTACACTAGATAACCCTAGAAATGGGGATGAGAAATTCCACTAGATACGTATTGTTGAAAAATCACATTTCCGAATTTAGATAAAATGTCTGAATAGGATCTGTAAAATTTACCAAAGGTTTTCGAAGTTTTTGATATCTATAACCTTGAGTAAGAAGTTTAAAAGTAATCTGAGAATTTCTGTGTGAAAATACAAAACGTTAGTGCAGACTTTAGCGAACCGAACCAATTGACTAATATAAATACCATATGATGGGAGAATTGGTTCATCATCGTCTAGATAAAGGAAATTTACAATAGGAAATCCAAAGTCACGTTTGTCATATATGTTTGTATGAATACTGTTGTTAATAATTTTAATATTTAAATCCAGGAAAAGTGTTTCCTGATCGGAAGTATTGAATTTGTTTATATGAAAAAACCCCAAAGGTGTTTTGTGATAAAAATGAACAGGAATGTCTCGGTTGAGATCCCATGATTAACTGTACGGTGTGGTCATTAAAGCGGTGGAGGTAGAGCTACAGTGTAAATTAACAATTAAACGGTTGTGCAGTCTACACTTTTAAAAGAAAATGTCTGAAATCCCATGAAATTAGGGATTAAAAAACAAAAACTATTGACGAATGTAATACTTTTTATGTGTTAATAAGATAAACAATATGTAAATCCCAAAACAATATAATATGGAGACAGGCTGGGGATGGTGCTGGTTGTTAAAGAGTATGTTCTGTAACTGCATACTTCTGCATTGGTCAGACAGTAAAGATGATACTGGCGTATGTATCTCACGATATATTAAGAATGCAGGGGATCCCAAGGGTTGTAGAGAGAGAGAGAGAGAGAGAGAGAGAGAGAGAGAGAGAGAGAGAGAGAGAGAGAGAAAGAGAGAGAGAGAGAAAGATGTGTATCTTGTATATCTATATAAACTCAATTCATATTCTATAAGCTTGAATTTAATACTAATACACGTAATGTCATCTAGTACCTGAAACTTATGAATTGGGGATTTTGAAGAAAGAAAAAAGACATATTACTTAGCTATATGACGTAAGTAGCTACGGACATGCTGAACAAAGAAATATAAGTACATAAATACATATTTACAGAAATGTGAAAATCGTCATTATATACGTTGTGTAAAAGTGATATTTGGGCATTCTTGTTTTCCTTAGAACTCAATAAACGTCAGTGATATTTTCAGATATGATTCTCTTCACACAAGGCTTTCTGTTCCTATTGTACCAGGTGAAAAGGTAGATTCTATTCTAGGTACAATTCCAACATCTAATTGTTGTTTTTATATGCATCATTTGGTTCCTCTCCTTGACATTTATGGTATCTGCATAGTTGATAAGAACATGAGGTTTTCAAAATCGACACTATAGAAACATTTATGATTTTTTAGATTTAATTTGAATATAGACTTTTTGCATAGATGACAAATGTAATAGACACTTGTCTCTTTCCCCATATATGAAGTGAATCCAGGGAATTATTCTATGAGGGAAAGTATATATGTATCTGTATCTATATTTTGATAAGTTTTGTGTATTGATGGTCATACAGAAATATATTATCTCTTTTTACCCGAAATTTATTGCTTGAAAAGACTGCTATCTTAAAGAATTGCATTATTTGTGGAAAGTAAAAACTAAGTACCGAAGGGTAAACTATATCTCATAGTCCATGGAATAAAGGACAATATCTTGTATATTGTCATATTCACACAAATGCGAACCCCAGTTAAATCGAGGTGAGACCAGGTGTCCGGGAGGAGTAAGCGTCCCCTGGTTGCATGAAACACCCGTCGCAAAAGTCCTGCAACAATCTTTCAAGTCGAAGAGGTAAATACATAAATATACACACACGAACACACGAAGGAGACAAGAACACGGAGTCAAAGTTAAGATGTTATTTTTGTATGGTCAGGTCCCAATATATTGGTTAACATTCTTGAAAGAGGAATCTGAAATTGCACTAGATCCCTATATCGACCATAGAACTTCCTCAGTGAAAATTTCAAACGTTCCTCAATATATCCTTGTGAGAGTAGTTTCGTGACAAGAAGCCCCGCTCTCTGGAAGAAACTTTCATATTTAGAGCATGCCCTTGCATAGCGTATAAGTTGTGAAATGAAGACGCCGTATGTGGGAGAGGAAGGTATGTTGTTACTCAGAAAAGGGAAGTTGGTAATAATGAAATCGAAATCGTCACGTTTGTCATGGAGAGAGGTTACAAATGAACCATCGCCATTAATTGATAGGAGTACATCGAGGTATGAAGCAGAAGCTTCTGCTTCATTTCAAACAAAAGACCATGTCCTACATACTGTGTAGTACTTTAGGGTATGTAATATTACTTTGTTTGTGAATTAAAAACAAGAGGGATATGTGGGCTTGTATCACCAATCTGATTAACACAATATCTTTATTGTGCTTCTCGATTTATCTTATTTTTCTGCAATGGGACAAACAGAGAAGCGGAATAAAGATATGGTTTTAACCAGATTGCTTGTATCACTTACCCGAGAACAATTTGCTCATTCACAAATAAATGTCTGCTTTAAGAAATTCGTAGATACATATATATATATAATCTTTCTTATAGTGTTTTTGATTATTGACAAAAAGCTGTAAACTTGCTTCTTTACATTAAATAAATCAAGACAATGATACAAAAATATGTGAAAAAGATTAGATAAAAATTCTTTTTCTATATTTTTGTTTTCTTTATTAATATTTACTTTTGTTTTTGTTTTGCTGTAAAATAAGCAATGCAAATCTGCCTTTAGTGGCGTTTGAATCACTTCCCCTCAACATTCCAGAAAACTTTACTTTACTTTTAGGTTATGATAGTAGGGTCAATTCAAGATAAAGCGAAATTCATCTTCAATTTCTAATTTACAAACAGGACAAGTACGTCTTTGTAGAGGTATATTTTTGTAATAGCCAAATTAAATATATAAACAATATGAAGTAAATCGTAATTGTACAAATGTATATATTTACCGATCTATTCCTTGTACTAATGTGTGGGTTTTACGAGATATGATTGTAATGATACTTGTTCAATAATGTGTTAGTACAAAACATTTAAATGAGGTGTTAATGTCCTGAACATCCATAAGTCTCTCTTTTGAAATGGCAATAATATGTTTGTCATCAAGATTTGCATTGTTTAGTTATAAATCATTTAACCCAACTCTGATAACATGTCATATACATTTGCAATACAGTTCTTACAATATGGTCGGTCTCTTAATTCACTTTTGAAAGCAATGAGACAGTATTTAATCACAATTGTCAGAGTGCTTGAGTTTAAGTCAATATTTTATGATTTTAAATTTTCTGAAACAAATAAGAGGTAGTCTTCGAAATTTACAATATATCTTGGCATTAGGTGTAGATTTTTTTTAACACCTAAAATACATATACAAAAATCTAAATGAACTTTTCTATGTTTTGGGCAGAATGTAACTCCCAAATTTCGCAATCGTAATAAGCTACATCAGATGTGTATATATTAAATAGAGAAAAAAGTGTTGTATAATTAAAGGACAGATTTATATATTTTCTTTTTAGAGATAACATAGGTTTCCTTCATCGCAAAGACAGTTGTTTTGACGTTTTATTAAACTTACATATTAAATCAATAAAATACCAAGGTACCACATTCATCAACTATATCTATATAACACCATTAAATCTCTACCGTTCATATTGTTTTACAGTACCTCTGTCTTGAAAACCATAATTTTGGTTTTAAAGACAGTTAATGAACATTTTTCATTGTACAAAACAATGAATTTAATATATTTTGAAACCCTGTAATAGAGTTAGAGAAAATAACAGTATCATCTGAGTACTTTAATAAAAAGAGAGGCAATTCTTGGAATTCCGTTGGAATACAACCTATCTGTAAAGTCCCATCTCAAAATCATTTATATACCTTGAAAAAGTAATGTGGAATTTTGCTCCCCTTGCAGCACACCATTTTGGTTTACTAAAGATTCTGAAATCTTACCATTCAATAAAACACTGTTTTTAAAATTACTTTTCAACAATGTGAGAAATGTACAGATCTTCACTTATAATCCCAGTTTATTTTGTACCATAACATTTTTCTATCAATAGACTCAAACACTTGTTTGTAGTCTCTTAAGATATTTATTGAACTTCAGGTAATTGCATTTAAAGGAGACTGGTCCGATTGAAGTCGGAAAAAGTATAAAAAATATAAACGCAAAAACAACAACAACAACAGCAACAGCAGCAGCAGCAACAACAACAACAACAACAAACCAAACCAAAACCCCAAACCATACCGTATGTGTATATAATCTTATATGTATGCCTTCTGCAGTTAGTTATTCTTATTGTAAAACCGCTTTCTGTGCAACATGCATAAGTATATAAATATAGATATGCTTTCATTAACCATCACAATAGACCATATTCCAGTTTTGATAAATGACGACTTTTTGTCCGAGCTAATACCTTTTGGCGTTGTTTTCATAGTGACGTTATAATGAATCTTTGTCATGCGTTATGACGTCACTATGAAAAACAACGCCAAAATGTATTATCTCGGACAAAAAGTCAGCAATTATCAAAACCGGAAAATAGTCTATTGTGCAGACATGCTTACTTGCTTAAAAGATCATTTCCCTTAACATGCCTAAACTCATTTTCAACAATTTGATATTTTTCTTCATCATTTCTGACATTTATTCAAATAATTTGCAGATGGTTAAATTAGTGTTAGATGTAGTTATATTCTGCTCAGAATGATATAATTCAATTTCACATGTAACATGGTTTAAAAATTTGTGCTATATCTCATCCACGAAAGTTTTTCTCTTACGAGACATTTTCCCGCGTTTTCTTAACCGTGACGTCAATATTCACATCACCGCAGCAGATATTTACAGATGTTTAGAAATAGTGCATACATAACGTAACAATTTCATGTTTGAAAGGAATTAAATGATAAAGAATGAATCTATTTTTCGTTGAATGGAGGTATACCACGAATCAAAGGACGGAAAACTTATGCATCATGCGCTACGCGCAATGATGCAGTTTTCCGTCCTTTTTCTATTGGTATACCTCCATCGAACGAAAAAAAAAAAACCAGATTCATTACTTAAGTATATGAATCATTCTACCAAAGTTTGGTCAACAATTGATTTAGCAAATATTTAAGAGTATTTTCAGCTTGTCTATCTCTTATTATTCTCATTTACCGTGGTATTCTTAGGAAAGGTAACTCGTACCTTCTGGTATACGAGTCTGGCTTATTGATCTTTATTAATTAAGTAATGGTCATTGTTTCAATTTATCCAAGTCATTGCTTCAATTGCAAGGCACCTCTAGCATTCATTGCAAAAACAGTGAGCTTACTATAAGTATTATTACTTCTTTGTAATGCTATGAAACATCGAAATGTCATGAATAGATACTGCTGTAGCCCTATTGCATAAAATAAATACAGCTATAATCATATTACATAAACTTCTGTTTTCTAATTTTATATACCATCTCAGTTCAATTATTTTTCTCGTTTAAAAGTATACATCACTGGCTCATTTTGTTGTGTTTCTGTACTGTTTTCACTACATACTTGAAAATTACTGTAATAAAAGTTTATAATTTATTATAAAACTAAAGAGTGTTTCCTTCATGCATAGCACTGTCTATAGATAGTTTCTTTGGCTCTTACTGTTAGGTTCATTTGGCAGTGGCATAGCGTGGTATGTTGTTAGTGTAGGCAAAATGAAGAAAAAGGCTCCACCAATGCGTGAGTCTCCAAAAGGGGTTAAGTGCGGTAGGGGGCCTCCCCCGGAACATTTTGGAAATTTGACACATAATAATGCAATCTAAGATCATTTTTCGTTGAATATGTGCTTTGTTTCGTTTTCCAATTTTCTTACATATAACTAGTCTGAATGTAAAATTACAGCATTGGTATATTCCTCATGTCATACCACATCAAAGATAAACAGTAGGTCAGTAACACGTGAAATTTTCATTTTTATAAAGTTCAGGCATACTAGTACCTCCTCTCCATATTTTAACGATTTCAAGCCCCCTTACCCCCCCCCCCCTTTCCCCTAAAACGGCATAAGTGTTGTTACGTTTCACAAAGACTTCCGTCGGAATTGCATTTAATTGCTTTACACTTTTGAAACATGCATGTCTGATGCACTTTATTTGGCAATTTTAGCCAAGAAGGTTGTTTTCTGGCTGCAAAATAGGAACACTTCGTTTTTTTATACCAGAGGATTGAGAAGATACCATATGAAATGTAATTTATGACATTAAATCTTGGCTGTTGATTCATATTTCATGAAATTTTAATGACATTAATCGCAATAATTGTAAACAATTTAATTCCTGCTTAAATGGTGAAATTTTCATAACTATACATTTGATAATAGTTTGAAAGTCTGATTAGTTCAATATTTCACTTGATCCTCTTCATCGCATTGAATGATTGCTCTGCAATGGCAATTGAAACGGACATAGTGATAAAAATTTGCAAGATCTTGTAGATATTTGGAAAGAGGATAGGGTTCGTCATTTGGAGTGTTTTGGGCGAGGCTTTTTGGCTTTTCACTTTCTATTTGCCATCTCATTTTTCTCTGGTGTACTTCATCCTTGACTTTTGATACTTGAAGTTGTGCTTTGTACTGTGCCTCAATATCCTTTATATTTACGGGAATTACAACCTCGGATATAAATCGGCTTTTCGAGACAATAACCCTGTCTGTAATCTCTTAGTGATCTAAGAAAAGGTAAAATACAGCAAACTTGTAGTACTGCGATACTGAAATATTCATCCTATTTTGCTGCCTCTGTGCTATACGAGGGCTCTGCACGGTAATATGCATTCTGGCTACATTTTCTGCACCCCATACTGCGTCAACCGCCAACACATCAAAGCTAGCAAGGAAAATGTATAGCGCATGCATCAGCTCTAGAAGATCAGTGGGTTTTGCAGAGCTCCCTTAATTCTGACCTATTTTTACTTCATTTGGTGTCGTGTATAAAAGAAAAAAGAGGAGTTACTGGCTCAGTTATGTGGCAGAAGTCACCATGGAGCTATACAATAAATGAATATAAATAATATACTAGAACATAAAACACATTACAAAAATATTTGATTGTAGTGCAATTACGATACCGACTTAGGACGGTCATTTAATTTGACAAAAGCCAAACAAATGGTGTGGTTAACCGGTTTTCGGGCCCACCTTCCCACTCGCCGTAATGACAGAACAATCAAAGGACGTACATTTAAAAATTTTATAAATAATCCTCCATGTAAAGAACAAGGGTCAACATCGCATATTAAGAGGTCATAAAAATATAAACACATAAGGTATTGTAAAACACATAATGGTATAAAAATATATGTGACATCAACATGATAAACCGTGCTCTGCCAGTCTGAAAGCGAGCTAAGACCCTAGATCTGTAGGAGTCCCGACTAACAGTCAGAGCGATTTTAACTCGCTTTCAGCAGATCAGAGCTCGGTTGACTCATGTCGATGTCACTTAATATTTTAGATGTTTATATTCATTCCATAATTATATTCGTGTTATTTTATGACCACTCAACTTGAGTAGTCTTCTGGTCCTTGTTCTCTATATAGTACATTATTTTTAAAAAACGTGTTCTTTTTATTGCTTTTGTGTGTGAAAATAGTCTCGTAAATGGGTGAACTTCATCACGATTGATTAAGATTGTCACTTCAATTGACCCACATAACCCTGTGCTATACCACAATTGCATGTAAAATCGAATATTTTTGTGACGTCTTTTTTTGTGTTTCTTCTTATATGCTTGTCATGTCCATGACGACATACAGCTGAATATTTATTACAAAGCGATATGGCATCTTAATACGTTGTCGTCAATAAATTTATATTCGTGTATTATTTGGAGACAATGTCTAAACTTAATGCGGTTTTC
The DNA here is from genome assembly GCA_035048485.1 of Pteria penguin. Lineage (NCBI taxonomy): Eukaryota > Metazoa > Mollusca > Bivalvia > Pterioida > Pteriidae > Pteria > Pteria penguin. The sequence goes on along the minus strand of CM068583.1, from coordinate 48,630,445 downwards.
TTGAGCAAATGTAATACTGAAGTACACTTACGGGAATAAACTTCAATTCTAATCAACTTCATACCTGAAAGTAAAAAAACGAAGAAGTACCGAAGGGTAAAACATATCTCATAGTCCATCGAATAAAAGGACAATATTATATCGTGTATCGTGTCATATTCAGACAAATGTGAAACCCAATAAAATCGTGGTGAGACCAGGTGCCCGAGAGGAGTAAGTGTTCTTGGTTGCAACATCCATCGTAAAGCCCTTCAACAACTTTTCGAGTTGAAAGTGATTCCTTTCTCGCTGAGGAAATATATACCATATCAGCTGTGATCGACCATTGGTTATGCAGATTGTAAGTTAGTCTGGGTTCAATCTAAGTTTTAGACAGGGTAAGTAAATTTAAACCCTTCCAAAATCGTTATCAATGAGTCCCGCTATATACTCATAATGAAAAGAACGGAAGTGGACGTGGAAATATTGTAGACTGGTCGTATTGCAATATGCAAACAGCAGGGATACAACGTCCCAGTAAACGAACCCCGACCGCCTACATGGCGCTAAGAGCGCTGTACAACTACAACAAATCTGCTCCAACATGACATAAAGTAAAATATTATATACATCAAGTTTTAGACTATTTATGGAGCTTGTTAGTGTTGACATTACATAATGAATAGTCGACAAAAACTATATGACAAAGTCATATGATGTAGTGGACTTTTATATGTTTTTATGACTTCTCAACTTGAGACACTTATTGACCCTTGATCTCTGTATTGAGGAATATTTATATTTTCAAATGCGTGTCCTTTGATTATTCTGTTGTTGCGGTGAGTGGAAAGATGGGTCCGTAAACCGGTTAACCACACCAATTGATTGACTATTGTGATATCAGATGACCGTCCTAAGTCGGTATCGTAACTATAATCGAATATCTTTTTGTGATCTCCTTATGTGTTTTTTCATATCATTACATTAAATACTGTATAATTCCGCGGTCACTTCTATAATACAGCTAAGTCATTGACTTTTCTTTCTTCCTTTTGATTCCTTGTAGCAAGGAGTTTACATAATGTAAATTGTACAATACGCAATAAAGAATGGTTTTATATGAAATTACAGTAAAGAATTGTTTTAAATAAAATCACTAAGTGACTTGCAGGTAAGACAAGTTTACGACATGTATGGAGACCGAGCCATAAATTATTCAAAAGTTTACATGATGATTGGAAATGTTAACAACATAGAGAGATATCTAAGCATCAGGGCATTATATTTTAACATAATGTAATGAATTTTGAACAGAATGCAGTATGTATTAAACAAAACGACAAAATGAAATAATGTGATGATTTCTTGATAGTCAGTAACGTTCCCATGAAATTAAGTCATATTTACACGATGTAATGAACACATGGAACAAAGTATTTTCTTTTTAATTTTCGACTACCTTGAAAGTGGTCTATGCCTCTGATTTTACTAAGTGTTTAGATGATACCATTATAAAAGGAATTTTGTTGATTAACCTTTAAATTCATCATTGCAATACATGCTGTTAAAATAAATTTAACAATTAATATTGTTAACATCAACAATCCTTTTAATATAATCTCTTCTTGTCCATGTATGTAATGTAGAATGTCCTGTAAAGAACTACTAGTTGTATTATTTTCTCTGAACTTTAAACGTGACATGTTATAGACTTGAAATATGATATATAGTGGGTTACAATAAATATAAAACATATATACCTTTTCATTTTGTTCATCAGATGCCCATTTCGACAACTTATGTCTCTTCAGTGATGCTCGTGGCCGAATGGTTGGAATTCTCATATTATATAAATATTTGAAGAGCAGTATTGAAACCACAATGACTGAAAAAGTGAATCAAAGAATCAATCGAAGGACAGAGCTATGCATGAGGGAGATACTTCTTAATTTTAGAGTGATTTATATAATTTCATGACGGAAAATTTTGAGTATATATTTCAAGTCAGTACAAAAACAGTGAAAACTAGACTTATGATGCCCTCGGGAACTAACAGTCCACCAGCAGTGACACCGGCCTAGTGGTTATAATAAATATAAAACATATATACCTTTTCATTTTGTGCACCAGATGCGCATTTCGACAACTTATGTCTCTTCAGTGATGCTCGTGGCCGAATTGTTGGGATTCTCATTTTAAATAAATATTTGAAGAGCAGTATTGAAACCAAAATGACCGAAAAAGTGAATCAAAGAATCAATCTAAGGACAGAGCTATGCATGAGGGAGATACAGTATTTAAATTTCCTAATGTGAAAAAGCGAACAAATTTGCTTCATATATTCAAATAATGTAGGATCTATTGATTGGGTCTCAAACTGAATAAACTACATAAATTTCAAAGAAATGTCTGAACGCAAATCCGGAAGGTATTGTAGTAGTATCTAGAAGAGTAGGATTAATGGATAATTCTTTAATTGTTCCTCATACATCAGTTTCTAAATATCTTTCATTCATGCCAACTTTTCATTAATTATTTACTGATCATCATGTTTGGAAAAGAAATGCTTGTATTCATATAGGAAGAACAGTTTTGAGATGTAATATGTATTGTTAGTGTAAGCTGTTGCCATCATGTTTATTTAAGTGTGAAATGTTTTAAGAAGGGTGAGGTAAAGCTGTTATCAGACGATAAGAACATATAAATTTAAAGGTATTAATCGATTTCTAAAACATAATCTATATTCATTGGTGACACCTCGTCGTACTTATTACGAAGATAATAGTTATTTACTGTGGAGGAAGGCAAAAAATGTTACATATATATTGATCTCCAAGCTCACAAAGAATTATCGCTATTCAGGGTGGATATTCCATGGTAGATGAGATCTGGTGATTGTTAGGAGTATCCTATTTGACTAAATCAATCTGCTTATTCATACTATGATAATAATATTAATGTATAGTTTATATAAATCATTTTATGTGACGTTTCAGATCTTGATAATTCGTAACAGAACTCTGTTTTATCTGATATATATATATATATATATTATATATATATATATATATATATATATATATATATATATATATATATATATATATATATATATATATATATATATATATATATATATATATATATATATATATATATATATATATATATATATATATATATATATATATATATATATATATATATATATATATATATATATATATATATATGTATATATATATATGTACATATATATATATATACACATATTTTCCGGATAAAACACCACGGAACTTTGGCATACTAATACTTCTTGAGCTTTTATGCAAGCATTTATTTTGTCCTTATTGAAGCTACTGTAGAAATGTTGTATTCATCAACTTGTTACTCGTTAAATACTTTTAGTTCCTGAACAAAATCATTAGATCTCCTTTCTTTGTATTTGATTTAAATATTGTTAAACAGAAAAGTGACATGTGACATTGTCACATACAACAGCATGCCATGCCGGACGTTCACCAGCTTAGACAGATACACAGTGGCGGTTAATGTTTCCTTTTTGATAAGTGGCACCACCATCGAAACCTTAAAACACATATTTCGACATTGCATACATGAATATTGATTAATATTTTGTTGAAAGTGCCGCAGACATATGATATTAAAATAATATACAAGTGAAATGATAAATGTATAAGTACAGTGATATGCTATATAAATATATCAGTAAAGTGATGATATGCCAATTCAATAGTAAACTGATAAAACATAACAAATTATTAGTTAAGTTAGATAATATGGATCTGTATTAGTAAACTGAAATTATATACAAGTATATCAGTTATGAGTAAACATATATACCTAGCATATAAGTATGAATTGTATCTCAACTCATAAGATTATTTAGATAAACTGCAACTCGTGAACAAGCTTTTGATAGAGCCATTTAGGCTAGGCCTATCAACCTTGGTATATATACTCCTTTATAGAGGAGATTAGGGGTGAAATGTCAAGGTGAGGACCTTAACATTGTTGATAAAATTCATCTTGTAATGAATACACATTTTGTACAAACAGAACCATTCGAACTAGAGCCATCAAACTCAGTACCTATACTTTTTAGATAAATTTTGCAGCTGTTTTTGACCCTCAGTAAGAGTTACTTTTGCCCTTTGTAGAAAGTTCAGCCCTAAAATTAACAGAAGGGCGTATTTCGCAAATAAGGCGTTGCTCTTGTTATATGTAGTGAATAACGTGAACTAGTGCGTACGTAGTTTGAATATAAAATATGATTTTATCAGGGATCATTAAGCGAGATGTTACCACTCGCTGCATAAAATGTCATCATCTTAAATACTGAATGGATGATAGTATCAATTCTGAACTTAGAAATCAACTAAGCTCACGTAAAACATGCGGTTGTTGAAATACAAAGTGAAAACGCTGATAATCAGTGTATCTTTAATTATTTCATATTTTTCATTAAATGGATACATTTTTCCAATAAATAAAAACATTAAAAACCAGACCAGTTTCTTAATACAAACGTGGTGGCTTAAAAATGATATTATTCCAAACAATACAGAATATTTGTGGAGAAGAACCAGGCAATGGATTAACACGGAAGAACTGTATCCGGAAAATGCAAATATCGAACCGATTCTAATCTCTATGAGGCATGCAAAAATTGTGAAAGTTAAACCATTGTATGGTGGGTCAAGTCTGAAGTGGATACTTACTTTAGAGGGCAATCAGGCAGTTGTATTTAAACCATATCAAATGTAAGTAATTAAAGATATTGATCTCAAATTAGGGATGGAAGAATATCTGTCACATTTTAGAAGGAGAACTAATTATTTTTGGTCCATAAAGTTGTTTTAACTTTATACTGTCGTATACAAGGAAAGTGATAAGAAATACTTCTTATCAAACACTTTACTCCAGATGATATATCAATAATTTAATTTCAACTGTATCAACGTTTCTGATTAGTCTTAAACTTGACGTTAATTCAGTCATGCAAACTTTCTCAAGGGGATACGCTCACAGTTACCGGAACTACTTTTGTGGATCAGAACAATGTGGCATCCATCGCCAGTGATACATATGGGAAAAATAAAAGAAATTTCTAACTTTTAAGACCTTTTATTTTCCAAATGCCGCAATGCCTCTAATGCCGCGTTTATCTGGGAATAATTCTGACTGCTCGAGTTTCTCAAAATTCCAGCAACTTTATGTCCGCAGAATTTATGTCTAACTCTTCTTTCGCAAACTGCACATTTTAAAATCAATAATAATATTACGCTTTGACTTCTCAAGTATTGCTGAGCTGGTGACTTCGGCCGTTTAGTCCATTACCATGGTCAATCAGCTGAAACATAATAATCCGCGCTAAATTTGAAATTGTTATTTAATTTAGAACAAATCGTATTTTCAAGAGTTTCGAAATTATACTTATCTTTTACTTGAATTAAAAGCAATGTTTCAATTATATTGTACTGTTATACAGATTTGAAGGTGTTTTGACCGACGCACATATTATAGAAACATTCCTTAAATAACTGATAACCATGATTTTGTGATATTTATTAGCAACATTTAACCATCTGAGTCTCAGTTAACCAAAGGTAATACATCTAACAAAGAAACGACATATACATTATGGACATATACATTAGATTATTGACAATGATATACATACAAGAATAGTTCTTATAATTTCATGTCATCGGGTTAAAAAGTAGTCAAATGCCTTTGATATCGACCTGACATTCAGTATGACATTCAGATCATCACAAAGAGCATTAGTTCTGTATTTGGTTTCTGTAGAATCTTATTCAAGCACTCTTACTGTTAGTTGGTACTTCTACAGATTAGAGACCTCATCTTGTTTTCAAATGGACAGAGCATGGTTGGCTTGTGTTGATGTCACTATATCCTTGATATAAAACGTTTACTTTATAAAACTATCCATGTTGATATTTATATGATCTATCATATTGAGTAATCTATAATCCTTGGTCTCTATATGGATGGTTTTATATGTGTGTCCGTTGATTGTACTGATTTTCTGGTGAGTAGGAAAGTTGACCTGTTGATAGGTCAGCCGCACTAAATGAGTGACGATTGTTACTTCAACTGATTACTTAGTTGGTACCGTAACTGCATTTCTTGCTTTACAATCGAATATATTTGTGATTTTTATGTGCTTTTTCTTGGTTTCTGTGCATGTCCTAGGCGACTCTTCTCATACAGCTGAGTTAGATTTCTTTGGATGTTTTTTTTGTTTTTATTTTGTTTTGGGTGGGGTTTTTTTGGTTTTTCTTTTTTAAATAAACAAATCTCAGCATACAACATTGGACGATTTATTATAGTTACTGTATATTTTGAACTTTGTAATATTTCGAACAGGTCAGGCATTTATTGAGGTTTTCTTCAAAAATGTACTTAACTGCATAATTTCCCAAAAACAGACCAAAAACAGACTTAAAATGTTATCATATATAGACTGAGACATATTTATGGAACAATAGTATATAAACTTAACAAGGAATAACAGTGATATCTGTTAATCCAATTTAATGCGAGTTAAGTAGTGAGAGTTACCTCCCGTTGTCCATTTATGTAACATAAATGCCGTGATATATATATATATATATATATATATATATATATATATATATATATATATATATATATATATATATATATATATATATATATATATATATATATATATATATATTGTTGTTTGATTGGTAATTGTGAAACAATGATATGTGACGTTATAGCATCTACTACTTCTTTCTTGACAATAACTTTGAGCGAGCACCAACCTGTTGCTTTTTAACTCGGAGATTTGATTTTGACATCTTTCTGTTACAAGAACCATATGGCTAAAGTAAAATACGAAAATCATTGGTGTCACATGACTATGGCACTAACAACAATGTACCACAGTGGACATTCACGGACCCCTGAAATTCAGAGGTGAGACCAGGTGTCCGGGAGGAGTGAGCGTCTCCTGTTTGGCTAGCCACACCCGCCGTGAATGTCCTGACATACAGACGAAACAGTAAAAAAACAAAACAAAAAAACAAAAAAAAAAAAAAAACAAACAAAAAAAAAAAAAAAAAAAAAAAAAAATGGGCGAGGAACCAAAAACTCACCGTCGGTCTCTAAAATCTAGGACTTCGGGACCGACAGAACCGCCCATGTAGGTAGCCATTAAGCCATGTGTCTCGAATCCCCCTCCCTTGGACAACCCCATGCCTACATTGGACAGTATGACCGCCTCCAACCACACCCTTGCAACGCTAAATGTGTGTAATGTTCTTCAAACTCCCAGATGCCATCATCCGGACAACCTCTACCAATTGATTTTGCAACCATGCCAGTGGCGCCGCCACTTCATGAAGGTAATAATACTTTTTCTCGTCATTGCATGTACAATCAAACCATGAATTGCAGTCGGACCACGTGGACAGTAACCCTCTGATTCTACCTAGCATCTTTGATAAAGTGGGCGATCATGTTACAATAAAGCTTAGGGAGCAGATTTAGGAAGGGTGATTCGTGTATCTCTCCTTTCTCTGTGCGCGACTTAAATTCTGAAAGGGAGTTGAGTGGGGAGATTATCATGAAGAATGGGAAACTCACCATACAAAAACGAAACGTAACAAAGCCACTGTACAACATCCACATGTGGACTTCTGCCTTTATAATTTATATGGGCATTTTTGTTGAGAGACACCCAGCACGCATCCAGGAAATGTTAAAAAATAATCGCGACATAAGACATGCCGCAAGTAGGGCACCTTCCCCATCCGCATGGGTGAAATATGACGAACAATTTCGTCTTAAAAAAGCTAACTAGCCCATACATCTTGGGGAATAGTGGATACTGAGCTCTGGTTGCTTTGCATGAGAAATATTTATGGAACAATAGTATATAAACTTAAACACATAGGCACAAAACTAAAAGATTTCAATTCATATATATATAAATATATATGTATGTATTTTGTTTCAGACACCCAAGAAACGATATTAAATTCAAAAAGAATCGAAAATGTAATAGGGGCCATGAACATCCGAGATCTGAAATTTCAGCATTCTATATTCACAAGTAAGTACTTAATTAAATTACAACCTTTTTAAGTAATGGTGTAACAGATTTTTAAATCTTTTGTGATAACTAAAGTTTTTATCGGTCACTTTGATAATAAGTTTGCAATACAAATGTGTTAGACCTCACATTATTTGTCGAAATGCGCATCTCTTACATTTTATATACATATACTTAAAAGTATGATTTGTTAAAATCCATCATTATTGTTATTTTTTGCTTCGCAAAAAGGTGGCAACAGAATAGATAAACTATATACCTCAAGCATAGTTGTGTCCTTAAATTGGTTCTTTTTCTCTTTAGGTCACTTTTGGTGATGAGTTTGTTCTTCAACTATTCTACTTTAGATTTCCACTGTTTATGCCTTGAGCATCAATGAAGACACATAATTTCTTTAAGGTGGAAATAAATATAAAATGATAAGAAAATAATACCCTGTATCAACACTTTTCCGGATAAGAGAAGTTTCATATGAAATGAGATGCAAGGGATGCTACCTATAAGTACTCTGTTAAATTCATAATGCCGGTAAATAGGCTCCATTATAAAAACAGAACAACTGTGTTAGCTTTTACCGGCTGAATACAACGAAGGAAAAGACCGAAGACATCTGACCATGCTGTATGACACAATCCACAAAAAATATGGACATGCAATATGATTATAGTCAAATAGACACAGAAAAACGGCATTACAAAAACATTCAATTGTATTATAGTTACGGTATCGACTTAGGACGATCAGTTATTAAAGTAACAATTGTCACTTTATTGATGTGGTTTACCGTGATTTCGGGTTTTCATGCAATGAATACTTATCAACACATTCCAATGGTGTATGAATCTTCGTTTATATCAAACATTTGTTGTGAAAATCTGCATTTTATTAAGAAAAGATGTTCGAAAAATATTCACATGATCACATATATCATACGTCATCATATTGCCGTAGTAAAGATGTCCTGTTGTGACCTCCAAATCACAAAAGGCAGCACAAAAATATTCAATTGCAAAGCACTTGTAGTTCAGACTTAGGACAGTCAATAGAAATGACAATACCACTTAACTGGTGTGGCTAACTAATAGAAGGAAATTGCCAAAATATCAAATTTAGGCAAGAAAACTCGTGCGCCGTTTCATCTCAAGCAAGGGATGCTAACTTCTTCACATTCGAGTTTTAAACATTATCGAAATTTTATTGTATATCTTATTCTTCCCTAGATTTCAATTCTGTTGCATCTGCCTTCATTTAACAGTTCGCTATTTTAGAGCGTCTTCAAGTGTGTCAGGTATTCATCTGACGAATTTCATTTACATGAAAGCTTTAAAATATTTGATCCATGGTATTAGAAACCACAGACTTTGATTAAACGGTTGGTAAATCTCATTAAGAACTAGCGTTGAAGTTTTGTACTGTAACGTGTTGTTAACAAGAGTATTGCCAATCCCCAGTATATGATGTTTTGCTTTGCAAGTTGCTTGTTTCATCGCAGACTTAAAAACTTGTTAAAAGGATACATCACTACAGCGTTTGAGTGACTATTGGTACTTTATTTGACCGTCCGATGTTGGTACCACCACTTCATTACAATCAATTTCTGTGCTGTTAATGTGGTTATTCTTATATGTTCGTATCCTTGATGACTCTTGTCATACATCTGAGTCAGATGTCCAATTTTTTGTTTTTGATTAGGCAAATAGAACAATATAATCTGTTGCTCTCGTATTGAGCTTCGTTAGGACATTTTTTTGGGGCGTTTCAATATTACTAGTATTAACAAAGAAGTTAATGATGTGTCCTGTTCATTTTTTATTTGATGGCGCAACGTCTTGAACTACTTTTCATCTCTCGATCGTAACTGACACTTCTTTAGACTATGGTTCTCAGTTCATTCCATGCCTTCAGAAATAATCTTTCTTTAAATTGCATAAACTTTACGATTTTACTTCATTGTGGTACAATTATTGCTTGGTTACAGATCAAACATTATATGAGTATAACGTTAAATTAGTATGTGTCTTTTCGGTTTTATAGGACTAAGTACTATGTTATGTATAAATGTATAAGGTTTGATTGCTACAAGCGACCTCGTGGATTTTGGTTGCTAACTTGATTTTTATCATTGTTCTTTTGCTAATTTTGGGTTGGTTAAGGGAATGGTGGGGGAGTTTGGGTTAGAATTTCCAGATCTTAAACATTGTCCATTTTCTCCTGATGGTCACTTTTAACCAACAGGCTGTGCTTCACCATACTTGTTTACTACATAGTTGTGTCATATGTTCAATATTTATAATGTGTTATCATAATAAAATGCAAGACGGCGGATCCAATTTTTGGAGTAAAAAGGTTGGGGAAATCATGTGTGTGATCTTTTGACCGCTAAGGTCTAAGCAGCTTCAGGGCGGTACCTGATGACGGACCAGGGAGAGAAAGCTCCTGCGATTTAATTGTCAAGGTGGACAATTTCACTTTTTGTGCTGTTGTTATGCTTTTTCCATACTTTGTTACTCAGTTTGTCATTCAGTTCAGTTTGATCTGATCTTCAAATTGATTTGACTTATCTGATTTGCAAAATCCTCATCTCATCTCTGGTACATTACCTCTATGACAGTACCGGAGCATCTATAGGCGGATCTAGTTAAAAAAAAAGAATTGCTACCTACCATAAATGCTTTTTAGAAAAAGTTTGTGTTTGAGCCCTTAATCTAGTGAAAATGACCCAGAGAAATAGATGTACGATTATCAGATAATACTAGTGAGTCGCGAAAATCACTACAGATAATAGTCTTTTTCTCTTCTATTCTCTTTTTTCTCTTATCTATAATGTTTTTGTTTTTTATTCAGGGAGATGGATTTGAGTGGTAGTGTACTCTCCCCTCCTCCCCTCCTCTGAATCCGCCCTCGAAATGTTCATGTCTTCTAAAACCTCAGTTTCAGTGTCCTGTTTCACTCATACAATTTACATGCCAAGATAGCATACAGTTGCCGACAGCAAACACGCTAAACATGTCATACTTAGAAGTCATTTAGAATCATTTCTGTAGCCGTTAGAAATTAGATAAAGAAAATCAATCTGCTGAGTCAACTGTAAATACTTTGTAAGGACTGTGTAGTAATTTAGTAATTAGTATTTATGAGTTATGTCAAAGGAGAAATTTTCCCTTAGGCAACTTCTTTCTTTGCAAAAATGAAATAAATAAATAAATATATATATATATATAAATATATATATATATATATATATATATATATATATATCTGTGTGTGTGTGTGTGTGTGTGTGTGTGTGTGTGTGTATGTGTATGTATGTGTATGTGTGTGTATGTGTGTGTATGTGTGTGTGCATGTATGTATGTATGTATATAACAGCACAAGAAAGCGTGTGTGTGTATGTGTGTGAGCGTGTGTATGTACATATGTATGTATGTATGCATGTGTATATGTATGTAAGTTTGTATGTGTCTGTGTGTTTATGTATGTATGTATGTATGTATGTATGTATGTATGTATGTATGTATGTATGTATGTATGTATGTATGTATGTATGTATGTATGTGTGTGTGTGTGTATGTATGTATGTATGTATGTATGTATGTATGTATGTATGTATGTATGTATGTATGTATGTATGTATGTATGTATGTATGTATGTATGTATGTATGTATGTATGTATGTGTGTATGTATGTATGTGTGTATGTATGTATATAACAGCCAAGAAAGCGACAAGCTACATGTACACTAAAGTAAAGAAAAGTAACTTGCATTGACTCACGGTTGATCCTACATACTGGAATAGTAAACGCTGTTGTTACATTTCCTACTTCCTTTGTGGTGCAACCATAGCTATAAGTAAGTCTTAGAGAGGAGAGTGATTTTTCCCATTTCTTCAATACTTGGAGTTTGCTTTTGAGGAAACTTGGTTAGAATTAAGTAAAGATGGTTTTGTACAATTTTGATGTTAAAATGCTTTAAAGAAACTAAAGACTGAAGATCATCTACAAGCATAATTTAATATCATTATGTGCAATGTATTCTATGTCTCAGGTAAGCGATGTAGGTACACTTGGGTCTCTTGTTATATGCTTACTCTTGTTCTGCATTTCCATGACGACCTTTTGATTTAATTTCACCTTTACATTCCCTACTGAAAATTTGAATTAAGTAGCCAGCTATCCGTTTGTTCTTTTCTCCATTTCGTCTGCTACTGAATATCTGAGTGAAACGTAATTTAATTATCACAGGTAACAAACAGTGAGGTGCAGTCATGATAAAACACTATGTTAACGTCGCGTTAATGTGAAGTTTGCTTTCCTCGTGCGCTCAAGATTGCTGTGTTAGCGCAGAATCCCACGTGAACTTAATTTCGAGACCGCGTAAACGCGCTTGACAGCCACGTTCGCTTGCTTACAACTTTTAAAAACCTGTATTAAAATGTTCATATGGAAGTATTTGAAGGAGATTCGATATATACATTGTATATGAAAATATAAAAACAAATTAATGTGTAAGCAAACTATTTAGAATTAAACAAAACCCTTCCGAGTTAAGGGATGAATTTTAAAAGTATTGAACGGAATTTCCGAACATTGACTTTAATGACATTTATTCTTTTTTAAGGATAATAATAATAATAATAATAATAATAATAATAATAATAATAATAATAATAATAATAATAATAATATTAATAATAATAAAAATAATAATAATAAAATAATAATAATGAAATAAATTATTAAAGACAATAAAAATGATGATAATTATTATATTCATATCATATAGAATAGCTTAATTAAGGATAATAATAAATACATAAAGAAGAAATACATGTAAATACATAAATAAATTAGTTATGATAATGAATAAACAAATAAGAAATAAATACATAAACGAACTAATTGAAAATAGATAAATAAATGAAATTAGAAAGGTATTATGTTAGTATAGATTGTCGAAGGTTTTTCATAAATAACTTATTGCATGTCTACGCGATAATTTCCTTTGTAATATTACATATGAAATCTTTCATGCAGGGTGTCATTTTAACATTACATTTAATATACATTTTTATGGCGACATTCGCGGTAATTCAATTAGATCCATTTTATTTTCTCCATTCGCACTGCATAGAGAATTACAAATACAGACATGTGAACGTGCGACTGGACCGAGCGCACGCGGGAATAAATCGAATTCCATCCCGCGTTAACGAGAGGAGCGCACGCGCGATCGGTCCAGCAGTCCTAGCGCCTGTGCTAAAGCGGTCCTCGTGACCGCTTTTCGCGGTAACGTGTATGTTATGTTAGGACTGCACCCATCTGAAAGGTTTATTTTATATTGCAGTATACTTCAGAAGAGGAATTGTCCCTATACAACGTCGCGTATACTTGATTTAGAAAAGGAAATTGTTCCGCTTATATCTAGCATAGACACTCTGCAGCTACAACGCCACCAAAAGAATAGTATGTTACTAATAAACTAAGATGAAATAAAAACTGAATGAGTCTTTCAAAGTTTTATATTTTAATCAAAGCAAGAAAATTGACTTATTGGCACTAAATACGTGTTACGAGTGTAATCTTTCTCAGCTTTGTCGATATACTATTGTATGAATATATATCCACAACAAAGATGTAGGCAATATGTTGATTAAAACACGTTTACTTTTTAGAATTTCTCATTTAGTACAGTGAAATTTGAACAATATTTTATACGATTCACCGTGGTATTGCTTTAAATCCCGACTTATCATTATTCCAGCTTCCCAGTTGTGTGTATATGCCAGGTGTTTTCTATGTCCGCATATGTACAACGTATCTTATTGTCCTGTTGATAATATGTTATATGGATCGGTAAAATTATGGATTAATCGCTATATTCACTCCATACCTAATAATGATAAGTCTCATCATCTATATGGAAATGTGGAAAAAAAGCAACACAGGTAATGTTATCATATGAAATATTTTGGATGTTACGTAGAATTGCTCATTGTACTTACTGTACTGTTTTGTTTGTTATATATGTTATTTTTGTGACAGTGACATTGCATAATTCTCATTGTTTGGCTACATCTTTTACGATGGTATATCAGGGAAATGTTGAAATTTTTTACTTTGATTTTCAAACGCTTCTGTAGCCAGGAATATTCATCAGGGTATCAAATAATTCTGAAGTCACGGCAGTGGATTCAAAATTTAAATTAAGTTTGGAATAAAGGTTCGGAAATTGAAGATTCTTCAAATAACGAATCATTAGTTATTCCATCCATAGTTTGATATAGGGAATAACAAACGGAACACGAGATTCTCTCCACCAACAGGAAATAGAACAATCTTAATTAAATGATTCAATTCAACACCCAGCACTGATTTTTAAATATTGGAAATCTCTTGTCAAAACAATGAACGACACAAAGCATCTGACTGTGAAGACTTAAAAGTAATAAATTGTCATATTAATTGACAACATAAGAAATCCGATTCGACCAAATGCCATTTGATATGTATACTTTCATTTTTTATATCAAAAAGGTGAGTTTAACGCACACTAGTGTCAACATTAATACACGAATAGCATACAAACAATTGTTGATTCTATGGTTCATAGAAAATATTTATTTTGTACACTTCAAGTTTAGAAAGTACATAAAACAGGATATAAATTTATCATATATTTATCTTTGTATTTCGCTTGAGCGGATAAAATGTTCGATGATCTATTATTTCAGATATAAAATGCTGTGGATCGGTGATTCGGAGTACGGACGCGAAATCCAGAACAACACTTATTACTACAATAACAGTAGACTTTTCCTAGAGATGTGTGACATGAGTGTCATACAGTTCCTGGTGGCAGACATAGATTTCAAACCTGTATACATATCTGTTTCCGATCAGAAATTGTTATTGGCAATGGATTACGGATTAGCGTAAGACATATATATATATAAAGCACAAATAGAATCAGTGAAACACCTGGGAGTACTATGCACCTTGGATCTCCGAAGAAATACCTGTAGAAAATAATGACAAATTAGACAAACATATAAAGCTCAAAGACACTACAGCTAACAAGGCACCCACTATTTCACTTATATTCGTTCCCCGTCTGGGACTCGAACCCACGACCTATGGTACCGAATCACCTAGCTGTCATGCATCCTATATATATATATATATATATATATATATATATATATATATATATATATATATATATATATATATATATATATATATATATATATATATATACATGATGTGTAAAACTTACTCAGTTCGATTCTTATTACAGGATATACGAGTTTTTCATTTTTACAGTACTTATTATAGATGAATATGTCATATTGTAAAAGCAATCCAAGATCAAGAATAAATACATACAATAACCAAGAAATCCGAGGCAGCAACATAGCAGAATTTAGAAGTCATATGCAGAAAATAGGTTATATATGATCAATAACAGTAATAACTGAAGTAGATAAACATATTGAGAAAGATATAAGAACATTTATACGCGTCTATACATTTCTTTAGTAAGACTGAACGCTGATACAGCGGATATTCAAAGTATTAGTTTTTGAAGAGCAAACAATCTGACCTAAATATAATCTCCAAAGAACCGATCAAAAGATAGCGGTGTTACAATCCATTTTGCAATAAAACCAGTTTTGCAATAAAATCATTACAAAACGGGGTTAGGTGTCTTATTGCAAAGTGAAATTTTGATAACAACTCTAACCCGTTTTGTATTAAACTTTTCTCAAAACATTTATGTACTGAAAATGACTGGAAACTATATAATCAAGTTTCAAGACATGATATGTTCAGAAAGACAAAAAGAAAAAAAGAAGTATGTTCTTACATTAAAAGTTATGAAAAGTGATCGACTTCATGAAAATGTGTGTTTATACACCTCAAAATATGTATAGAAAGTGATTTCAAACACGTTTAATCATTGAACGTCAAAGACTTTCTTATCAGACTATATATTCACTTCTTTTTACGCCCGACGAAGTGGGAAGCATTATGGTATGGTGCGTGTGTAGGTCTATGTTTGAGCTATGACCGTCAAAATTGGTACACATACTCTGTGGGCAAGTAGACGCCACACATTGGTCACGGGTAAGCAAGAAAGAGGCCGAACTGTTTTAATTAGGACCGTCAAACTTTCTTCAGATACTCGTTATGGCAAAAGGACGACACCTATTGTTTTGCAGTCAGGGATCAAAGGTCAAGGTAACATTCTAAACATTGTTGTTTGATATTTTAGATAAGATACCGACTAAAAATTTGAGCTGGTTCTGTCACACACATACTCGTTATAGAGTGTCGAGAACGACACCTATTGTTTTTAAGGTCAGGGATCAGAAATAAAATATAACCTCTTTTGCATTTTATATGGTTTATTATTATTATTATTATTATTATTATTATTATTATTATTATTATTATTATTATTATTATTATTATTATTATATGATACATGCATGTATAGACAAACACAATGTTACACAACAACTTTCAAACATATCACACCCCTCACTTTTCATCATGTAAGGAAACCCATTCTTTTGCATATAACAATGTATAATGGTGATTTATAATGCACTAAGATAATTTAACTGCATATATACATATCTACATCTATTAAGTATGTGTACCAATACACTAATGAATGTATTAAACAATTTATAGATAAACGTATTATATAGATGTAAGTAAAAAAAACTCTTACAACTCATTCGTACCAATTAACATCATAACTTGAAGAGACATAAGTTGTCAAAATGCGCATATGGTGAACTAAATGAAAAAGTATATATGTTCTATATTTATTGTATATATTATGCAAATGTCTTGTATAATGTTACAACACTATACATTATATATCAAATTTTGATCTATTTTTTAATAAAACAGTAAAGTTTCCCCATTTTTTTACTGAAATTGCTCCATTCCACATTTTTCTGATGGATAAATTTATTATTTTTCATATAATTTTCAACAAACCCTTTAGCACCTCTAAAACTTGTGATGCAGTTTTTCATTTTCTGAAACAAATTACTAAATCTTTTTCTATTACTTTTGCCAAAAACAATATCAATCTTTTGAATGTAAATATCAATATTCAAATCACTTTTCGTTCATGTCACAACATTTTCACATATTATAGATATCATATTAAATGGCCAAAAATGTGAAGAATTTTTCTGTTTGGCTTTTACAAAAAGTGCATAAATTTAAATTTCTAAGGCCTACCTTACATAATAAGGAATTTGCACCTAAAACTCTATGAATTATTCTATATTGAAACCATTTTAAACTAATACCATACCCTAAATATTTAATTGAATCATTTTGTTTATGCCACCATTTTCTGTCAGGGTAAAAATTAAGTTCACTTGGCCATTTTCTTTCACTCTTTGGTATATCATATATATCATTTATAAAAGTATCATAAATATACCTTACACCCTTTGAAGTATTTAATAAAACATCAATGAAGTTTGGCCTAAATGGAATTTTCGTATTTACATATGTCATATCAATTTCTTCATTTATACCATGAATACATTGTATGTGATAAAAGTAGGATTAAATCCAAATTTATTACAGAAATCAACATACTGTAAAACATTACCATTCTCATCTAAATAATCATATATGCATACAATACCTTTTTCAAACCATTGTTTATGGTAAATTGAATTTCCATTTATTTTAATTCTATCATTTTACTAAATGGATTCAAAGCCTTTATTGTCACTTTTATAAACAACATTTCTAAATTGATGGAAAGATATAAATACATCTTTCCAAAAAATGATTTGTTGTTGTTTTAGCTTAATTCATGAAATACGAGCAATCAAAATTCAAATGATGATTAAAATTCGTTGGAAGTATGTCTCGTAACAATCTATACCATGACGCCTCATGTGCATATGCTATAATCCTACACATCCATGTTATTTTTAGACTTTCAATAAAAGGTCACACACATATCATGCGTAATCCTCCTTTACAATAACCTTGTGTAATAGTTTTCCTTGCAATTCGATCTTTCTTATTTTTCCAAGTATATCTAAATATTCTAATATTCTCTCCAACTCTTTTATGAAATCATTTCTTCGTTTAGGTAGACTGATAAATAAATGAGTTAATTTTGGCAATAATATAGATTTTACTACTGTTATCTTGCCAGCTGGACTTATAAGACGTCTTGACCATGATTTTTTTCATATTTTTTATTTCTTCTAATTTACTTTCATAATTTAAACTGATCATATTTTCTAGATCTACTGTAAATGTTAAACCAAGAAAGGTAAAGGCCTCTTGTGACCATCTTAAATTGTAATCATTAGTAAAATTGGCAGCAGAATAGGGAACCTATTTTAATGCATGAAGTTTTATGATAATTTAGCATAAACCCAAAATATATTGAAAATTGCTCTATCAGTGACAGAGCAGACTTGATGGATGATTCAGTGCCGTCTAACAGTATTGCTGTATCATCAGCATCTTTAGCCAGTTTATATTCTATGTTTATAATCTCTATTCCTTTGCTGTTTTTGTTTTTTCTTCACATTGCCCCCATAATTTCAACGCACAAAAGAAATATTTAAGATGAAACCAGATCCTCTTGTCGGCAACCACGCCCAATTCTGAAGTAAGGAGATATTTGACCATTTTGTATGACACATAATTTAAGGTTTGTACAGAAAACATTAATCGAATATATATTTTCACCAAAATAAAAATAATAATAATAGCAATACCAGCTGATTTTGTCTACTGAATAAATTGTTTTTTTAGGAACACCAAATGATAGAGCTTGAAAAAAGCTACAAACAGTATTTAAATCATGAAGATACCTTGTGTGGTTAAAAAGTTATGACATTTTGAAGTTCCAAATTTTGTATGTTTTTTCGGACAAATTTACCAAATATTTCGTGTATTTCTATGTCGTGCGACTGACCCGAGCGCCATACAAAATTTCTAATTTCAGCTGCCATTTTTTTATTCCTTGTCCTATTTGGATGAGACTTGGCAGTCTTATGTAAAATCACCTGCTCTTTATCATGGTGCTATTTATTTCATTCTATCTCTATCTATAAGATCAATAATAAAATAAACATGATGTAAATTTTCAACATTTATTGTTACATTAAGTGTCGGTCAAAAATCCTACGAAATATTTATTCCATACAATATTTCAGATCAAATAATCACATTTATTACTCATTTGTATACATAGTTATAATAAATATAATATAATATGAATATAATAGATATATATCTTTCCTTATTTTCAAAACAGAAAAAAATAATTATTCGTGAAAATGATAATCTAAAATTTGTGAATATGACAACAATTCATGGGAAATAAAAAGAAATCACATAAAAACATTTCATGTTTTGTAAAGAATTTTTTTTTAAAAATATCAATCAGGTTATTAAATTGTTTGCCTTTAAAATCTAGATAATTATTTTCATTAATATTTGAATTACATGTATATGCTTAAATATCTTAAAATAAGGAACAAATATTGATGTAATAATTTTTCAATCAATACTGATACAGCATATAGCAAATCATTTTGAAACACTACAGATGTTCAATTTACAGGATTAAAGATTTATGGTGAAATATGAAAAACCCAATACATTTTCCGTCACATGAACCAATTGAGCATGAATGATAAATTACAAGTAGAAATGTTCAAATTTGAAATTAAGCAAAAAAGTCAGCAGGATATGTAGTTTTGTTATAACCAATTAAAAAAATACTTCACAGAATTTCTCATACAAATCTTGAATATCTAGGTATTCCTTAATCTTCCACAATCTTCCAGAATTAAAACACTCTGGTACAAAACTAGATTTTAACACAAAATCTGATTTTACTCTTTGAATGTCTTCACGATCTGGCCACTGGTATATTCCAACTCGTCTAGTTGAAGTCATAAACCGTACTTTAATATAGTCAGATTCGGTCTCGTCAACACTTTCGACCACACCAGGATACCAAGCATCCTGATAAGCTATAGCAACATATTCACTGATCTTAGGTAAGGATTTAGGCAGAATGTTTGCAACCTGCTGACTTAAATGTTCTACAGCTGCATCGTGTTCGTTTTCAATGCTTTCGTCTCGGCGGCGATTGCACATACGACCATCGCTTTCACTTCCAGATCTCTTTCTTTTCTTTTTGACACTATTGCTCATCATGGATTTATGTATTTCGCTAAGTACTGTTTTTTCCTTGTCGATGTGTTCATCTCGAAGATGTTTTCCTTGCTTTCTAGCTACCTTCATCAAACCTTGACGTACATCTACAGTCATTCCTTGCAACCAGTTTATAAGGGAATGTCTATTTCTTTTTAGCAATTGAATGGAACTATGATGATGCATGGATGCACTAGGTCGCCTTCGTTGACTACTGTCAAGATCACCAAAATGGTGTTCACATCCTAGATTTGTGGGTTTAGCATACTTTGTTCTTTCAAGGTTTGAGTCTGTAGGCTGTTTGCAGTATTTTCCACCTGGGAGAAAGTCTGATAGCTGTTTTTGAATTGTCCTTTTAATTGCACTCACAGCAACCTGTATACACGAAAATAGTTCATCTCTTGTGTCATCCTCAGTAACAAAAAGGCTAATTGCAAGCCTGTTTCCATTTGGTACACTTGCTATGTCATTTGGATCAGTATCACTCCAATGTGAATCTTGGCGCAACATGATTGATGGTGTTTCGATAATGTTTGGTTGTAATGGTGTTTTAATAAATAAAAATAAATAAATGAAGCACTGTTTTGATAAATTTCCAGGATACAGGATACTGAATCGAAGGTCTTCTCAAAATGTATCATAAGTAGGAGACCTGGAATATTCCTTTAATTACATTTATGCATAATATCGTACAAAAGTGTAGTATTTTCATCGATATATCTTCCAGTTATAAGCCTTTTTGATTTTCATGAATTAAAGAAGGCAATACAGATTTTATCTTTTCAGCAATAATACCAGACAATATTTTATAAAAGAAAAAAGAGGAGTTACTGGCTCAGTTATGTGGCAGAAGTCACCATTTTGTCTCCAATTTTTTTATGTATACTCTGATTTTATTTCCTTTAGGTATAATTGACAAAACACATATTTTCTGTGACTGTGATAGTTCCCTCTTTTGAAAACTTGTTAAATAGAATCTATGAATAAAATTACCAAAGTCTTTCCAAAAGAATTTGAAAAATTCCGCTGTACAGCCATCACATCCTAGTGTCTTGTTAATCTTACACCTCTTTAGCGAATCTAAAACATCAGATTGTAAAATACTTTCCTCTAAAATACCCTTCTCATTTTCTAAACGTTGGGGAATTTCAAAATCATTTAGTTTTTCATTTAAATCAACATCTTCTAGTAAGTGATCTCTGCTACTATATAGCTCTTCAAACTAAAGTTTAATTTATTTAGAATTTCATTTTGTTCTTCTATTATATTCCCATTATCATCAATAAGTTTTGTAACGGTTTTATTTATAAAATTTCTTTTTTCCAAGTTGCCAATATATTTTGTGGGCTTCTTAATACTCTCTATCCATCCAGCCCTACATCTTAATATCAAACCTTCTAACTCATACTTTTAATGTCCTCAAGACGTTCAGTAAGTTCTGATAGTCGGTCAGATATTTGTTCATTATGAGTTTGATTATAAATATTCTGTAATTCTTTAATCTGTTTTTCTACATCTATTTTAGTTTTGTCTCGTTCTTTATTTTCCATGCGCTGTATGTAATTGTAACTCCTCTTGTGTTCATTAAAACTTTTTCTAAGAATAAGTCATATTCAGTTGTTAATTGTAGAAAATTATTTGGAATATTTTCAATCATATTATGCTGGATAGGCAGAGGAGAATATTCTCTTTTTGTATCCAAAATGCATTGCTTAACATATTCAAAGTCATTTAGCAGAGAATTGTTAAACCTCCAAAAACCTTTTCCTCTCTGAAAGTTGGATATTCGTATTTCCAATTCTTGTGTGAGTGATCAGTACGTTAATCTGGTTAAAGGTTTACACTTTCAATGAAAGACATCAGTCCTTAAGAAATCAAGAAATCTAGGCGTGCTTTTTTCTAGGTTTTTTTTTCTTTGCCATGTATATGCAGACTTTTCAGGATTGTATATTCTCCTTGGATCAACTACGTCTAGTTCATTTTTTAAATTTTTCAACAGCTGCCTGACTGTTTTTGTTGTTGTTATGTCCAAGTTCCAGTCACCGCAAATTATAATGAATTCATTATCAAATTCTTCAATTATATTTTGTAGTTTTTCCAAAAAAAATGTGGCGAATCTCTTTTAGGACCATATATATTAGGGTAATGTTAAATTTGTTATCTAATTCTATATCAATATCTAAAAGGTTTCCAGCTTGGTCTTTTTTCACTCTCCCAACATAATATTCAATATTCTTATTAAATAAGTTCAATACACTCCTTTTTCCGGGAGCTAATACATGTTGTAGGCCCCATTGAGCAATCACAATATTGTTATCATCATCAATTAGATGAGTATCCTGTAAACAATAAGCTGCAGATCTTTTTTTCTCTCAAAAAGTCAAATACATCTTTACGCTTTGTTACATCCCTTAAACATCTACGAAATCTTAATTGTTGCCAGTTGTGTATTAGTGTATATTAGGAATCGCTCTTCAGTGTTTTTATAATAGAGTCTTCCCTATACAACCCAGTTTTCCTGAAATTAGCTAGAGTTATCTCCCTCACTGGAGTACAACCGGTTTTGGTTATATGTTAATCAATGAATAAAGTGGTTGAAATCACTTTCTATACATTTTAGCTCACCTGAACTGAAGGCTCAAGTGAGCTATTGTGATCAATCGTAGTCCGTCGTCCGTGCGTCATTAACTTTTCACATTTTCGCCTTTTTCTTCAGAACAACTGAACAGAATTTGATGAAACTTAGTATGCATGAAGTACTCGTGGTTTCCTACAAGTGTTGTTGTTTTTCGTCCAGATCCGTCAACAGGTAGCGCCACCACAGGCAAAAGTATGGCACAGAGGGTACCCTCCATTAACAAACTTCTTCTTCAGACCGGGGGCATACAGAGACAAACCGAATGCATAGGAATGATCTACAGGGATGTGTTAAGAAGTGTTGTTATTTTTGGTTCTGTTACGAAATCAAATTTTTGACGTAATTTCGACATAATTTAGACGTAGTAATTTTCAATGCAGAAAAGTGTCATGTTTTTCATTTAATAGATAATAATGATTTCTTATCGACTATTTCGATCATAATTTTGGTATGGAATGTTATTGTGAAACAATTTTGTCAATATTTCAATTTTTGGATTTTTTTATGAATTTTTAAGACTTCAAAAAAAAAAAAGGGGGGGGGTTGTTTAGGCCATTTTCACATTTTCAACTTTTTCTGCAAAACTGTTCAATGGATTTTAATAAAACTTAGTAGCAATAAATCACTTATGATCCCCTTCAAATTCTGTCGTTTTCGTTCAGACCTCTTTACAGGTGGCGCCACCACAGTCAAAAGTAGGTCACAAAAGAGTACCCTACTTTGGCCATCTTCTTCTTCATACTGGCTGTATACAGAGACAAACAGAATGCATGGAAATGATCAAGGGGAATGAGTGAAGAAGACTTGTCATTTTGGTTCCCTTCCGAAATCAAATTTTAGAAATGTTGTCGACATTTTTTTTTTTTTTGGACTTAGTAATCTCAATACAGAAAAGTGTCGTATTTCCTAGTTAATTGATAATGATGATTTCTTATGGACTATTTTGATCATAATTATGGTAAGGAATGTTAGTCTGAAAGAATTTTGTCAATATCTCAATTTTTGGATTTTCTAGGAATTTTTTAAGACTTCCAAAATAAAGGATGTATAGGGACAATTCTTCACATTTTTAACTTCTGCTGTTATAACACATGAAAGATTTTAATGAAACATGGTTTAGATGAAAGAAAAAAAGAGGAGTTACCGGCTCAGTTATGTGGCAGAAGTCACCATGGAGCTATACAATACATGAATATAAATAATATAATAGAACATTTAACACATTACAAAAATATTTGATTGTAGTGCAATTACGATACCGACTTAGGACGGTCATTTAATTTGACAAAAGCCAAACAAATGGTGTGGTTAACCGGTTTACGGGCCCACCTTCCCACTCACCGTAACAGCAGAGCAATCAAAAGACGTACATTTCAAAATTTATAAATAATCCTCCATGTAAAGAACAAGGGTCATCAGGTATCGCATATTGAGAGGTCATAAAAATATAAACACGTAAGGTATTGTAAAAAACATAATGGTACAAAAATATATGCGACATCAACATGATAAACCGTGCTCTGCCAGTCTGAAAGCGAGCTAAGACCCTAGATCTGTAGGAGTCCCGACTAACAGTCAGAGGGGACGAGGTTCAGGAAGTACTATAGGTCCTCTATACATTTTGTACATTTCATCCAAATTAGTCAACAGATGGTGCCACCATGTCTAAAAATTAGGTCTCACAATGGTACATATACCAGTTGTTAATTAAAATATGGAGAGTAGCGGTTCAAATCCAACTGTGTTCAATTTTATTTTCATTTCTTTACACATCTAAATAAGTGTTTAGATGTTTCTCAACACTCAGCATATTAAATTAGGCAATTTAAAGTTGGATCTGGAGAATATTTCAAACAATTGTTGTTCATGACCAAGACTTGAAATCAGTCAACAAAAGGCCCCACCTAAAGAATATGACTAATTTGTTTCCCTGAATCACATCTTGCAGAGACAAAGCAAATACTTAATATCAAAATCACCTGGATGGATGTGGTGTTGTTGTTTTTCATTGTGGTCTGAAATAAAATTTGACATATTTTCAACATTTGTGTTGACTCAGTCACAGTAATGCAAAAATAAATAACTTCTTCCTTCCTGCATGACTGATAATCTAGGTACTCAGGTGAGCAATATAGGCTCACTTGGGCCTCTTGTTTCGATGTGTTAACAAATATATACATGTACTCGATCACTTTCCATAACTGTAATTTCAATGTCACACTTCATTTATTTTTCTGTACATCACGTCTTAAAACCTCAAATTGGGACTTATTTTATAGTTTCCAATCATTTACAATAGATATAAGCGATTTAAAAAGTTTATTGCAAAACGGGTTGTTATCAAAATTACACTTTGCAATTAGATTCTCCAACCCGTTTTGCAATGAAATTATTGCATTTCTGGATTTATGTCGTTCAATGATAAAGTGATTGAAATCAATATATATATAAATATATATATATATATATATATATATATATATATATATATATATATATATATATATATATATATATATATATATATATATATATATATATATAATCAATATATATATATATATATATTGAGGTGTTTTAACACATATTATCATGAAATCGATTGCTTTCCATAACTGTTATTGTAAGATCATAAATCTTTGTTATTTGTGAGGGAGATAGTACTTAGTTTTCTATCTGATTTTGTCATAGTAAATTAATGTTGTATATTTTCATTAGTCCTGAAGCTCTGAAAACTGGACTTGTAATTACCCTCAAAAACTAACAGTCCAGAAACAGCGGTATCGACCCAGTGAACATAATAAATAAATTTCTTTAATATTGCAGATTTTGTGATTTATCATGGAATACTGGGAAAATATACCTCTCATTGGCAATGATGTATCAGAACTGTCGGTAAGATATTAAAAAGACAGGAAAAACATACAAAAATGTTAAAGGATATAGTATCTTCTTTGGATATATCAGAAGTGAATATTTGCATAGCAAAAAATGTGATGAAGTTTCGACTTTATACTTTTGAAGAAATACTTTGTGTGTATGAATAAACTTTGGACTCGCATTTTTGTAGTTACATTAATACCAATAAATGGGGCAATTTCTAACACGTATTGAGCGGGACGCTTAAATCAAATGACGAGTTAGAATCAGGAAGCTTAAGTTAACGTTCACGCTATTTGACAATTGTGATTCCTTCAATATTTCTATGTTCAACTTCCTATGTTTTTATTCCAACATTTGTTTATTTGTATATTTGTGTATAAGCCTTCTAGGCTATCCAATATGCTACTCAGCAAATAATGATTACATAAACGGCAGTTTATTACTTCTCAAAATGTAACCAACGTAATTCAATTTTCAAATTTCCGCAAATTTAACAGTATCTAAAATGAACTTTGTTGCAAATACAAGTTTTCATTATCGAGTATATTGATTTATTTGTTAGTGTTAGATGTTAAATCAGTTATACACTTATACGATTCTAGTTTTGAATCAGACCAAGATATTACACTTCAATCTAAATGCATCTGTCTGATGTAATGGGAAGAAATTGATCCACTCGTAGAAGTGAGGGATGGTTTACTATGGCAGGAGGCCTCGTGTTTTACTCTCGTCTGCAAGATAGAACATTGAACTCGAACCCGGGGCATCTCGTCACGAGCTAAGTACCTAACCAATAGAGCTACGGCTGCCTACTACCTTTGTAAATAAGGAAGCAACCATTTAATATTAGGGGGAGGGCAGGAAGAATTTTGTAAGCCGGTGTAAGACAGAATTTTAATCCATATCCATATTCAATGGATTTTTCGTTGAATTATGACCCAACCTTGGTCGTTGAATTTTGATAATGCTGTTGAATTTTGACATAAATTTCAGTCAAAATTTTACAGAAAAAAAATTTGCAGACTGGTCATCATTCCACATTGAATTATGACCCCGGGCCATAATTTAACAGGGGCAGGCTTGGTGTAGTGGTTAAGCGCTTGGCTTAAGGCGCCGACGATCCGGGTTCGATTCCCGGGTTGCGCCACTATGTTTAAAAGGTTGGTTACCTCCTGCTTCCATGTCGCGATATAACTGAAAAATTTTTGAAAGCGACGTAAATCAATCAACCAACATTATTTATCATTTAATAATGTGGAATTATGACCCTACCTACCTGTTCTAAGACGCTATTATGTACTTACTTAAACCGACAGAAATAAAGATGCATATATTCGATCAAAGACAAGTATGTTAAGAGTTCAAATTTTATAACCCTACAATTCAAATGGGTTCTCCCTTAGTTCGCGTATTTTAAATGAGAAAGAGTGCGCATTTTGGAATCCGAGGAAGAACAGCAAGCGAGAGAACTGTATTTAATGGGCATATGAATGAAGTTTTTGAATAAAATATCGACCTCGATTTCTAAAAAAAATATTTCTATTTCTTTCAATTAAATATTTCTGAAATGAATGTACTTTAAATAAATGAAATTATATTTTCAGAATAAGTCGAAAGTTGTACAACAAATTACTAGAAGTACGATCAAGAGGATTTGCCAACTTATTTATAGCCGCGACACAACATGAAGTGAACGGACCACTTTTAAGTGAAAAAGAGTTGATGTTCCTGAATTCTCGACTCAATATTGTTCTATCCGTTGTTGAAATATGTGTTTCTCTCCATGGTGGACTCCAATTTGTAGTATATTAACAGATTTCTTTTTAAAAACCCAAAATTATTTTACCAATAGATAAGTTTTTGTACTACGCTTCATGCTTTTTGTTCAGATGTATCGAAATTCCTTCATATTATTGGGTTATAAACTTTATATCATCGATACTCTAATGACGTTTCCACTGTAGTAATATTTAATCGACTATCATGTACGTGTTTTCGGGTTAGACTTCATAATAATCCGATCTGCAACCATATAGAACAAGCATAAGTGGTGACATCTTCATGTCAAAAATTAAGTGAGCATTTTATTATGTTATTCTTAATACAGATGAAATACATCAAGGTTTGTTGGCCACGCATATCGGTTTGTATACGATGTATATCTATATGTGTTGCTTGAAATTGTGATTCATGAAATTGTGGTTCATGTTTATTTGTGGTTCATGTTTATTTGTGGTTCATGTTTATTTGTGCACCATATATGTATATATTACACACCCAATGGAGATTTACAAGATGTATTGATCGACGACTACGGTAGATTTGAATGCAATATGCGACATTTGGGGCTCGCATAGTGTAAAATGTTCTTGATAACATTTACATAATAATCAACAATATCATTCGAAAAAAGGAATCATAGTTAATGATATTTATGTAAACATATGTTATGTTAACGGATATCAGTTTTCTGTTTCATTTATATTGAAATATAGTTATCATTGCATAAACATAATGCACCCACAATATAGTACACAATATATAACCTTTAATATGTGACAGTCTCAATTTCAAAACAACCTGATCATAAGATCTATGCTCAGACAAAGTCATGAGTCTTGTCCTCTCTAACTGTGAGTCGGAACCCCTACTACTCAAAGAATCTAGCTCGCTTACAGACGGACACGGCACGGTTGAACTATGTTGATGTTGCCTAACATTTTTTTTTTGGACACTAGGATATTATTCAACTAAGCGTTTGCTGTAAAAATTGTAAGACGTCCCGTATTGAGAAATCTTTTTTTATCCTTGTTCTCTATATGGTGAATTATTTATAGATTTTCATATGTGAATCCTTTGATTGTATTGCTTTTGCTGTGAGTGGGAAGGTGGGCGCCCGTAAACCGGTTAACCACACGAATTAAGTGACTTTTTAAAACTTTAATTTACCGTCCTATGTCGGTATTATAAATGCAATACAATCGAATATTTTTGTAATGTAAACGCCTATATTTTTTTTCATGTAAAACATTAATGTTTATAAAATAAATCGATTAGAATATCTACTTGATGTTGTGTGATTGCGGTAACTTTCATGTTATCGGCGAGACAAATCATTCAACCATAACGTAATACTACTCACCTGCACGCTTTTCGAAAAGTACTCGGCCACGTGCTCTACATTGAATCATTTTCTTCAGAAATAACGTATACTGGTACCTAGTGCCCTTATCTATCCTGATTTAGACATTGTTTCATTAAAACTAACGCATGAAATGCCGAGACTGTCTGAGCAACAGAGGTATGCTGTTCTTGGCCTTGTAGACTCCGGCGTAAATCAAGGTATCATCGCAGGACGCTTCAACGTCCATTTGTCTACAATCACGAGACTTGTACGGAAGTATCGGAGCGCAGGAAGTGTTAAGGGTCGTCCACGAAGTGGTCAGCCACGCGTAACGACAAGACGTCAAGGCGTTTTCATAAGGCAACGTCATCTACGTGACAGGTTTGCGACAGCCGTAAGCACGTCAAGAGATGTGATAGGTCGTCACGGTAGGCAAATCCATCCCAGGACAGTACGCCGACGACTGAAAGAGCAAGGTTTGTCTTGTCGCCTTGAAAGGCTTGATCCTAACTCCTCGCCACCGAAGACATCGTCTGACCTGGTCCCGGAACATGCTTGCTAATCGACGTAATTGGCATGACGTAGTGTTCAGCGACCAATCAATTTGAATCAAAATTCAACTTGTCAATGGCTGACGGAAGACAGCGCATTTACAGGAGACGCAATGAACGTTTCGCCGCAAACTGCATATTTGAGCGTGACAAATTTGGCGGTATTGGCGTCATGGTTTGGGGAGCCATCAATCAACATTTCAAGTCATCACTGGTTATTTTGAGGAACACTCTTACCGCGAGTCGCTACATCGATGACGTTTTATTATACTTTATTATACTTTCTGAAAATCCAGGGAATTAATGTAATGGATATCCTAGCACGTTCTCCCGACCTCAATCCTATAGAGCACATGTGGGATGAGTTAAGGAGACGCTTACGTAAACGTACACACACACACACACACACACACACACACACACACACACACACACACACACACACACACACACACACACACACACACACATATATATATATATATATGTCATGCACACGATTAGCTAATGACTGGCTATCAAAGCTCTATTTTAATTTGTGGAACTCGGGTAGTTCAGTCGGTTAGAGAGTCGAATGCATATAATTCTGTATTCCAAACTGATAAAATTCGGAAGTGATTTTACAAAACTTTAAACACGGACTCTAGTGTTCATATCATAAAGAAATGCGAAATTTAGACATATGCTGTGAAATCATGCTTTTTGTTTAGCCATGACAGATTGGCGTTGCAAATGTATATGTCTATCTTAATAAATATAGAACATATATACCTTTTAATTCAGTGCACCATATGCGCATTTCGACAACTTATGGCTCTTCAGAGCTATGCATGAGGGAGATACTCCTTAGTTTAAGAGTGATTTACTTAATTTGATGACTGAAAATTTGAAGTATATATTTCATGTCAGTAAAAAAGCACTGAAAACTAGACTTATGATGCCCTCGATGACTATCAGTCCACCAGCAGTTACACCGGCCTAGTGGTTATAAGAAATATAGAACATATGTAACTTTTACTTTAGTGCACCATAACCTACAATGCCAAAGTTGCGTAGGAATGTCTTGATACATATTGGGTCGATAGACCATATTAGTTAAACTGTGCGATTTTCAAGTTTTAGTGGTCGTAGCAAGACATTATGGAATAATATATAAATTCATAGCTGCATAAAAAATACTAATGTCATCAACAAAGCTAGATGCTAGTTTATTGGATTTAAAAACATTTTCGTGATGAAACTAGTTAACCACATAGATTCAGAAAACGTAATTTTTGTTCTTATAGAATAAAGATTAAAGCAAGAACAATATGGCACCTGACTAAGCAGTATCAAGGAAGTCGCAATGGACAAGAGCAAAAACAACCGTTCGTTTAATTCTTTTTAAGTAATTCATCATAGTAATATAAGATTCGGATCATATAGCTTTTTAAAGATATTCATTTAGTAATTGCAATCTACATAAACGCAAAACTAGATTACTATGTGGCAGAAGTGATACTCCTTTAGAGTACAAAACGCAAACTAGATGACTATGTGGCAGAAGTGATACTCATTTAGAGTACAAAAAGGTTATTTCAGTAAATAATGTCACATGCGAAATATTGCATCAACCTCAACCTTTATTAAGTGACGTAGTAAGGGGAAATCGTCTCTTCATTTGTTGTTCCTATGACGTCATTCTTTACAGGTATTTGAAGAAGTATTTCAATATCCCAGGTGTAAACAATACTGATGATGATGATTTGATTTAATTCTAATTTAGCTTGAATAATTCAGAACAAGAATAAATTCGTGTACTTCCCTCTTTTCTTCCTATCTCTTCGACTCCATCACGTGTTTACATGAAGCCGGTGTGGCCTAGCGGATAACTTGCTCGGCTCGTGATCGAGAGGTCCCAGGTTCGACTCCCGCCCTGGGCACACCGGTGTTCTGTCTTTCGGATGAGACAGTAAAAACCGCGGTCCCGTGTCACGGTTGGCGTGGCACGTAAAAGATCCCTCACTGCTTCGGGTAGGTCCGTTGCAAAGGTCTAAATTTGTATGCAATGCATCGGGCAGATGCCGTCACCATATACGTGAAATAATCGTGGAGTGACGTAAAACAATATTCAATCGTGTTTACATGTCCAATAATTACGCCTGATATGTAAACCATTTGCTGGCTATATGTGTTCCTTCCAATAATAATTTTCTTTTTCTAATTGATATTAAAACGCATTTATAAATTGCCTTAAGATTTAAGTAAGACTTTTACAGTCTCATCAGTTGTAACTGTCAAATGTTACTAAATGGAGGAAATTGAAATACAAGCAATCACGGACCCTGTTTAAACAGAGGAGCATTATTTGCAGTCACAGAAGTAGGGAACGACACAATCCGTATATGTCATGATCAGTATAAACAATACAGTAAAGTAAAGTGGTAGTGTAGACGGTCTAACTACTCCGAAATCAGGGAGCCAACATGTCGGGCAACGATCGAATAGGTATTAATTCAATAAAAGAATATTACATGAACAAAAATTTGAATGCATTGACCAAATTGCTTTGACATCGTATTTACATACAAAGACATAATATAGAATGGTTAGTCATATATAAATGAGTAAATCGAACTTTTTGCGGAAAGTGAAGTTGAAATTTTGATAGTACATATAAAATATCTTCATATTAGATATTTCGTACATCAAAGTTGGGTGGTAAAAAAGAACGGGTAAAGGTTCATGCTCTTAATGTTTGGATATACGAGATTTTAAGGATTGTGGATATCCGTATTAAGAAATTTACGGAAAATCCGCATTTATTGCAACAGCCTAATACATTGACGGCAAATTCTATTAAAAAGAGCATAGCTGACTTACATGCTAAATATGTCTTTGTTCCTGCTGATGAAGCAGGTAATAACATAATAGTTGTTTGAAAACTATATTATTTTGAAGTACTTAAAAACGAATTAAACTCCACTCATACATATGTGGAAAGCCCTACCTCAGAGGACAGCGCCTTGCACGATCACCTCATGACCATGTCCGACTTCAAAATTAAAACTGATAAATCTGATCTATCAACCATATATTGGCTCCCAAAACTACATAAAAGTCCATATAAATCACGTTTCATATCTAATTCTAGCCACTGCTCTACTACGGTACTATCGAAACATATTACGTCAGCTCTAACTGCTATAAAAATATTGTGATGTCGCATTTCATAATAGTAACATCAATTACTTTTGGTCAATTAAAAATTCTCATGAAGTTCTAGACAAACTTATTTCACTCAATTTCAAAACGACTCAAATGTCTACATTTGATTTTTCTACACTTTATACATCTCTGCCTCATGATTTGATTAAAAGCAAGTAGCTGTCTCTTATACAATGATGTTCTAAATCTAAAACTTACATATGTACTTCCAGTGGCTCCGGATTCTTTTCCAACAAACAATATACTTCATATAAATACTGGACTTGCAAGGAATTATGTAAAGCACTAGATTTTCTGAATAAAAGGCCTCGATCTACTTAACATTTCTAATATTTTCCGTGATCATAGAGTCACATCTAAAATCCCCCAATATTTTGAGAACTTAGAACCTCCACTTATTTGTTACCAATACAAAAAGCCTATAAAAAATCTTTTTTTAAATTATGATAAAGTTACATCTAACCCTGATGTTTCAGACTCTATTCCTTCGTGGTGTTCTTGTGAAAATTCTAAATATGTTTATAAACCGGCAGGTCATGTTATTACTGGTGACCTAAACTGTATTTCGGACAAGATATTGCGCACCCTTTTTGGAAAAGGACCAAAATATAGGTTACCGTCCAGGATAGATTTCAATAAATGCCGTGACGTTATAGAAGATGCTTTAACTACATATTGTAAACGTTGGTGTAAAAAAGAACGGGTAAAGGTACATGCTCTTAATGATTGGAAATACAAGATTTTAAGAATTGTCGATATCCGTATTAAGAACTTTACGGAAAATCCGCATTTATTTCAACAGCCTAATACATTGACGGCCAATTCTATTAAAAAGAAGATAGCTGACTTACATGCTAAATATGTCTTTGTTCCTGCTGATAAAGCAGGTAATAACATGATAGTTGTTTGAAAACTATATTATATTGAAGTACTTAAAAACGAATTAAACTCCACTCATACATATGTGGAAAGCCTCACCTCAAAAGACAGCACCTTGCACGATCACCTCATGACCATGTCCGACTTCAAAATTAAAACTGATAAATCTGATCTACCAACTATATATTGGCTCCCAAAACTACATAAAAGTCCATATAAATCACGTTTCATATCTAATTCTAGCCACTGCTCTACTACGGTACTATCGAAGAATATTACGTCAGCTCTAACTGCTATAAAAGATCATATTATCAAATATTGTGATGTCGCATTTCATAATAGTAACATCAATTACTTTTGGTCGATTAAAAATTCTCATGAAGTTATAGACAAACTTCTTTCGCTAAATTTCAAAGCCACTCAAATTTCTGCATTTGATTTTTCTACACTTTATACATCTCTGCCTCATGATTTGATTAAAAGCAAGTTGCTGTCTCTTATACAATGGTGTTTTCACAGAGAATCTAAAACGTACATATGTACTTCCAATAACTCCGGATTCTTTTCCAACAAACAATATACTTCATATAAATACTGGATTTGCAAGGAATTATGTAAAGCACTAGATTTTCTTATGAATAATATTTTTGTGCAATTTGATGGCAAGATATATCAACAAATATTTGGGATTCCTATGGATACTAATTGCGCGCCTCTGATAGCAGATTTATTTCTTTATTGTTATGAAAGGGACTTTATGGTTTCTATTCAAATATCAAAACGTTTCGATCTCATTGACAAATTTAATAATACTTGCAGATATCTGGATGATATTTTGGTTATCGACAACCCTGAATTCGAACACTTTATATCAGAAATATATCCACCAGAGCTCACATTGAATAAAGCTAATACTTGAGATAAATCTACACCTTTCTTACATTTGAAATTATCAACCACCTAATATATACTAATATCTATGATAAACGTGAAGATTTTGGATTTCCTGTTGTAAATTTTCCTTACTCGGATGGCGATGTCCCTTGACTCCCATCATATGGTATCTATATATCTCAATTAGTTCGATTTGTCAGAGGCTGCACCGATGTTTTGGACTTTCATAAACGAAATTTACAAATTACTACTAAACTTTTAACTCATGGTTACAGATATCACAAACTTAGAAAAACATTCGGCAAATTCTTTAGATCTTAATCAGAACGTCTATCTAAATTTGGAAATATTTCTTTTCAACACTATGTATCCAATGAAATTTCCCATCCTAATTTTTACGGTGATCTCGTATATAAACTAAGGAAAGTAAAAGGCTCCGATAACGTTATTTTATCATGTAATAAAATAGTCAAACGGCTTCCAAGTAGACAATATGACATTGAGATCATCAAAAAGACTATAGGTCTTGTATTTGGCCCCTCTACAGCCTTATGCAGACGTTTACTTGAACATTGCTCGCTGACTAACAAGGCGGTGGGGACTATATGACGGGCCTTGTCCAAACCTCTTTCAGAGGAGACATGGTCCTGAACCTCGTCCCTCTGACTGTTATTCGGGACTCCTACAGATCTAGGGTCTTAGCTCATTTTCAGACTGACAGAGCATGGTTTATCATGTTGGTGTCGCATATATTTTATATCATTATGTTTTTTACAATACCTTACGTGTTTATATTTTTATGGCATCTCATTATGCGATACCTGTTGACCCTAATTCTTTACATGGAGGATTATTAATATATTTTTAAATGTTCGTCCTTTGATTGTTTTGCTGTTACGGTGAGTGGGAAGAAGGGCCCGGTAACCGGTTAACCACACATTTTGTTTGGCTTTTGTCAAAGTAAATGACCGTCCTAAGTCGGTATCGTAATTGCACTACAATCAAATATTTTTGTAATGTGTTATATGTGCTAGTATATTCATGTTTTGTATAGCTCCATGGTGACTTCTGCCACATAACTGAGCCAGTAACTCCTCTTTTTTCTTTAAGAACACATACACTTGTAATAACACATACACTTGTAATAATACATACATTTGTAATAACACATACACTTGTAAGAGTGTATAGATTAAAGTCAAATATACATATATGAATGGGTACAGTTTTTCATTTTGCCAAATATTTAAAAAGGTAAGGTAATACTAACTTCAACTCCACGTCTGTACACAAATTTATTGCAAGTTAACACTACCTTGTTTGTTTCTTTCGAATAATTTTAACCTATATTTCATCAATGTTGATCCAGCGTCTTCCAAGTATCATTTTTGTATTTGTTGGTAACTTTATATTAAATGCATTGAAACAGTGGTTTTTAAAGCCAAAAAACATTAACGTGAGTTTCTTGTTTCTGATTCGCGCTTTGAGCCGTCGAAGCAAAATCGATAGGTGCCTGGCTCGTGGTAGAGTGGTTCCATTGATGACTCGACAAAGTCCTGACATTCAGATTAGTCAGTACAACACTATAGGTGATATAAAACCCGTCACCCAGCAGGAATTCTTACCTGCATATTACGTTCCCCACGTGCTTTATTTAAAAATCCAGTCCAGCAGATTTTATATATCGTCTGATGTGTCGGATCTTCATTATGTATTGATACAAAAGGATATTGTTGTTGAAGTAATGGATAAGTAAAATAAAGTGAAATAAGTAAGCAATGGATGATCGTGGCTTAAACTGTATTGAATTTCTAGCTGACCGCTTTTGATGTAGGTTTGCTCTGTGACGGTCTTTGGGCTGCTCCCATAAGAATGACACCTACGCTTTAGTATTCAAAGTGCTAAGGCGCATGCGCTTCGGAGCGGCATCACAACCGGAGCACATATTTGTTACAGTAGTGGATCCAGGAAAAAAAACCAAACAAAAAACAAAAAAGTAGGGGTGGGCATATTTTAAGTGTCATATCTGAAATTTTACCCATATCATTTGAGTGTTTTAAGCTATCTATATATACCTTGTAAATTTGTGGGGAAAAGGAGGGCGCCCCTCTTAATCCGCCACTGTGTTATATAAATAAAGTGAATTAAAGGCTACTAGCGGCATTCTTATTTACTGAACTCGAGTTAATCTTGGCCCAAGTGACTTGCATTTAATCGACTGAACTGCAATGAACATTGTGCAGAATTTTAAGGAATGACTGGAATGATTTTCTGTTAGAACAAATTCTAAAATTGTGGAAAAAATGTATTCGGCTGATCTCTGAAATAACAATTAATGATAATAATTAATACCTTATATTAATGAAATTAATGAACTAGCTTAAGGAAGACTGTGTAAGTCTACGGAAGTGCATAAGTAACGCCTAGAACTTAAGTCTTTTGATGAGATAGGCTCCAGGTGTTTTGATTCTATAAATTATAAATTTATGGCCATCTTCAATTACAAGATGATATTGAAGATTTCTTACCGCTGTGTCATATTACCGCAATGTGTTGCCACCCCGGTGTTAACTCTTACCTTTATTGTATTGAAGAGAAAACTTGGTCAGATCCGTACATAAGTTTTGAAGTCTAAATGATAATGTCGTTGTTTATGTACAAGGCTGGAAAATTAAGACTGGCTTTAATTGGTAGCGCTGTTGTAGTACTGTATCTCATACTTTATAGTAGGCTTTTTCATGCTCATGTACAAAATATCAAACTGAAGAAATTACAAAGGATGCTGCTATTTCCAAAGACTGATTACCCGGTGGGAGAAAAAGACATCTGGCATAAAGCAGACCAATGGATTACTGCTGATGAACTCTATCCAGAGAATGCAGATTTTCAACAGATATTGAATAACATGAGACATGCGAAAATTATGAATATTGAACCTTTGAGAAGTGGGAGTAGCCTGAAGTGGAAGCTTAATTTAAAGGGAAATCAGACTGTTGTGTTTAAACCATATCAAATGTAAGTAATAAAACTGAAATGTATTTAATGACCCTTGTGTTTTAATTGATGTAATAATATTAGAATACTTTTACCGCTAATTGACCAATGTAATCGAGATTTACGAGTTATACACCGATAATGTTTTAAAAATATATTTCCAAAAACATTGACAGTAAAAGATTAAACATTGAAAAAATTTTATATTACATTTGATATATTTACACTTCTATGCTAAATCGCTTTATTTTCATCTTGTCAACATGTGGCTAACTGTAGCCATTAATAAACATAGTTGCATCATATAGTCATCAAATATCCATATGTTAATCTTAACAATTTTAAGGGTTTCAATGATATCCGTTGCATAAAATCTCCCCATATGAATTTGAAATTATTCTACATGCTTATTTCATTCATACAAAAATGTTCTTTGTTTAGTTTTGGTTTAAACATTTAAT
Organism: Pteria penguin; assembly: GCA_035048485.1. Classification (NCBI taxonomy): domain Eukaryota; kingdom Metazoa; phylum Mollusca; class Bivalvia; order Pterioida; family Pteriidae; genus Pteria; species Pteria penguin. The sequence goes on along the minus strand of CM068583.1, from coordinate 48,592,472 downwards.
GGATTTCCTCAAATGTACAACATGACCACCTAACTAGCTTAATGAGACCACCTAACTAGTGTCATGAGACAACATACCGCAGAAGGAAGATTATAATCCGTTAACCTGGCACTCTAAAGTGTAAACAATTACATGTAAAATATATCAGAACGTTGCATGGGACTTCTGCCTTCCTACCAAACTATTGTTATACTGTTTTATCTGGGAAATGCAGTATCACATTCTTCATATTTAAGTCTTTTTACTGATAGTAATACCTATGTAGACAATGGAATGATCTTCCTACGTTTATATTTGACTGGAATCATACTTGGCTTCACCAGGACTTTCTGGGCGCTTGATGATCCGTGTTTCCGATTAACACTTACGTCTACTGTAGGGTAGGTTTATTTCCTGTTATAGGATTGGATTATATAAAATGCATGATTTAGAGGCTTGTTTATTTTATAACAACATAAAAAGAGATAATTAGTAACTCAGTTAAAATTGGGTACAAGGTTCAGCATGGAAGCTGATATACGAATGACAGGTGCCTCTTCAGAGAAGGAACTCATCCACTTAGTACTAAGGAAATCAGGTATAAGCTGTGGCCTTTCTTTAAGAAGAGTGTAAACTATCTTATATTACTACTGAAACTGAGCAACATTCCGATTAAAATCAATATTCTTATGATTCTAGTGTACAGCAAATTTTGTGTTGATCTTGTTGTATGTAGTAAATATTTGAATTTTGAATGGTGTATTACAGTGACTAGGCGAAATATTGGCATCCGTCTGGTAATTTGACAGTATGTTTGTTATATGAACTATTCAACATTACATAGATCAATTTTCATCGAAAGTCAAGCACTTTATATTTAGCGCAAAATACTGTTGCAATGACGTTATGCAATGTCGGACAAATCGGGAAATTGATTACGACGCTATAGACATATCAATCAAAATCCGCTAAACATTGCTTTCTGGACTGAAAAGTGGATCGTTTTATTGTATACTCAAATATGATATCGATTTCGAATGAGGTTTATACCAGCTTCAATAAAGAAAGGAGAGAACGTATCTGACTCAGCTGTATGACAAAAGACATGCACAACAAACAAAGATAAGTAAATAAAAAGATATCACCGAAGTATTCGATTGCAATGTATTTGTAGTATCGACTAAGGATGTGGGTACTATCTACTTATCTAGATGTGTTATTAAACATGCCAATAAGGCTGATAAGTTCACGTTTGTGAGGCTAATTAGAAACGCCCTTTCCTAACAATACAAGTCTGCTTTAAGGGGTAAACAGATAGGGTCCACTGGAATCATGGTAATTAGTTGATAAGTCTTATTTTTAAAGGGCATATAAAATTGTACTTTAGAGATCTGATGGCATTACATTGCTTAAATCCAATACCTCTAGGTATCATATATTTTGTTGAAGAAAACTCTAGAGTCACATTTGAAGTGTAGGCGTATGTTTATGACTCTCTTGAACAACAGTATATAATGAAATCATGTAGTAAAAGAGAAAACAGAAGATATCTGACAAAGCTGTATGACACAAATCACCATGAACATGCACAATTTGAACATGATAATAGTAGAATGAAATGTATAGACTAACATAGCAAGATAATGCCGTGAATGGAGTTTCTTTATGACTATTGACCAAAGTAATTGATGTTACTCGTACATTGTATTTGTTTTATTATTCTTTGCATTTCGTGTCAATGCCAACTTCAGCTGTACAGCCAAATCAGATGCACATCTGGTGCACAAAATCAGATGCACCTCGTGCACAAAATTTTAACATATATATGTTCTGGTATTTTTATATATTTTTCTTGACTATCATAAAACGTTTATCAAAATCATTTCAGCACTTTATACTATGATCTTTCATTGCTTTTTGCTCGACAGAAGTTGGGTGTTTATAAGGAATATTGGTAGAACATTGAAAAACTACGGAAGCCCATTTCGGACCTATCAAAAATATTTTTGCATTTGATATAACGAATTCTTAAATTTGTTTAAACGGATTAAATTCATTTTAACGAATTCTTGTTAAATTTGAGGAATTCGTTATACCATATTAAATCTGTTATTACAAATTTGAAGAATATATGAATTTAGGAATTCGTTATTTCGAATTTAATTTGTTAAAACGAATTTCAAAATTTGTTAAAACAAATTCAACAAATTTGTTATAACAGATTTAATGCGTTATAACGAATTCCTCAAATTTGTTATAGCATGTTTAATTCGTTATATCAAATTCAAAAATATTTTTTGATAGGTCTTGAATGGGCTTCCGTAAAAAAACCATTATATACAAATAGACATGATAGAAAACTATTAATACTTTACAATACAACGGTGTTAATGATGAAGTACATACGTTTTGATCTTCAGTAGTTTCCACAAAAGAAAAAAGAGGAGTTACTGGCTCAGTTATGTGGCAGAAGTCAGCATGGAGCTATACAATACATGAATATAAATAATATACTAGCACATATAACACATTACAAAAATATTTGATTGTAGTGCAATTACGATACCGACTTTGGACGGTCATTTAATTTGACAAAAGCCAAACAAATGGCGTGGTTAACCGGTTTACGGGCCCACCCCAGATTCCCTTCATATGGTATTCATATTAGTCAATTGGTTCGGTTCGCTAGAGCCTGCAGTAACGTTTTGGATTTTCACGAAAAAAAATTTCTCAGATTACTTGTAAACTTCTTACTCATGGTTATAGATATCATAAACTTCGAAAAACTTTTACTAAATTTGATATATCTTATTCAGACATTTTATTTAAATTCGGAAATCTTACTTTTCAACAATATATACCACACCACCTGAATGACGCTTTTTACATCAATTGACCGTCCTTAGTCGGTATCGTAACCGCATCACAATCGAGTATTTTTGTAATGTCGTTCCGTGTATATTCTACCATTATCATTTTTTTTTTTGTTTGCAGGTCCTTGGTGATTTGTATCATACAGCTTTGTCAGATGTCTTCTGTTTTCCCCTTTGTAGTTTTTATACTGAAATATAATGCGAATACAGATGTTTGTGTTCTTGTAGTTATTATACGCGAATATAATGCAAAACATTAATGTTTGAATTACGTTTTTATTGTTCTTATTGGCACTGGAGCGATAGCGCTGCCAGTAAACCGTAAGATCATGCCGGATAACCTGTAGGCGTAAAACGCATGCATGACAGAATAATATTCCATGTACATCCAAAGTTAGAAATTTATGAATTATAAGAAAGTCACTTCAAATTCGTTACGTTCATTTTAAAGTTATAAAGTTTGCCCGTCCTAAAATGTAGTAGGAACAATGTTACGAAAATAGAAGTTTGATTCTACTGTAATCTAAGCATGTCATATGTATAATACATACGCCAATGGATTCGGAAGACACTAATTATTTTAGACAATATTAAAGAAGCGTATTTTTCGGTAAAAGAAAAATCTGTGAGTGACTTGAATCTCAACTTAGCAATTGTTATTACATGCTACTAAAACTTGAAATTAATATGTTCTACGGCGAAAATTAAGTTCTGAAACGTTCTGAACAAATAGTTAAATTGTTACATAATGAGGCACTCAAGTAAGATAATAGTAATTCACTTATGTAGCTGCCAACCCTTATATTAAAACTTAGATTCGATGTATTTATTGCCACCTCTGTCAGATTAGTCTATCTGCTTATAAATGCTCATGAACCATTGGGGACAATTTTGATATCTTATATTGGATCAAGTTGTTTGTAAATTTGATCATTTACTGCCTAAGAGTATTTAATAACTCTATGGCTTGGTTTAACTTGTATATAATTATTGTTTATAATTATCGAAATTATCATTTATGTCAAAGGGAATTTAGATTTAACATACAATAAATATTCCACAAAAAACACAACAGATACGAAGTCATAAATTGACATAAATTCAATAATATAAATAATTTCTTTAGGCCTCATTCATAGTCTTAGGTGGTGTGGTTTTCAATTAATACCAGATGGGGACAAACATATTAAAAGGTTACATTTCTCTAGCTGCTCTGTTGCTTTAAATAAACATTGTTTTAGATATAAACACAATTCTCTTTGAAATACATATTAAAGGTATACATACCCCTAGGATAAGGAGGGGTAGGTTTGGTGTGGTGGTTAAGAGCTCGGCTTGCGACGCCGACGATCCGGGTTGGATTCCCGGATTGCGCCACTATGTTTAGGAGGTTGGTTACCTCCTGATTCCATGTCGCGATATAACTGAAGAATTGTTGAAAGCGACGTAAACACCAATCAACCAACAACCAATATCTCAAATTTTTACGTTTAGTTTTTGTGATATGCTAGTACTTTGATTACATTTTTAGGAAGAGTCGACAGGCATCATGTTATATACAATTAATTAAGATCAAGCAAGTTGTGTAATTTTTACTTCTTAATCACCAAATTAATTTTTTGGTAGTAGACTTTGCACCACACTGGTAAGACTTCAGCATAACTTTATCCTTATAACTAGATATTCTGACTCCTGCACATAAACCGGGGAAATTGTCAATTATTTCATTTTAATTTCTTCCACTGTCAAACTTTCAAGTAAATTGTCATGCAGAACGGTTTAATTCTATTTATCGATAGAATAAGACTCAATAAATCCAAATCTCAGTTACTAATTAATTGTTGAACACAAGAATTTGAAAATATGACTTAAAGTGATATCTGCCACATATCTGAGCCAGTAACTCCTCTTTTTTCTTAAATATTTTCTCAGCTTATGGCTCCAGACGCTGGCTAATTATTATAATGTTTTGAGAATTGGTTTCCTTTACATATATCTTGGACTTCCATAACTCCGGCCTTGAGCATCAATTGCATCTGATGTACTAAGTAATGTAAATATATGACTATGTTACTATGAATGTTTGGCAGTAGAAGACTTAGTTGATGCTTATCTATATCCAGCACAGCTAGGACATACAGCTGTGCCCATGGTTCGTGACAGAAAGTAATCAGTGAGAGAATTGAATTGATTACACTTCTTATGTTTATTATATTGTAGACCCCCGAAAAACGATTTAAGGTACAAAAGTGGAAAATGTAATAGAGGACATGAGCATCCGAGATCGGAAATATCAGCCTTCTATGTCCACAAGTAAGTTTTCATCTTGGGCAACGATGTATCTATATGGGTAGATTTTCTTCAGCATAAGGGGGTCAACATTTTTCATTATTTTGACAGACATATGTAAAGATACTCTAATGTTAAGATTTTTGCCCTTTGACGGGTTATTTTCCATTTTCCAAGTTATAAGAAAGAAACAGTACATATTTTGTAAGTTACACTTTTATATAAGAAAAAAAAATGAACAACATTATTTCTGTCAAACCTTGTCACCTTTGCGAACATAAACTCCAAAAAGAAGAAAACTCTGAAAATTTTCATTTTTTCTTTCCTTTCTTTAAGGAACAAACAAGTTCTTATGATACTATATTTCTCACAATTCTGAAACGTGATTAATGTGTTAAAATGAATACATGTTGGTGGCTATTTTATTTCTACAGAGATTTTTAGTCTTTCAGCATGTCAATTACAAATGTGTATGCTATCCTGATAAGAAATTGATATCGATATATCAGTATATGAGAAGCATCTTAAAGATGAAATAATATAATGTCATTTATTTCTCAGTTACAGCGGCATAATCATATTTTACACTTTATTTGTACTTCAAAAGATATGGTATAGACCGAGGCCCGTATCATGACATATTATATTCACTTAATGTACTTTGGAAAAAAGACTATATTAACCGATTCTCGTATCACGGTATTATTTGCGAGAAAAGGTTTCGGGTGGGTCTCTTGCATACGTAAAAAGTATGAGGTCATGGGTCCATGAGTTACCATTACTATCTAAGTGAAATAATCTTGGTGTGGAAAAAACATTTTATTAGCATTACAGCATCCTTAACAAGAGGAATTGTCCTTATACAACTGGGCGTATCATTGATCTAGACAGTGAAATTATACCGCTGATATCAAATATGACAGATCTACAGCTACAGCGTCATCATAACAAATGTAAGTTCTTCATCGAAAAGATCTCCAATACTTATTATTTTGAGATTTACATAATATAAGTAATTTTCATTATGAATATATTGAAATATAAAATATATTTTGTGTTGAATTGAATGTAAAGATGATGGATAAATCCAAAGCACAAGTCCAAAAATTATAAAACCAGAAGACATACAAAATCAGTGAAAATGAAAAACAAATGGAAAATAACAAAATATGTCTACTTGAAGAGCATATGTGAACCCCTGTGATGGAGTGAGATTGAAGATAGTATAATTCTGAAGAAGAAATGAAATTGCAAGAAGTGTTTTTAAATTATACACCGAACCTTCGATAATTGCACTGTTGTTAATGTATGTGTATTTCAATCACGGGTGCAATACATCTTATTGCGATTTAATAATAGTAAAAGGCATTGGGAAGTTTCGAATAATTGTACGGTTGACTCTCATTTGCTCGAACAACAAACTTAAAATTCTCATTTAACTCAAACTACCTTTAAAGTCCCGATTCTAATTGCTTAATAACAATTTACATCCCTAACTCGACCTTCTAATACCTTTTTTATTTTCCCTTCCAGTTCGAATTATCAAGAGAGCCGACTATACCTCTTCTATCTCTTGACATTAGGTGATAATGCCTGCTGTGCGACCCTCTGGTCTCGAGGCGTCATCTGCAATGGTAGACGTCAGGTCCACCGGCAGTTTCTTCTCTGATGGTCTTTACAGAGACGATATCTTTGTTGTTGGACACTAGGTTCTCGAATATGTTCATGTACTATGTTGTAAAGAAGAAGGTGTAAAAATATATGCATTGAATGACTGGAAAAGTGAAATCTTAATAATTATCGATAATTTTACAATTAATTCCCATTTATTCAAACAGCCACATTATACACCGGTCCAGTCTATAGAAAAGGAAATGGCTGATTTACATAATACCTCTTGACAAAATATTTAATCTGAGATCATCGCTAAGACCATAGGTCTTATATTGAGTCCCTCTACAACTCTTCAACTTTTATTTGAGCGTTGAACGCTGACTAAGAGGGCGATGGAGACTTTATGACGGGCCTTGTCCACACCTTTTCAGAGGAGACAAGTCCTGATCCTCCTCCCCTCTGACTGTCTGTCGGGACTTCTATTGATCAAGGATCTGAGCTCGCTTACAGACTGGCAGAGCACGGTTTACTTATGTTGATGTCAACTTACATATTACTGATAGTAACATATTATTCTATAAACGTTTCGTGTGTAATAAATTTTATGACATGTCGTCTTGAGAAACCTTTTGATCCTTGTTATCTATATGGAGGATTATTTTAGAAATTTTTAGATATATGTCCTTTGATTGTGCTGCTTTTGTTGCGAGTGGGAAGAAGGTGGGCGCCTATAAACCGGTTAGCTATACCAATTGAGTGACTTTTGTTAATCGTAACCGCAACACAATCGAATATTTTTGTCGTTTTTCCGTGTACATTTTACAATAATCATGTTTTGTGTGCATGTCCTTGGTGATTTGTGTCATACAGCTTTGTCAGATGTCTTCTGTTTTCTCTTTTGAACTCGGTCAAGCACACGAGAAAACCAAATTTCCAGTTTGAAATCTTATGATGTGAAATTCAAACATACAGGTATCTTACTCCTGTCTGTCAGTGTTTTACAGTACATTTCGGTGTTCAAGATTTTATCTGCATTTTATGTTACCATCTTCAATAGCCCTTAGGTTATAAAGAGAAAACAGAAGACATCTGACAAAACTGTATACAGAAATCACCAATGACATGCACACATAGGACTGAAACATATTTTGGTGCACTGTAGTGAAACTGAAGTCAAATCATTAAGTGGTCTTATACAATGATAAAATTGAAATTATCAAAACATCGTTTTCGGATATGGTTTATTAAACTGATATATATCTTGATTTAATGTTTCAGCTTCTCAGTTGTGTATATATGCCAAGTGTTTGACTTGTCCCAAGGTGTACGATTTATCGTACTGCCCAGAAAAAAATTTACTATATGGATCAGTTAAGTTTTGGATAAATCGTGATATCTTTAGCATATTAAATAGCGATGGCACAGAACATCTTTATGGACATCCGAACAGAAATCCCAACAGGTATGTTTTTATTTCTTTTATTTCTCAGATATTTCATAAAAGAAAATCGTCACAAACAAGCAGATGAAACAAAACTAAAGCACATGAAAATACATGACAATAGTATTAGATTACAATGGTGCTACCAGATTAGGACAGTCAATTAAAGTAAATCTCGTCACTAAATTTCTGTGGTTTACCAATTTACAGACCTACCTTTCCACTCACAACGAAAGTAGTGCAAACTTAGGATACACAATCAAAAACTGATAACTATTCTCCATAGAGATTACACAGATCTACATGTTACTCAGAGTGAGAAGTCATAGAAATATAAATGCCAACATCAAAATGAAATAGATTAAGATATCAAAACTATCGGGTGAGAATACCTGCGTATGAACTGACTGTGACACTGTACTTGTAAACAGCGAATCGTGCTATATTAGTTTGATATAAAACTTATTGGAACGTTTTACGCTGCTAAGTTTGTATATTTGATTACCATGGAGATTGGAATAAGAAATTCGGCTGAACACATATAACTGAGAAACCATTTGTATCATATCATGAAATGCTCTTTTTCAAGATTTATTAGAGAAAGGTGTATTCATTGCAATACATAGAGTGGCGCTACATCATTTTAAAATGAATTAGCTATTTGCATGAGACTAAGAATCACTGTTATGAAGTATAATTTCAATAGACGTTCCGTTAATTGATACAAAACTTCCAAATCCAAGTCTAAGACTAGATTTGATATTATTTTGCTTTCATATTGAGATCTCTTTCCATATTTTCATTGTAGATACATTTCACACTGGATTGGGGACTCCAAATACGGCCAGGAAATCAAGAATAGCAGTTCGTATTATATGGACAAAAAGTTATTTACAGATATGTGTGACATGAGTGTTATTCAGTTTCTTGTGGCGGACATAGACTATAAACCTGTGTGTATATCCGTCCACAACAAGACACTTATTTTGGCAATGGATTATGGATACGCGTAAGATGTTACTAAACACGTTTTGTTGCTCTTAAAATGAAATATGTACAAGTGATAATGTTTATAATGTTGTTTATCACATTTAATATCTTTAAGTTTTCAGTAGGATTTATTCAGAAAGCTTTTAGATATATTCAGTCTTTCCTAATATGCAAACTGACAGTAAGCTTGGTATCGTCACCATGATTGTCAACAAAATACAGCATTGCGGGCAAAATCAGAGAATACAAGCCACGATTTCTTAATTTGGTATATCATATTTTTTCAATAAAAGGCTTTCCTATAACCTTTGGACCCGTTTTTGAAGCTATAGCTTTAATGCTTTATACAGCTCTATACGAGAAAGAAAACTAAAACAAATATATCGAGATTTACAATGACCTTGTGATCTGTACCAACATGCATACTATGCAGTAGTATCATACATGTTAAGGAGAAATACTATTGTTATATTTGTCCCCAAAACCTGAATCAATTCTTTACCTTGTTTTATATAAAGGTAGATGGAAATTACCAACACCAACACCACCACCCCTTACCAAAAAAAAAAAAAAAAAAACAACAAACAAAAAAAAACAAAACAAAACAAAACAAAACAAACAAACAAAAAAAAAAGCAAAAATCAAAAAAAAAAAAAAAAAAAAAAACAACAAGAACAAAATCCCAACCAACCAAACAGACAAACAAACAAACAACAACAACCAAACCACCATCAAATAAAAACCAAACAAAAACAAAAACCCAAAAACCCAAACAAACAAAAAATACACCACAAATCCTAGTCGGTATATACAGTTGGGTGCAGTCCTAACCTTACATTCAAGTGCACTTGACAAGTGCACTTTAAGTTTAGTTTTTCGTCCTGAATACCAGTCATAAAGTTAAGTCAAGTGCACTCGATATTAAGTTTACTTTAAAGTAATTCTGTCTTCAAGTTTACTATCACATGACACCTAGTTTACTTTTCACGTTTGTTTATTACAATAATCCAGTTTCGTATAACACGATAGAAATAATTGTCTTATTATGTACAATTGCATATTATATATATAAATATATATATATATATATATATATATATATATATATATATATATATATATATATATATATATATATATATATATATATATATATATATATATATGTATATATATGACCCCTTTTTCTCGAGCGATTTGCATTAACCTTCATTGAGGTTGATCCGATACTTATGAATAGTGAATGTTGTTACAATTTCCTTTTTTGTGCTTTTATATATATATATATATATATATATATATATATATATATATATATATATATATATATATATATATATATATAATATATATATATATATATATATATACGAGTTATGTAACTCGTCATCCAATATTACCACTTGTCTTGACAGTATTTTTTATTGGTACTTATTTTATCACTTATTTGTTTTTCACTCCCATTTATTTCTGTTATTTATTTTCTTTGTCCTTCTATCTATAACTTCTTATCACCTAGTCTAATTACCCCCACTAGGTCAATGCAAATACATTTTAGGGGGCGCCACTTGACCTTTAAGCAAGCTGTTAGCTTGTGTTTGGCTCATTTCCTATTAGATAGCGCATAGTGAAACGCTCATTATGTAGCCAATTCAAGAAACCAGTTTTTATTAGACTTGTGCTTTGTATATATTTTCTTTCTTTTCGTGTCTTTATATTTATGTAAGTGTTTGTATGTGTGTGTCCTGAAGAGGAAGCAGATTGCTTCGAAAATTTGGAAATTTTTAAATTGTTTTAGTATCGTTATCGCTTACCTGTGCTTTTATATTGACCCCTTTTTCTCGAGCGATTTGCATTAACCTTCATTGAGGTTGATCCGATACTTATGAATAGTGAATGTTGTTACAATTTTCTTTTTAGTGCTTTTATATATATATATTTAATAGAAAAATATAATTAATGCACATGTATATAGAAAGTAAACTAAACTTGAAGTGCAATTGGAGTAAACTTGGAATCGAGTTTAGTACTAAACTTGGAATCAAGTTTACTACTAAACTTGATTCGAAGTTTACTCTGTTGTCGCCAAGTAAACTTGAAAAGCAGTCATAAAGTTAACTTGAAGTGCACTTTATGTAAGGTTAGGACTGCACCCAACTGTACAATCTATATAATTTTTCTATCGTTGTACCCTTTGTTCTACTTAGTATTCCATAGAAACAAGAAATTGTACATGTTGTTAATCAGATTGATGTTTGTGTGCTATTAAATCATTACAAGTCCATTTAACACTGAAATATTACTTAGACTGCATTATACAACTAATAACTGAATTTCCCCATGATTGAATAGAACGGCTAGATGTGTATCACATACATTTACATTGCAGGTTCTGTCCTTTGTCCTGGAATACTGGGAAAATATACCTTTCAATGGCCATGATGTATCAGAATTGTCGGTAAGTATCTCACTTCATGATAACATACATATAACCACATACATTGTACTTGTAGCAATATCTTTGATTTATTCTTCTTCCCCTCTGACTGTTAGTCGGGACTCCTACTGATCAAGGATCTGAGCTCGATTACAGAAGGGCATAGCACGGATGACTTATGTTGATGTCGACTTACATATTTATGAAAGCAGCATATTATTCTGTAAACGTTTCATGCTTCTTAAGAAACTTGTTGATCCTTGCTCTCTATATAGATATAGAAAATATATATATTTTAATTTTGTGCACCAGATGCGCATTTCGACAACTTATTTCTCTTCAGTGATGCTCGTAGCCGAATGGTTGGAATTCTCATATCATATAAATACTTGAAGAGCAGTATTGAAACCATAATGACCGAAAAAGTGAACCAAAGAATCAATCTAAGGACAGAGCTATTATTTATAAATATTTAAATGCGTGGGTTTTTTTTATTGTGCTGCTTTTGCGGCAAGTGGGGAAGAGGGCGCCCGTAAACCGATTAACCACACCAATTGAATGACGTATGTTACTTTAATTGACTGTCCTAAGTCGGTATCGTAACCGCAGCATAATCAAATATTTTGTAATATATTTCCGTGTATATATTACTATTATCATGTTTAGTGTGCATGTCTTTGGTAATTTGTGTCATACAGCTGTGTCAGATGTCTTCTGTTTTCTCTTTTTGATAAAAAATAAATAAATAAATAAATCTAGAACAAAGAATAACATATCACACTCAATACGAGATATGATAAAAAAAAGTTATCGACCCCATGTAATTAGGAATTCCCAGTATTGATAGAATTGTCATTATTTTACCATATAATCTCCCTTCATCTCAATGACAATGCACGTTCTCCATCTCTGTTCCTATTTTAACACGTTTCAAAATGAGATGCTTCATCCTAGTCCCTATGTACTCATATACAGCGTCCATGACACAATCATTCCAAATTTCTTACAATGTAGGTAAGATTAATTTTGGACACAAATATAAGTAAGATGGTGCTAAATTTGGATAATAGGGGGATGAGAAAGAACCACAAAACTGCATTACGTCGCAGCCGTCATTGCAACATAGGAAGTGTGAGCGGGTGCATTATCCTGCAAGAGCAGAACGCCTCTGGTTAGCTTTCCTCTTTTCTTTCTCACAATCTCCTGTCGCAGCCTGTTTAAATCACTTGCATAATATGCACCTTTAATCGTGCGGCCTTCCTCAAGAATGTTTTACGACGATGACATTCTGGAGACCCATTTAGGCAAGGCATTATGTATACGTAAGATATCGATTTAAATTGTTTGGACAGCCCTATACCTTATGTGAATTTTCCTAGCTCTATCTCGGAGGTTTCGCCTTTCGTTACACATGACAAGAGTGTGCATAGTATCAACGTTTTCGTTTGTGGTAGTCTTCTTGTGACCTGCTGACCGTTCATCATCTAAAGCCACAGCCTATTTTTACAGTACTATAAGCAGGTGACTCCTTCTGAAGGGTTTTCATGAAGTCCTTGTGGAATTCCTCGGGAGTTATCCCCTTGTTACACAGATTAACAATCACTGCTCTAACTATAGTTTTCTCCATTTGGGCGGTTTGACTAATCCTTCAACTTTTAACAATGAACCGTATATAATCAAAAGCTTTGAAATACTACTCTCTTTACCACAGACGTTCTATATGATTGAATAATGGTTTATTGGGGTTTTATACTTATTATTTGTATCAAATCATATAGGATCGAGAATTTTTTATCAAACTTTGTCAGAGTCCTGATACGTATGGTGCACCGTTGTTTGTCATGATACATATGATGCTAAGACGTAACTTAATTTTCATGTTGGTTTGTTTTCAATTTATATTTTTCAATGTCCTTTAGAGTTGGCTCGTAAACTGGTTTACCATACCAATTGAGTGACATTTTTCGGTTCTATTGATCTTCCCAAAGTCTAAACCTCAACTGCAATATAATCGAATATTTTTGTGACGTCTTTTTGTGTGCTTATTTTTGTATTCTCTGCATGGCGACTTTTCTCATGCAATCGAATCAGATGTCTTCTTTCCTTTATTTGTCTTTGTACGTTGAATTCTGTCCTAGCTTTTACTCCTCGTTCTTTAAGTGGAATGCTCTAAGTAACATGTTTCACACCTCGCCTTTTATATAATATTGCATTTCATTCTTTTTATTGCAACATGTATGTTCATTTATATTCAGGGTAAGTGGGAAGGTAGGTCACGTAAATGAGTTTACCTCACCAAATGAGTGTGCCTGTCATTTGACCGTCTAAATTGGGTACCGTGTTTGTCTTGTTATTATATATATTTTTCTGACGTCATCTCTGTATTTATTCATGTTTTCATTTTATCTTTGGCAGGCTTGATTCTGCCTTATAGAGCTAGATATATAAGTAAATGTCTTTGCCAAGTTATACTTGCATTCAAGCAAAGAAGATATGAATACCAAAATATCGCATTACTGACTTCACAGATCCAAGGAATCATTATGTAATAAATCATAAGGCACTAATTATTTCCATGGCTATCAGTACACACTTTAAAATCAAAATTATTGTTTTGTTGTGTCTTTAAAAGCACGAGAAAATGGCATTTATCAAGTTGTATCACAGAAATTGATGCTGATGCTGATATGTAATTTTATTTTGGCAGGATAAGCCGATCATTGTATGAAAAGTTATTTGAAGTACGGTCTAAAGGATTTGCCAGTTTATTTGTAATCGCAACAAAAGACGAAATGAATGGATCACTCCTAACTGAACGAGAGTTAAAGCACCTGAACTTTCGCCTAGATATCATCATTTCCGTTGTGGATATATGTGCTTCTGTCCATGGCGGACTCGACTTTGTGGTATATTAAAAAAAAAAGATTAACCCATAAACTTATACACTGATTAAGATTAAAACATGTAAATGGGGATACTGTAGTAACATTAATAATTATCAAGAAAATCAAGTTTTTCAATTATTGTTAATCACAGATAGAAAATCAGATTGTTGGGCAGTCGAGCAGAAAAGCAGTTGACCTGATGTGATATCTTACCGGTCGACCGTCTCATCATGACCCTCACTACTCACACTCTTCAACACAGAAATCAAAGTTTGACTTTGTCGGATATGTAGCACGACGATGGTTATTTCTAAGTCGGTACCATAACTGCATTACAGTTGAACATTTTAATGTCTCTATGTGTGTGTCGCATGTCCTTGGCGACTTCTTTCTGTCTTTTTGACCATTAGACCAGAAAAGATGCAAGCTCGTGTATCCTATAAAAATCTAAATAATCTTGTCTTCTTCCTTCCTAATTTTATGCGAAATTGACGAAACCTATATGTTACGTAATCCAATATGGCCGCCATTCTGGTCATTTTGAAAATGTTAGATTTGGGTTTCATAACAATTTCAATGACATTTTACTGAAATGTATACTCCAATGCCCGCAAAAATATATATGGAGTAACGTCATCCGGTGTAGCCACTATTGCACAATCTTGAAAAATATATCTACATTTTCTCACTCATTGTCAATTTTCATGAAAGCATAAGTAGGATTTATTGAGATACCCGAAGAAGCTGTCCATATCCCTGTAAGTCATTTTGAAATTCTAAGAACTGAATTTGCTCCCCCTTGTGGTAGAAATTTAGATGGTCAGCCATGTCAGCCACCTTGAAAAACTTATAAGTGGATTTTCTCTTTCTTATTCGTAGCTACTTTGTTGAAGCCGTACAGGAATTATTTATATATAGTCAGGATAGCGAAAGATACATGTTAAAAAATGTTATGTAATCCAATATGCTTCCATTGAAGCCAAAATTCTACCCAAATAACGTATGAGTAGTAAAACGAAAAACACTGTTACATAATCCATTTAGCAGTCATCTTGAAAATCTATGAGCTAGAATTCCTTCCACATTTTCGTAGTGTTATTAAAGAAACTTGTCAGAAATAATCTACTGATTATGTTAATACTAGGATGAAAGTTGTACATGCAGTTTATTCCTCAAAACATTTTTGTCGTTTGATTTGATTACGAAGGTTCAGAGCAATATCTTAAAACAAATAATGGTGAAAAGATCATCTTTACACAGTCCGTCACAGTGACTCGACCATTACAGCTTCAGATCTGACTTAGCCTCTATGTTACTGGTTATAAATACCATGTCCTATTATATTGTTAGAATAAATATTTCTGTCTGAAATGTAGCATACTACGTACACACTTTCATCCTATACATATCAAATGTGAGTAGTATTTCTCCGTCATATAATAACAGAAGAGCATAATTTGTTCGTCCTTATTTTGAGCACGATTTCTATATACCTGAGTATTTGTGTATCGTCCTGTATGTTTTTGTTTCATTTTGTTTCCCTTTTGCTTTGTCTATGTATATTCTGCCACGTGGTGTAGTCAAATTGGTATGTACCTTAGTATTTTGTGACAACATATAGGTGTTTGTTGTATTCTTGTTTCCTTTTTGCTTTACCTAGACACATTCTGTCACGTGCCTTACTTCCCAGTTTCTACATAATTCGTGATTTTTGTCATGTTCTTGTATTTGCTCAAATGGACTGATGAAGTTTTATTACAGGTACTCGAAATATGAATTTTGAAGCGACCCCTAGCTTTCGGCATACATTCTATAATTCGAGTATCTGTGGGTTTAATATCTCCTCCTAATCATTACTCTTGCGAAAATTTACAGACACAAACGAGAAATGATCGTCAGATGCACAAAGGATATTCACTTTGTCTTCGCAAAAAACTAGAAAACTTGTCCAAACACAGTGCGCCGATTTTCAAAATTAACAATATACATGCATGTTTGATGAGACAAGCCTTCCTCTATTCAAAAGTTAAGCAACGTATTGACCGAATGGTTAAGCTAGACTGAATCTTAACCAAAAAGTACACAACGGATAGACTTTACAATAGTGCATAATCACTCGCAAATTTACATTTTAGAACAGGTTTTGAGATATACATCTATGAATTAAGACAGTTTTTGAAATCGACGTATCAATCGAAGCTGACTGCGATACTGAATCTCAGATGCCATTGGGTCCCTGTGGTGCACCACAGAGGAACATCCACTAAGTGGTATACAAGTGTAACGATACTTCAAAATGTATTTTGTCATTGAATTTCATATAGAATTTACAAAATGGGTAATATGAAAATGTATAAAAAGAAACCTAAAAAGCAAACAACCTAAAACAAAACAAAACAAAAACGGTGTTTACATTACTAAACTTAATCTAAGAATTTAACAATTCGTTTTCATTTCCAAATCACTTTCACAAAATGTCAGTTACTTTATGTTTTCTGATTAAGAATTTTTTTTCTTCCACAAAACGTCGATTGCATTATACTTTATTCAAATGATAAATGACATACATTTGTGCAGTATTTTATCCATCGACATATTTCGACAGTTTCGTAAATACATGTATCTATGAATGTTTGTATTATATCCAGAAGTGATATAAGCTATCATTAACTTGATTTTCTATATGTAAATGGTGAACAGAGAAATAAACTACATGTATTGACAAGACTATCTAAGTTGATATCATACGAACTTAGTTACATAATACTGGAAAACTCCAATGAGATCTGTATACCTTTTTATCTAACACAAATCATATAAATAACGTAATACATCATGTGATGGTCTTACATGTACCCGCCTTTGTAAGCATATAACCCGTCGCCACCTGATGACATTCTTCTATATCCACTACCATTTCCGCTATATCCTCCTTTTCCTCCTTGTGGATATTCCAATCCACCACTGAAGAAACCCATTCCCAATCCAATAGGTTTAGGGTAAGCTGCTACAGGAGCATACACTTTAGATCCTGGGTACACGCCTCCAGCAGCAGGTCCATATCCACCTGCACTGGTGCCACCACCCCAGGGGGTACCACCAATATTACCAGCAGGTTTAGGATATGATGGGTTGGTTTTTATTTTGGGGTATTTGATAGCATTAAGTACTAAAC